>CAHIKZ030000355.1:0-317500 GCA_903632075.3 Acanthosepion pharaonis | reverse complement strand
AATACAAAGAAAGTTATAACAATTTTAAAACAGTAGGTGTTTGTTTTGACTCAATCAAAAAAAGAAAATGCAGTGGAAGGGGGAACAATTCAGACTGGGCCCTCCACAACTTCCTATTCTTTGTAGCTCTTATCAGTGTTGTCTTTTGAACATCCCTCCCAATCTCTGTTCTGACATCCATTTATGCCAGCTCATTAGTTAGGTTTCTCATTGTTTCCCTCTGTCCCTTCAGAACATGCGTGATCATGGCCCTCCACAACTTCCTATTCTTTGTAGCTTTTATCAATGTCTTTGTGAGCCCCTCTTCTGCCATCTGTTTACACCAGCTCAATAGTTAGATTTCTCTTTGTTTCCTGCTGTCCCTTCAGAATGTGCATGATCATGGCCCTCTACAACTTCCTATTCTTTGTAGCTCTTATCAATGTTGTCTTTTGAGCGTCCATACCAGCCCCTCTTCTGACATCCATTTACACCAGCTCAGTTGTTAGATTTCTCTCTGTTTCCCCCTATCCTTCTTGTCTTCAATATATTCTGTGTGTACCAAATTTTCCAAACCTTTTCTATGTGCCCTAGAAATTTTAATTGTCTCTTTCTGATTCTAGGTGTAAGTGTCTTTTTTTGTTACTGGCATTCTTTATGCTTCCTCATTGTTTATATGCTCTGTCCATGACATTCTCAGCATTCTTCTGTAGAACTGCACTTAAAGTCTTCACTTCATCTGTGAGGAGAATTGTCCAGCATTCACTGCCACATAAGAGAATTGATATTAGGTTGCAGTTGAGCACTCTTTACTTTGTTTACAGTGACATTTTCCTGTCAATACTTTGCTTCTGTAAGTCATCTTTCACTATTCCCCTTTGGATATCTGTGCCACATTTTCTGTCATGGCTTTGAACACTTCTCAGATGTTTAAATTTCTGTACTTGCTTAATCTCCCCCCCCCACACACACACACAATAATATGTTCTATAAATAATATAATAATATTTTTACAGGCATTGTTTTGTGAGGACAAAGAAGAAAGAATGTTAAAGACATAATGAATCAAAAACAACATAGTTGTTTTTTGTGACAGGTTGATAACGATCTATCATATTAGTAGAAAGCAGGCCATGATAAAAGTCATTTATAATTAAGAGAAAAGGTGCCATCTCATGTAACAATGCTGAATTGTATGTTTCTTTAGAGACTAGTCAAAGCCTTTACAGTTTTATTAACAGCATTCAGCAGATATTACACCTTTGGATTGATATTTATTAACCAGTTTTTGCAGAATTCTATTAGTGACAATTTCAATTCCTGAGAAGACTGCAGAAGACATATTGATCAGTTGTTAACTATGATAAAAAAAAATATAATAGGAGAAAAAAATTGTGAATTTGTTTCACACTTGATAGAAATTAGTGAATCAAATAAAATATTGTTTAATAGTCAGTATAACTTATAAACTTACCTAGTTTACAGTGTTGAACACATGTAAAAGTTGTGAAATTTCCTCCCATTTCTAATGTCTTTTATTTTCTAAGCTATTTTGATAAGATCTGTATGCAAACAAAATTTAATCTTTACACAAAACTGACAATTTCATAGTTGTGTTCAGTAATGTGCAGAGGTTTGACAATGCCTGGGGGTCAGCTCCTTGATTGTATGCTCGTAAGACTCAAGTAGTCGGGGGGGGGTCCTAGTACTAAAAATTTTAGAAGGGAAGACATTTTAAATATGTAAAAACTGATAAAATATGGAATAAACTCTTTATTCAAATATAAACTAAATTTTTATTTTCTTTGGTTAGATGACTACCTAATATGGATTCTCAGAGTTGTCTGATACCCCCCCAACACACACACACACTTCTGTATGCTACTGGTTGTGCTTTTAAAATTTGTTGTATTTCAAGTCATTTCCTTACACATATTAAAATAATCCCATCTTAGAAAAAACGATTTTTGTCAATTTGGTGGGCTTAAGATAGGGTTTGAAGTTGTCTTTCACAAAAAATTTCTAAATTGAAAACCTTAATTGATAAAATACCAGAGAAATTCAATGTTTAAAAAATGTAAATTGCCCTCTTTTTGTAGAGCAATGTCTTGTCTTTTATATCTACAACTTGAAGCATACATGAATCAAAAAGATGATATACTGCATTCATTTCATGTTGAGTCCAACACAAAAATTTTTATTGCTAACCAAGTATATGAACATTGCCAACTGAGCTACATTATAAGTCAAACCTGTTTCATCAATGGATACAATTTAAATCTTGTTCTTATATTTTCTTTAATCGTGCATTTCAAAACTGTATAAAGTACTTATTGCATTTTGTCCAAAGTGTTATTCTTGAATCATTTTCGCTTCAGCTGTTGCTTTTATGCATTTTCTTAAAAAAACAAAAAAATAACCCCATTAAACCAAATTCATATTATAAAACCAAAAAACAAATATATAAACTGGATCTATGTTTTGTGCTTTAAATTTTGCATTAGAGTTTTTCCGTAAAACATTAAAATAAAATTTTCAAAAATATTTTCTCTAATTCTTGGGATTATAGGATTAAATTGAAAATTTATTTACATTTTCTTTTTAAAAAATGAAACTGAATACATTTTATAAAAATAAAATAAAGAAATTAACTGCATATATCTGTAAGCTAAACTTTGGTGCATGGGTCTATAAAATGTCTATAAAAAAAATTGAAATATAGTTAGTAGATAATTTTCAAAATGTAATCAGTTTCCTTTTTTTTTCTTTTTTAATTTTTATTTGTTCACTAATTTTAGGGATTAGGTCCTATTTTGGAGGTTAAAATGAAACTGCTACATTTTTTTTAAAAAATTGATACATTTTATACTTCAACTTTTACAAATATTGTCTTTTCATAATTTGTTTTCCTTATGCCATTATCATAACAGCATTTTGGAAGGTAATAAGTATGACATCTTTTTTAAGCAAGTATCTATTCTTTTTTTATGTATTAGTGCTTTTCATAAACAAAGGAAGGGAGAAAAACACTCAGTGAATCTGAATATTCAAACAAATCTAGCATTTGTGATGAAGAAGAGCCACTTGAAATGACCTTCAGTCACAAATGCCAAAGCCCATGAGTTGCAGTCTACTATTACTCCAACTTTTACATTGACCAAGTCTTTGATATTACATCTCGCTCCAGTGCTGTAATAAAAAAAAGCTTACTTTCAACCAAAAGCAGAAATTATTGTTTTTGATGGACTTTGCTGGATGATACTGCAGAAGGTGGGGGTTGGTCAACATTTGTCTTTACCTGGGTTTTTGATATAATAGCACTTTTAAAAGATAATAGGATACAGAGTGTTCCAGGAATATTGAATTAAATTTCTTAGTTTTTATATCATTACTGCTACTTTTTTACAAGTTAAAAATTATATAATGTCACAAAATTAGTTACAGGTATCGGAAAAGGTATTTATATTACAAAGAAAAGAACTGTTCTATTGAATTACTCATTACAAAATAAAGTTTCAAAGTTTCATGCATGTACCTCCAGTGGATACTTTTTTTATTGGCAAATTCAGGCTGTCATTCTTGACCTATTGCCGCATTGTATTTCTCATGGTGTAAATAAAATATTGCAGTACTGATGAAAAAATAAGTAACTTTATCTCTGTTGCGCTATGAATCATAGCAAGATGTTACAAAGCATTAACTGCTGAAATGAAACTGATATGAACAGTCAAATGCAGTCCTGGTCATGATGATAAACTACATCTGGCAGCAAGGTCTCTGATTGGGAGATTGGAGTTTTTCAGGAGTGTGGAATGACCTCTTAATTGCTGTAAGTCCATCATGACTCTGGGGTAGTAGCCCCTGTTAGAGTCACAGCTATGGGCAAATAGTGAACCCCCCACACACCAAACAAAAACACTATGAAAGTATAAAAATACGTTTTAATAGTAAATAGTACATTTTTATATAAAAAAAATGACCAACAATACATTTTTATTTGTAATTGAAGGCATACAATTGTGTTCAAAATATTTAGATTTCAGTATTAAATAACCTATAGTGGTTGATATGCCTCTAAACAAAATCAAAAACCAACATTAATGAATTCTCTCATTACATCAATATAATATCCTAAAATTTATTAAATCAAACTGTATTTAAAAATACAACTGAAAAAAAACTACAGCATAAAACACACATATCACCACCTCTAATAATCATATCCACACAAAGATATGTATGCACAAAAGCTTAGTATTATCTACCATGTATTCAATTGAGAAAGCAAAATGACATTTTTATTACTTAAAAGCTCTCCACAAAAAATTAAATTTTGGCATTAAATTACCTATAAGGAGTTTATATACCATTAAAGAAATCAACCAACAGTCAAATGTGGCTTTTTTGTGTCATGTTTTAACTATTTCATTTTTGAGAATGCAGGTTTTCCCAATGTTTATATTGGACTGATCTAATAATTATTGATTTTCATTAGTATTACATTTCTTTTAAGTAAATATATGACATTACATTTACTATAATTTTCTACTTGTCTAAAGCAATCTTCAGTTATACACTGTTGAAAATTGTTTCTGGCCTAACAGCATACAAGATGAAAAACTAACTTTGACTGGTCATAACTTTGTTGCTACCTAAGCCAGCAAGATAAATTTAGTATACTTTTTTGATTGGTCAACCTCTCCATGCCTATATTAAAGGTTTTTGACTATAATGAAAAGAAAATTTTACTTTGGAATACCTATTAAAAGAATGTAAAAAAATAATAATTTAAAAAAATAAAAAATTTATTTAATAAATTAACCTAAATTTTAAGCCACCCCCATCCCCCCAAAATTACACACACAAACTCATGTATGCAAAGATGCATCAGTAAGTTTGTAGTCTGATACAATTAACCATCACGCTTTTCTTCCCCTCTTCCTCCAGTAGTAGTCTCATCAACTCTCTTTAAATGCTTTCCTAATATTACTATTTTTTTTTTTTTTTTTTTTTTTTTTTTCAAAATCAGCCAATCTGGTTATCTTACTGAAATGTTTTCACATCAACTCAGAAAAAGAAAAATGCTAGGACTTATGCAAAAAAAGATTGGGTCACTGTGACATGACAGTTTTTCCTGTCAGAATTCATCTTACCCATTTTTAAATCTACCATTCATCTGTACATTAAATATTGCTGCCATATCTGGTCTGGTGCTCTGGCTATATAACTCGAGAGTCTTGATAAAATCCAAAGAAGAGTCTGTAATGAAATCGGTCCTCAGCTAGGATCATGACATCAGTCACTTTCCCACTGCTATAACATGACAGCACTCTGTCTTTTCTACAAATATTTTCATGGCAACTGTTGAACTTTCCTCTTTGCAACATGAACCACATGAATTTAAGCATACTACTAGATTGGCAAATAGATCTCATTGTTTTACTGTTGAAATATCTTGATGTAACTGTAAGATCTATTCAAATAGTTTCTTCTTTTCTCGCACTCCTCACCTGTGAAACTTTTCTTTTGGTTTCTTATTTCCCTGCCACAAATTTAAAAATTTAAATGCAGCGTCAATTGCCATCTTCTGTCTTTCTGAATCCTGTTCTTTTATTGTCTTTTCTCCTCAATAAAGTCTTCCCATTCTCTTTCACTTCCAGTAACCCCTTGTGTCTTAGTGATATTATTTCTTGCTTGTAGTGAAATGATTTAAAAAAAAAAAATTGAAAATAAAAAATTTGCCCCCAGCAGTGAAATTGTTTGTGGGTCAGTTTTCTATATTTTTTGTTTCCCCTTTGTAGAGATGTAGCAGATGGTGTCCATGAATCAAAAGGTTGGCCAAGCACTGCCTATGGCACTTCCAAAATTGGTGTTTCCGTCATGTCTTTTATTCTACAACGGGAACTAGACCAGCAACACAAAGAAGATATTGTGGTGAATGCAGTAAGTTCATAAAACTGTTTTTTTTCCCCTTTTCTTATATATATATATATATATATATATATATAAGCAATTTTTCATTAATGCATGAATTAAATAATATAGACAAGTTTTGTCTATTTATTTTAAGTAAGTTCCTTTCATATTGTATGATAAGCTTAATAACATTATCATTGAAAGACAAAAGGAAATCACCATATTGATACATATTTAAATCCAATCTAAGCTTTTCGCTTACATAAGCCATATCAAAGATGACTATTACATTTCAATATATCGAACAACACACGAACAAAACAATGATATCAGTCAATATGAAAGGAACTTACTTAAAATAGACAAAACTTGTCAATATTATTTAATGAAACCTCGATTAATATATATATATATATATATATATATATGCCAGTTTTCATTGTTGTGTTGTTTTTAACTTTCCATGACTATACGTTATTACAGCCCATTGAAATTTGAGTAATTTACTGGAAAGCTGAAATAGGAAGACCAAAAATGACAAAATTTGATAATTCCAACAATGGAAAAATTATATTCCCATCTGATAGATAACACTCGTGTTTGTCTATTTTAAGCGATTAATATCTTATTACTAAAATTGTTATTTTAGTGGTTACATGTGTTTGAGTAGACATGTTTTTTTTTTGTGGTGGGGGGGGTAATCATTTCACCACAAGCAAGGTAATAATGCCACTAAGACACAAGGGGTTACAGGGAATGAAAGTAAATGAAAAAGGTCAAAAAGGAACACAGTTCAAGAAAACACAAGGTTGATTGACATTGCACTTAAACTTTTGAACATTGTAGTTATCAGGGAAGTCATTGGAAAATAGTGCCCACAGCTGGGAAATGCATGAAAAGAAACTGTTGCATCTATTTCAACAATAAAACAGTGAGACCTAGCTGCCAATCTAGTGGCACATTTAAATTCATGTAGTCGAGGGACCAGACGAAAAAAAATCGTCATCAGAACAATTGCTATGAAAATATTTGAAGAAAAGACAGAGAGAAGCCACATCAGGTTGGTGAGATAGTGACTGAAGTTGAGATGCCAAGCAAGGATCGATTACATTATTCTTTGGATTTTGTCCAGAATTTCAAGATGTAGAACATTAGCACCAGACCAGATATGGCAACATCTCTGTTTATCTGCACACACTGAAATTAACATCTACTGCTGTAGATAATCAAAAAAACTTATTAAATAAAATGTATTTGCCCATTCAGACAGAATTATATTTGATTCAATAACAATTTCATGATCTAGTCCATGAGAGGTTAATTTCATTATTTGAAAATAAACTGAGACGTCTACTCAAATGCATGTAATAATAATGATTCAAACTGTCCTTTATTATTTTATTTTGCTGTCTGGGTAACCTGGGTTTTGAGCACTTGTCTGTTAGTGTTTGCTTGTCAGGCTTCCTTTTTGCTTTCTTTGTTTGAATTTTTTTTTTCTTGTCTAAGGTGTTATGGTCGTCTGGCAAAGTTGCCTATTGATTACACCAACATAGTTGGTTTTTCTTTAGTATATTAATGAAAATATAATTTTAAAGTATGCTATATTTATGGGTAAAAGTGTTCAACATCAGGGATAGAGCATATGTAAATATAAAATATATATATATATATCTCATGATTGAACGGAATCTGTATGTCGTGTGTTGGCTCGACTATGTAAATATAAAACTGGACACTGAGATCAAAACTAAATGATCAAGCCAACATGCAACACTGTCAATTTTACACCATTTGTAACTTTTTGGTGTTTTTTTATTTATTAATTATATCACCCCAAGCAAGGTAATAAAGCCACAAAAATTCAAGGGGGTTACTGAGTGTGAAAGGATATCAGAAAAAAAAATTATTAAGGAGAGAGAACAATAAAAGAACAAGAATTAAGAAGATGGAAGATAACAATTGACATTGCATTTAAATTTTTGAAGATCAAAGTTGACTGGAAAGCAAGATGCCACAAGAGAGTTCCACAAACGAGCAGTACAATAGAATAAACTGTTATAGAACTTATGGTTACATCTATCCATTTCAACTATAGATTGATGAGATCTTATTTCTAATCTAGTACTGGGCTTAAATTCATAAAGTCTAGTTACCATAGAGAAAAGTTCATCAGAAGAATTACCATGAAAATATTTAATAGAAAAGACACAGGGAAGCTATTTTAAGGCAGTGGGAAAGTCACTGAAGCAGAGATGCCAGACCAGGACCAATAATATTGCAGATTCTTTGGATTTTATCAAGACTCTCTAAATAAATAGCAGGAGCACCAGACCAGATGTGGCAGCAATATTCAGTGCCTGAATAAATTGTAGACTTATAAATATGTAATATAGCAAGAAAAATTGTCTCACATGTCATAGTGAACCAACTTTCCTAGGAACAGACCTAGTAATTGATTCAATATAACTTTCTCACTTTATGCCAGTGGAAAACGTTAGCTCAAAAAGCTGCAATGAGTCACCCACTTTGAGGTTAACATGCCATGCTGATGGAAGACAAAGAAAGGTTCTTTTAAGCAATTAAAAGAGAGGAGTTTCATTTTGGAGGCATTAAAATTTACAAACCATTGCTTGCCCCAGTTAACAACGGAATTTAGGTCATTTTTGAGATCAGCTACCAATTTGACCTTATCAAACCAATCAGACTTATTATCTAATTATTTCTGAATGTTTGTCTAGTAGAATAAATGTAATAAAGAAATTCAAAAGTCAGTTATATATTCAGTACATTACTTTTTGTTTTCAATCGGTAAAATCAGTACAAGTAAATTTTTATTTATTTTTCATTTTATTTACTCTTTTGATTCATTTGAAAGAAAGCAAAGACAGAAGCAAGGTTTTCATACAACAGGCAATAGTTACTGGTTATTTTTTTTTGTTTATTTCAGTTTATCAGTTTTTCTATCTGGTTATAAGTTAGAGGCTCATTAAACAGATAAATCAATATGTGAGACAGGCTGCTGGATGTAGTTTATCATCATACCCAGGACGACACACTTGAAGAAGGCTGGTGGCACAATAGCCAAAATGTGATAATGACAGCAGAGTGATGAGGATGTTAGTCCAACTGTAAATAATGATAACTCCTCATGCTAGAAATTTAGACTAAAATCCTTATCTTTTTTTTTATTATCATAGTATTTCAGTCAATGTTTGCTCTGACCCTCATTAATTGTCTGTTGCATCCTGGGATTTTTTAACATCTGCATGATCCAGAGATTGTTACTTGATAAAGATTGACTATTGATCAACTTCTGATGCATGCTTTTACATTTATTTTCAAGTGCTGCCCTGGCTATGTGGACACAGACATGACCAGTCATAAAGGACCAAAAACTATTGACCAAGGTAATTAATTTTTCAGTCAGGATATGGTAAATTTCTGCGATTTTCCATAGAAAAAATGGTTAATTTGCAGTATAAGCACCAAAATCCCCAGATAATGAGAATGTGCCTGATTATTTTGAAAACGACAATAAATGTTTGTGCTCGATTACTGTCTAGGATTTATCGACAAAGTTTGATCACTTTCACATTGTTCAAACCGCCATTTCTGGCATTGTTTACATATGTTTAGCCTCAAGTAGTAATACACAGAAGTTTAATTAGTTAATGGCCTTTTTACTGATTTTTGTTTCTTTTTACTTGTCTTGATTACTGTGCAATTTTTGCAAAAGTTATTTTAAAATGCACTTTTTTTTTTTTTTTAAATGATGTTTTAAATGAATATTTTTTTTAAAAATTCCTTTTTTCCAATTGAAAGCTTTTCTAAATAAATATAAAAAAACATCATTAAAAAAAAAAAGAAAATGACTTTTTTTCTTTTTTAACTCTCATGCACTTAATTCTTATTTTATTTTAATTGTCGGATTTTAAGGAAACTTTCATGACACAATTTAAAAAAAAAAAAACATTGAAAAAATAGGAAAACATTTTTTCTTACCGTTCAGGCACATAATTTCTATTTTATTATAATTGTTGGATTTTAAGAAAACTTTCACAATACGATTTTCCTAATACGGTCTACCTTAATTTTAGTAGAATCCTTAACTATTAACAAGCTATCATCTCTATATAATCCAGTATTGTTAGTATCTACGGAATCATAGGCACTTCAACTATATAAAATAAATAATCCCACCAGGTCAAAAGCAGAGTCTAACAAACACATTGAAATGCCGAAGTAATCATTGGAAGTCTTTTTAGTCCATTGTTCCTTGTAGATCAGAACAGAACTTCTACATTTTAAAATTATGTCCAGTTCTTCATCAGAAATGTTGGATTATTCATGGGTAAACTTAGGTACCTCCACGAAATCGCTAAAAAAGAGCATAGCTTGATGAAAAAGACGCCAACCTTGCCGAAAACTAAATTTTATTGTCTAAATGCTTATGTTATTATTAAGAGGAAAGACCAAAGTTTTTTTTAATTATTTAAAAAAAAAATTCCTTCTTTTTAGAACATTCTAAATTTTGATTAAAAAAACCTTTTTTCTATTTGTATCAGCGGAACTAGTAAATAACATAGACAATTTTTAGCACTTTTTTTGGTATGACACACATTAATTTGAAAAATCGTGCAAAAATAGAAATAATTATTGGATGTTAATGAAACTTTCAGGAACTATTCACAGATGATCGAAATTATTATAAATATGTTTTTTTTTTATGAAAGTCATGGTAGAAATATTTTTTTAAAATATTTATTACCCCACTATAACTAATTTTATGAAAACGCTAGAAATTCGATCGCATCGGTTTTAGTGATTACAATAATTAAAAGCACAGGGCTTTGAGGAATGCAAATCATGTTTTTTTTTGTTTTTAATTGGATCCGCAGTACCTGAAAATCAGCTCTGAATTGTAACATACAAAACTCAATAAAACAAATATATTATTTAATTTCAAATGCTTTTATTTGCTTTTAGTTGTTTTTATGAATATGGACAATATTTTCTGAAAGCAAAAAATTTTTTTTCGATGAAAATGAATTTTTAATACAATTATTTGTTATTTCCTTAATTATAATAGATTTTACATTTAAGTTGTTAAAATATTATAAAATTAGTTAAAAAGCCACATTGGCTTTCATAAGTGTCCTTATGAGATAGATCTTTTTTAGCGTTGTAAATTGTATCATTTTGACTAATCAGAAGATACCCAGTAATTAAGAAATGTAATTTTGTGCTTATAATCGAGCTGTAATTATAAAATGCGGAAGACCAACAGAATATAATTAAGTTGGCGTTATTTGAGTTAAGCATTGTTCTCCGCTGTTAAGGCCTTTACTTTTTACGAAACACGTGTGGAGAAGTTAATTTGATTTTTCAATTTCAACTGAGAAGGTTACCTACAAGTATCACTATCATCTTATGAAATTTATATGATCTTATTTTTATATTAATCTCAGTTACGACATTTTTCCATAAATGAAATATCAAAATTAATAATAAAATGAATGCAAATACAAATAACAGTAGAATGTAATAAATGTACATACAATTATAGTATTTTATGTACAATTCTGATAAAATTTCATAAGAAAGGTACCTATAAATTAATTAGATACCTTTCTTAAGAAATATGAAATTTAATGTCACTCTTAACAGTTTTATTTTAATTTCTTTACAATATATTTCCCATAAAGCATCATAAACGTAAAGGTGAAAGCTAAGTACAAAAAAAAAAAAAAAGACCGCTGAAAGTTTTCGTTAAAAATAACGGGGTAAATAATTTGTTCACGTAAATGTAAATTATTTCACTTTTCTCCTTCCGTAGAACAAATTAGCCTCATGGAATTAAGTAAATATATCATTCATCAAATGTCAAGAGACGCGAAAGTTTATGACCTGCTTTGTTTTATTTTTCAAATTACATCTTTTTGGCACAAAAGCTAAGTTAAGTTTGGTTCAAAATATTTTAAATAAACATTATAATTTCTGATTTTCTTAAAATAAGTTTTGAAAAAATGATAATTGATATTTAAAAAATTTCAAAGTCAGATTTCCATTTTTTTTTTTTATGGAAAAAAATGGTCAATTTTGCTGACTCAAAAAAAACTAGATTTTTAACGAAAATTTGGACGTGCTAGGAACGATTAAAAAATGGAAAAAAAATACCCCAAAAAATACTTTGACCTTTCCTCTTAATAATAACAAACATTTAGATGATAAAATTTTGTTTTCAAGTTTGGCGTCTTTTTCATCATGCTATGCTCTTTTTTTAGCGATCTCGTGGAGGTACCTATGTAAACTCCAAGGCCAGAATAAAAAGGTCTTTGGAAATGGATGGATAATAATTAATAATATCAAACAGTATAAAAGTATGGTTATCCTTATTTTGAATTCCTTTGAACCAGTTAATAACGTCGTCAGTATAAACACACTGCAAGAGTTCAAGGGTACATTTAATAGACTGGTTAGTATTTTCCAAGATAGTTTTGCTAATTCTTCAAACTTCCAGTCTGGTAGGAATAATCAGATGTGTGGGTGAATTGGTTCTGTAATCCACTTTATGGTCCATTGAATATATGCTTAAATCCAATAAAACAGCTAACTTTTATAAGTTATCTCCTAAGGATTATGACACCCTAATTAAAAAATAATTTGACTAAAAACTATAAGAAAACTGACACCACAACTTTTAACCTGATGATAAAATTGTGTTAGCAAATTATGTATCAGTGACTGTGTCAGTAAACCACATGCTAAAGAAGCAGATATTATTATTTATTGGTTCTTTTCTTTATTTATATATATATATATATATATATATATATATAAATTTATTTTATTGTAACTGGATAACATAGACGTTAATTATAACCTACCCTTATTTGCTAGCAAACTATCATAGGTCTGTAACTAAATGGTATATCACAAGGCTATATGACGGGTATGATACAGGTTCGATTCCACATATTTTCTATGCATGTTTTCGGACATTCAGGCCGGTAAATGTTGTTAATACTGTTTATTATAAACAGAACAATTAATTAAATATTTGTATCTATAAAAATAACATATAAACATAAAATATATTAATAACTGTCGGACTGGTCCATTTCATAATATATGATATCATTTGTTGACCTTAAGATAAGCTTTGAGAAGATATGAACATTTGTGTAAAAAAAAAAAATCATGGAAAATGTGTAGTTTAAAAACAGTAATTTAACATTACTAACCAGAAGTTACCTCTGTAACTAAATGGTTTAGCAGGTCAGGCTGTATGACGGTTCCGTGTGGGATGCAGGTTTGATTCCTGTTGGAGGGCACATATTTTCTATGAAATTTCTTGGACATTCAGGGCAGTAAATGTTGTTAATACTGTTTGTTATAAACAGAGCATTACTTAAATATTTGTATCTATAAAAATAACATATAAACAGAAAATATATATATATATATATATATATATATATATATATATATATATATATATATATATATATAGGAAGAGGTTAATGCAGTTCCGAGAGAAAAGTGTGTATATTAAAAGAAGAGAGAAACCGCAAACGTTTTTTAATTGTAATGTAGATTTTTTAGAAAATATATTATGCTTTATTTTCCATAATTTTGCTACGCAAGTTTCATGACCATCATCAGGCAAAGGGTGGAGATTTCCACATATTATTAAAAATAATGAATTTTTTTTTTCCTTTATGTTTTTCGATGTGAAATATTCTCGATATGAGACGTTCACTTTTTCTGTTTTAGTGACCCAAATGTCTTTCTTGAAAAAGAAATGTTCAAGATATCTATATATTCCAAAAGTATGGGGCACTCAGTATAAATCAGATGCCCACTTCAGCTGTAATTGATCTTATGAGACACGCTTGCTAAACATTATGCCATGTTGAAGCACCTAAACATAAAACTGTGATGCGTTATTTTTATTCTTCTATTTCCAGGTGCAGACACACCTGCTTATCTTGCCCTGTTGCCCCCAGATGTTACTTCACCCCGCGGTGAGTACGTGACTGAGCGGAAAGTACAGACTTGGGTCTAAACGCCAACACTGCTGATTCTTGTTTTTGTTTGTTTTTATTTCTTTTGAGTCCCGCTATGATTCAATGCCACTGTTATACTCGTCAGTTTATTTTTTTAAAAGAATTCATCGAAAATATATCACAAAATTAGTTTTATATCTGCATTTTTTGCATACTCCTTTCAGTAATAAAGAGTTACTCAAACAACCAAGATGACTTTTCCGCTTTATTATTGTTGCATTTCATATCATTTCTGGCTTCAATTCTTCAAACCCCAATGCTACATAAACAACAGACTATTTTAATTTCTTTTTTCTTTTTCACCTTCCTTTATTATATGACAAACAATAATTGGAGCATCGTTACGAGAAGTGCTCAAAAATGATAGGCTGCATTTAAACTCATTGGCTAGAATTTTATTGCCATGTGCTGGCTTGCCCTACTAAGGAATCTGGATGCAGGAAGCATGTTGCTCCTAATTCTTGCAGTCATCTGTCTTTGCAGACTTTTGGTCTTGTATCAGAAATTTTACAAAGATAATCCATCAATGTGTCAGAATTCCATGCCCACAGGGTTCAAACCACAGTCACTTAGTTCTGGCAATCAGAGTCCTGACCAGTAATTTGCTATTCTGGGCCAACCTATGCGTTCTTTAGCATTAATTATTGGACTATTTCTGTTGACATTTACTTGGTAATCCTCATCTCCAGTGTATTTATTCATAGATGTATACTCTACAATTGTAGTTTGAATAAAGGAGGAAGTGTCATTCACCTGGATATCCGCAAAGAAACCAAGTAAATGAGGTAGGGGAGAGAGTTTTTTCTGATAGACGAAGAAGAAACCGCCCCAAGAAAATCAAGGCTAGCCCCGTTCACACAAACCAGACACGCCACAGTAACCTACCTTTCGCTGAAATTTGTCAGTAGCAAATGCTTTCTATCATGTCGGATCTTCATCCTGAGCTGATGCTCAAAAAATATAACCTGTTCCTGATGAGAATAGCGTTCACATCGCAAGATTTCCTCCTTCCGCGTCATCCAAATCACCATGCGCGATCAATGAGCACAAGCTTTTCAGGAGTGATACTCTTTTCAGAATGCTGACACACTGTTCCAAAGCATTTATTTCCCCAAAAACTAAATAAATGTACATGTCTGGTTTCAGGTCGACAGAGTGGGGCGCCCTATAGAAGCTTTTTATGCTGGACCATTTAAAGTCATAAAGAGACATGAAAAATATTTTGTTATTGAGCTCCATTCTGAAAATCATCAAAATGTGTCCTTGGACAGACCGAAGCCTGTAACACAGTAAAATATACATTTGTCTGTTCTAAAATCAAAGGAAATAACAACAACTGATAATTACACACCCACAGATAAACTATCAGTTGCGAAAAACGCCCCAGATGAAGTTTCCCCAAAATTAGAACAATCTCAAAGTTAACCTAAAAGCACACGCTCAGAAAAACTGGTAGCATTTTTTAAAAAGAATGAGTTTATATATGTCTAGTAAATAATGTATTTATAAAGCTCCGCTTCTGAATGCGGATGTATTGTGGGTGAATGAAAATACAATAATAATAAAAAATTAATGAGTTCATTTTGCCATAAAGAAAAAAGGAAACCAAAAAGGGTTTCCGGTCACATGTGAATTTTATGACCCAACTTCCGGTAAAGACATGGCCGTCTTCTTTTCACTTCCCAACCATTGAGTCAGATGTTTTTGGTATCCGTGACAACGAAGGCGAGATTCGGCCAATCTTACTCAATGTCAGGTTGACCATTCTCCACACATCCGCGTCTTTATACGTACGTGCGTCCATAAACATTGGCAATTCATTTTCTAGTCAAGTCTTGGTTTTGTTTATTTCGGTACACTGACACTGAAAATGTTAGGCGAGATGTCATAATCGATCATTCCATATTGAATAAATCAATATTTTGCTTCAATTTTTAAGATCAGTTTGAGATTTTTCTTATTAAAAAGTTGAATTTTAACACATTCAGTATTATGTATAAAAAATAGTGACTATTTTCATTATTTACATTATTCGGACTGTTATCCTAATCTTCATTGCCATATTCACAACGTTTCGGTCGCTCGTTGTACGCTCTGATGTTTTAAAGAAGGCCGGAGCGTACAACGTTCTGAATATGGCAATGAAGATGAGGATAACAGTCCGAATAATATAAATAATACAAGTAATCATAATACTTCATCTCAGTGATGGACAAAAAATAGGGAATTTTATGTTTGTTGTTTTTTGGGGGGGTTTGGATTTGGACGGAAAAAAAAATACAACAAAATGACGTCAAAATCTTAATTTTTTTCCATCCTTTAAAAGTCAGTTGTGTTTCATTTTATTTGTAACGTTTATAAATGTAGGTAGAAAAAGCAAATGTGAAGATAACGATTATTATTATTATTGTTATTGCTGTAGTAGTAGTAGTAGTAGAAGAATGCTGTTCATAAATATCTGTATAGTGTACAACCGATCCTCAAACATTTTGGGAACGAGGATAAAGTAGCAAGTCCAGATGGGATTATAATAGAAATTCTTAGCCTTGGGTGATTACAGCATGAACAAGGATCACAGAAAGAATGAACGAAATATATGACACGGCTGACGACAGAGAAGAAGGCCTTAATCGATCCGTCTGTGGTGAATACGAAATAAAAATAATTCTTTTCTTCAGTTTTCAAATTCGCGAGCCCGTGCGAAAATTTATTTTGACTAAATAGAAAAAGAGATCGACTCCAGGCTGAAAAAAAAAAAAAAAACAAGGCAAAGTTTAACGAGCCTGTGAAATCGATTTTTCATACAAACAGGCAGAAAAAGTTGAATCAAGAAGAGAGAGAGGGGACAGAAAGAAGCAAAGTTCCACGCGACTGAATACCGTCAGTGTCAAATTACACGCTGAGAGCAGGGCAATTTAAAAAAAAAAAAAAACTATTCAAAAAGTTAACTATCTTAAAATATATCTTGTCATTCGTGCTGAATACAACCATGTGAAAAACGAACCCACCTCCTGCAATTTGTTTCAAACATTGTGCAATATTACTTTGTGTCCGATGATTTAATCTAAATATTTTCTCTTCTTGACAATTCATCGAAAGGACGAACTTTAAATATTTGATTCCTTTTCCTGAAACAAGTTACTGACAACTCCAAATATCTAAACTTGTAAATAAATTCCTTATCTTGTTTTGTTAAATAAAACACGTATTTCCTCGTCATTATCCCTCAATACTTCAGGTCCATCGACATTAAAAAAAAATCCGTTAGCGGTACGAAGTCAAATAAAACCCTCCGCAAAATAAAAATCTTGTTGTTCATCCATCTGTCCACATGTTTGTAAAATTTGGGGTATTAGTCTAGGCATTCAAGGAAAGAATGGGTTGATTGGTGATTGTGGCATATGTTATGTGAGTGCAAGGTACTCCAAAGAGAGTTGTAGACTTGTGGAGAGAATATTCCCAGACATACGGGGAGATATGATCCAAGTCAAACGAGGAAAATAGTGCCATACGTGTATTTATTACAATGAAGCTATGACAGTCCTCTTATCTTTCTCTGGAGAGTCGGGTTCAAGGGAGATAACCAGAATACGATATTTATCGTATATAAAAAAAAATACATAATTTTGGCACAAGGCCTACATGAGGAATGGGTTGAAGCTGGTCGTAACTATCTTATACCTAGCTAATCCAAATCACGGGCCATTCACTCGTTAGAATTTGCACGCACACCACAAGAACCCATCCATCGCCAGTCAATCCTCCATATACTACAATACCATAATACCGCATACTCTCAGGGAACCTACAAAAAACACCCCGTGACATAAAAATTTCATGAGCATAAAATTCTATATCTAAAGATCTGTAAATGATAAGCAATGAGCGGGGAGGGGATGAACCTAAAATAACAAAAGCAAAATAAAGATAACTGATGTTAGTTGGACCCGACAAACCGTCCGTCAAAAAATTTAAGAGAGGCCGCTGTATTTTGCCTTTAGGCAAATTCAAGTGGCTGTCTCACTAAAGGAGAGAGAGAAAGTTAAAATAAATATGGCCATGGGGAAAATAAGAAAGCTGACCCAGTCAAGATGAAAAATGAGGGCAAAACAAACTGGGGAGGTTGGGAAGCTTGACTTGGATCATAACCAAAATAGAAGCTTGGAGCAACTCTTACATTAACTAGGTACATAAAAAAGGGTCTATCCTAACCAGGGGAGGGTTCCACAGAAAACCACCTCGATGTGACTTTAGGTAGACAAAAAAAAGAAAATCAAAGCTAGCCCTGTTCACGAAAACCAGGCTCGCCTCAGTCACCCCACTTTCGCTGAAATCTGTGGAAACCAGTCGCTTTCTATCAGTTCTAATCTTCATCTTGAGCTAATGCTCAAAGAATCTGATTAGATCCTGATGAGAATAACGGTTTCCTCGCAAGACCTCCTCCAATCGCGTCGTCCAAATCACCATTCGCGCCGTGACCAGCAGCAATAGAAACACCAACCGTTTCACCCCAGAATACGGGGACGACACATTGTCACACGTGTATGCGCGATCAATGATCGGGAGCGATACGAGCCGTCAACTCGCCGACATGGTCCCATAAAGGACGGACCTGAGGACAATGGTAGAAGTCGTGCGAAGCTGTTTCCTCTAAGCCAGGGTCACATCGTTGACAGTTTGGTAAATCCGCCAAGCCCCATATGAAGGCCTTGTCATTGAGAGATAGCCTATTCCGAACCAGTCGACAGGTAAGCGAAAACTCAGAGTTGCTGAGATAAGACCAAAACGATCGTAACTCGTTCAACACTAAATCAAGCAGGTCACGTAGTGGATCCTTCGCAACCCCCTCCACTAGTTCACAATAGATGACTCCTAGGACGAGAAAGGTCACTGAACCGAGGAATGACCCTCAAGGCCGACCGATACCCGAGAAAGAAACTCGATTGATCCCGGGACTTACGAAGGCGCTCTGCCCGCGAGATAGGAGGAGTGATAGTAAGGAAAGGGAACGCGTCTCTCACGATCCCCGCCAAAATCGAGTCCCCTGTCAATGCACGGCGTAGGATAGCCAGATTCGAGGTGGGTTTGTGATTCTCCAAGTGCGATATCCTCAGCCCTCATGGCACGGGCGTTGTGATAACCAGAATACATAAACTTATCGACATATACGCGTTTTTTATATAAATGTGGTATTATGGTAAAAGGATTATTATAAGTTTGATTCAGTCAGTGAATGTGACAAGTTAAATTGTGTTAACCTCGAGTGGCATTTCGAGTTGACTGGTTGACTTTTCCTACTCTAACCTATCCGATCCAGTTAGGTTAGAGTAGGAAAAGTTTCTCCTTGTTGTTTTCTCGGAAAATTGGTTACCTTAGCTAGGGAGCGAACCGTCACTGGAGACTTTTTTTTTTCCTTTTTAGACCCCCATATTTTCAGTTTTCATTCTCCCTCCCATTCCCTTTTAGGTGACAAAAGGCGTAGTTTTCCGGAGCAGTGGGAACATTTCCTTTTCTGTTTATTTTACTTAATTTGATTTTTTCTTTTCACACGTCCCCACTGTATTTTTTCGCCCACTTAACTTGCTATTCTGCCATGTTGAGATGTTGGGAAGTTCTCGTACTAACATTTTGTTTATGTTTATTCATGCAAATGATGGGGTTATTTTATGATGTAAATAAAATCACGTTGTTCATCCACCTTTCTTGTGTTGGTAAAGAAAAGAAAAAACAAAAGAAAAACAAATAATGAGAGTCAACTTCCGGGAGCAATAAGTCTGCAACAGATTCATCTCTCAACCGCAACACTTGTAGCCAAAATCTTGTTCAACGACTGTCCGACGTAACAATCCAACAGGCCACGTAGAGACGGCAAAATTGGGTCACACACCCAGCCTTCGCTTCTCGCCAACAAGAACGCCAATATTTATTACTGTATGTACAGCAAATGTGGCACAAGGCCAAAAAGGGGGTTGGGATAAAGGACGGTCATCACTTGTATTAATTTTAAACTTAGCTAGCCACAACCACTGACACAAACATACAAAACAATAATCCTACCACCAAAACACCACATTCATAATTACCATTCTTACTACATCCACCAAAATACCTCATTGTCTCAATGAGAATCCTAATTAATCCCATATATACAAATAATGTCTGCGGGAGGGGGGAGATAAAATATAACAAGTAAAAGAACCCCAACGGATATATACAATATGACTTTAAAATTATTTACATGAAACTAAACAAAATCATGTTAGTAATTAAAAAAAACCCACAAACCCTAAATGTGACAGTAAAATCAATTAACTGGACGAAATCGACACGGGACTTAAAAAAAAATATAGAAAAACATTCATTCCTCCCAAACACTCACACAAACACGCACTGATTCAGACACAACAACAAATACGAAAAAACACACCCTCGAAACGAAAGGTGTCCCGCATCCACCAGAGAACTGAAAACACTGACCACCTAAACAGGGATGGGATGGGGAGTTAAACTAAACGAAAAGAAAAGGGAACAGAAAAAAGGGGCGGGGGCAATGAGCAAACACACCGTAACTAAGTTTACAGAAAAAGAAAAGAAAAACTAAAAATTCAAAACCAAAAACCTACTCTAGCCTAAAACCAGGTATGGGTTGCCCAAGTTCAACACAGGAAAACAATATCCTGATGCCTAACCGTCATCAAAATGCCACTCAAGGTCAGCCCCTTTTACTCGGCACATACGCGCAAGATTCACCCACCTTTTGCCAAATTCTGATGAGGTGAGCCGCTGCCTTTCCGTCCTAATCTTTACTTTAAGCTGATGCTTAAAGAACAAGATCAGTTGGGAAGAGGTGAACTTCTCGCCCTCATAGAATTCCTTCTGACGCGTCGTCCAAATCCCTAGTAAGCAACAGAACATATAGTGTTCAGCCTTCGTCAACTGCGGCACCACATTGCTACAAACAGAGCTGGCTTCAAGGACGAAAAACTTTCCCTGCAGCATGCGAACCATGAGGCCTTCAACAAACCTGCACAACGGCACTACCGTCCTGCACTGAAAGAAGGCGTGACCAATGGTATCGACTTTCCCAGTACAGCGACGACAGTTTGGATATTTCTCCAAGCCTGCTGAACAAAGTCTCTTGCCAACCCAGAGGGCCCCACGAATCACCAGCCAGGTGAGTGATGCCTCATCATTATTGAGGCATTTCAACCTAGGCGCCCAAGGCCATATCGAGCGATCCTGCTTCGTAAGACCGAGCTCGCCAATCAGATCATCTTGAACGCCCCCCCACTAACTAACAGTTGATACAATGCCTTACGAGACAACGCCTGGGCGTTGAAGAGGCCATCCGAAGCCCGTAAGAGGAGCTTCAGAGCACGACGACATTCGCGGTAGAAGGAGTAATCGACACGGGGTGTACGGCCGGCCTCTTCCTCGCACGAGTGCACACTTCTCAGGGATGGGAAACGTTTACGGACGTCTTCTTTCCAGAAGGCGCCCACCTCATCCGATCCGCGACACATTCGGTCTAGAAAGGTAATGCGAAGCATATGTTGACGAATCTCAATACTAGGCATACCCAGGCCACCCTCAGAGGGATTAAAGCAACAGATCTCGCGAGATACCATAGGGGCCTTGTCTCTCCACAAGAAAGAGAACAAGATCCGTACTAATAATATTGGTCTAGCATACGGGAGTGGAAGTACAGAGAGTCGGTACAGGAGAATCGGGTAGATGTGTGAAACACATACTTCCGCACTTCCCTTAAGGGAAAGTCTCCTCCGAGACCACAGATTAACCGTGATCTCGGCCTTCCCTTGTACCTCCGACCAACTCATTTCCAACTGGAGATCAGGACCGAACCAGACGCCGAGTATCTTGATCGGCCCATCCGTCCAGAGGAAAGGTCCGGGAAGAGAAACTCCATCCACGCATCCAACCGCAAGCCAACAGACTTATTGTGGTTGATCTTGGCCCCTGTCACCATCTCATACCCACTGATCTCTTTGCTGACTTCGTCAATCTTGGCTCTGCTCGACGCAAGAACCGAAACTTCGTCAGCATAGGCAGAATACCTGGCTGAGGTGGTAGCCCCAGGCAGGGAAATTCCACGCAGGACCGGATTCGCCTTTAACTTGCGAAGGAATGGTTCCAACGCAAGAACGTAAAGCAAAGGCGAAAGCGGACAACCTTGACGAATGGAGCGAGACAATAAGAAAGGTTTCGATCTTACCCCATTCTCCTCCACCAGTGCACCGGGGGTCGCATACAAAAGTCGGATCCAGGAGCGAAAGTCGGCTCCGAAACCGGCCGCCGAAAGACAGCCTCCAGAAAACGATGGTCAACCCTATCAAAGGCCTTGGACTGATCTAAATTGATCAGTGCGGCTTCACTGTCGACTTGTTCTAAGATCAAGCGTACCATATGAAGGTTATCCTGAATAGTCCTGCCCTTCTGTTCGGGGCCAATCAGACTAGACAGGACAAGCTGCAAACGGTTGGCTAAAATCTTCGCCAAAATCTTTAACTCAGTGTTTAACATGGTTAAAGGGCGAAAATTCCCTAATCCATCCCCACCGTTCTTGTCCTTACGCAGCAACTTGATCACACCCTTGGTGAAGCGTTGAGGTATAGACCCCTGCTTCATCCAGTGGTTGAAAATCAGTTCCATCAAAGGAACGAAAACGGGCGACTGCCTCAAGAAAACATCGTAGGGAAGACCATCTAGTCCCGGAGATTTATCCAGGCCAACCTGCTTCAGCGCTTCCCAGATTTCCGACTCTGTAATGGGACTCTCGCACCTAGCCGCTTCAGCTGCCACAAGGCAGGGAAAGTCGGCTAAATAGGCGTCGAACTGAGCAGAGCACAGACCGGGCTCCCTGGTAAGAAGATCCTGAAAGTAATCTCGAAAGGCCTCGCATTTGTAGTCACGGTCCGCTTATCCGGCAATGTGACGCACGCTATATGTCGCCTAGACGCGTTCCGATTTTCCTCTGCACGCAGTTCAGTGGCCATGTTCGTCGCCTCAGAAGACATTCTTTTTGGCCTAGCCCTAACTACCAGAGCTTGATCCTTCTTGATAAGCAAGGAGGACAACTCTGCCTTAGCTAAGGCTATTTCCCCACTAACACGAAATTTCACGGCCCGATCAACTTTTTCTTCTAAAGCCGTTTGCGCCGCTAATCTATCTAGATTGAGTCGACGACTAAAATCGACAGAAAACGTTCTAATTTTGGATTTTAATTTATCCCACCAGGCGTTCCCCACAACCGCCCGCGTCAATTATCTCTGAATCATTAGTAGCAGCTGGTCCCGGAAACCCTGCTCACCAAATAATGAACAGTTAAATTTCCAGTAACCAGCCATTCTAACCTTAGGCTTATCTAAGTTTGCACGGACCCGGACAAGCCTATGATCCGTATGAACTATATAGTGGAATCTTGGACACCCTAAGAGCCCTACATCGACTCTCTTAACTAAGACTCGGTCAAGGTAGCTCGAAAGCGTCCCAGGAGCCGAGTTGCCACTATTTGTCCAAGTCCATGATACCTCCCGAGAGTGCTCATTCCGGTACTTTATCGACAAGATCAAACCCGCCGATAAAGTCCCGAAATACCTTCACATCAGGATTGTTAGTACCCGGATTTTGCCCTATACGATCTATATCTGGGTCAAGGACGGCATTCCAATACCCCGCTAAAACTACCCGACGAGATGTCATCAAAAACGGCTCGATCTGCCGAAACAAATCAGGCCGCTCAGCAAGGTTATTGGGCGCATAAACCCCAATGAAACGCAAAGCCCGCCCTCCGGATCTGCGAAGACAAGGGTATATGCAACCTTCAAAGACCTGCTCACTAGCCAAGAGACACCCCTCGAACGACCATCAAAACATGCTGAATAAAGGGCGAACTCCTTAGACAGCATATCCTCACGGTCACGAGAAGAAAACCGGGTCTCTTGCACACAAAAAACATTCACCCCGAGGCGCTGAAGGTCAAGAGAGAACATCACCCTGCGAGACTCGGACCTCAGGCCCCGTACATTTAAACTAGCTAAGCAGAGCGCCATAGAGAAGTCCGATTAGGGTTGTTTACCTGAATTGAACATGGCCGGGGTAAGGATACCGACAGCCTCTCCCATAGACCCATGGCCCATCTCAATTTTGATGGTACCGTCTTGGGAGATTCCGCCGATATCACAGGGGAAAGTCAATTTTAGTGCTCTATAAAGGGAGGGCTGAACGAAAACCGGGACCCTCACTGCACAAAATTGCTTCATTTTTCTTAACTTTTCGGTATCTACGATGGAAATGGGCGGGGTCATGCTGAACGAAGTTATTGCCTCGTCCAATATGGCCCAAATCTGTTTCGCCCCCGGCTCTGATCTAATCACTGTTAATATTCTTTGAGCATTTGGAAAATTGTTTGGATTACCGATATCTTTATCAGCAAATTGCTTTATCAACAGGAGGTACTTCAAATTTTTAATTCTGTTGCCATAGTCTTTGTCCTTCTCCGCTTGTAATGGAGAAATTTTACATACATCAGTATCTGGGTTAAAAATGTGTTTAGGTTTTTTCTTTTTTTCTCCTGTGGAATCTTGTGTGGGGCTTCTATGTCTTTTGTTAACTGGAGGGGGGCATTACAGGAGATTTAGTATGGGGAAAGACTGGGGGTATTGCGGGGTGTATATGATTGCCTAAATGGGCTGGGGTCTCTACTGAGAGGGATTTGGGACTGGGCAGAAGTTGAAGGAGAAGCAAGTGAAGACTTCCCTCTACAAAGAGGGGTTGAGGAACGGGGAGAAGGTGGTGGTTCGGAGGATGTGGAGGGAGTGGATTTCTTCGTCGAGGGGGACTTTGTTAGACGGGATGTAGAGGACTGTGAAGACTGCGTGGTGAGAGAGTTCTTGGTTGGAGACGATTTTCCTTTTCTTTGTTGATCTAATTTGTTTTTTAACTCCTTAATTTTTTCGGTTTTAACATATCCAGGATCATACTTTTTGTGTAACTCTTCGATGGTCGTAATAGAGGCCGGGGCATCGCCCTTACTGTTGTCAGAGGGAGTGTGGCTGTATGTGTCCTTAGTCCCAGGGGCTTCAGGGGACTGAGGCACCGCTGTCTGACGTTTCCCTCTGGCCCTGCCAACTACCTGCCATTCCCTCTTTTCCCTCTCCTCAACCACACTTACAGTGGAAGAAGGCTTTTCGGGGAGTGGGGGCTTTGATGTTGACCCAACCGGGGGTACAACCGCTCCGGTCCTGGTAGCCGGCATGCCAACTACAGGCGTGGCGGTTTTTGTCAGGTGGGGGGGGGAGTTTGGTCGATTGGGACCTGAGATCCAGAGGCCTTCTTCTTTGGGCAGGAAGAGGAGAGGTGACCAGTCACTCCACACTTCCAGCAAACTGCTTTACGGCCGGTCACGATGGCCGGCAGCTTCAGGTCACCAACGTCAAGACAGTTGGGGATAGAGCCGAAGGCGTTATGATCGAGCATCATATCAAAGCTCCATCCCGCGGTCAGGCTATCACAAGAAGCACCCAGAATCTCCCCGTATTGGGACAAGTGCTCTCTGATAACCTGAGGAGGGACCTCATATACCGCTACTGTGGTCCTTTGCCGGCCCTCGAACTCTGTACGGAGGATCAATTCTTTTGTTATAAGATCCTTGGTTGTGGCTCTTACGCAGTCTTCGGCGGTGGGTAACAGCACGTCTCACATGAAAAATCCCTTGCCCTTAACAATTCGGTTTACCCAGGGTCTCCAGTGATTTGAACACTGTGTCTTTAGTCGGACGACAAATTTTGCGAGATCGCTTGTCGACGGCAAAAACTGACACTATTCTTTTCTCGATTTTCTTTAGTTCAATTGGATCCTGCAAGAGCTCACCTTTCACCACAAGGTGTGTGTAACCCTTGGCACGCTCCAAGAACTCCGCAATATCGATAATCCATTTAGGAGGGGACTTCCAACAAGAGGGCGATTCCCCGGCCTCTGCATTAGTAGTTGAGTTGTCATTAGTCTTGTCTACATTGTTGCTTTTTTCGGCCTCCGTATTTTTGGAGGCTTTTTTGAGTACTTCTACAATTTTTCGTTAGTAGGTACTGTGGGAAGAGCGGGATATTCATCAACATTATCCTTGCCCGGCGGGTCTTTTTGGGGGTTAAATGAGTGTTTTCTAACAGTTCTACAGAACGACGCAATTTTATGTTTTTTCTTTAAAATTAAGAAAGAAGGTACTTTTTTTTCCTTCTTATCCATTTTTCAAAGAGGAGCGGAGGGGTGAAAAGTGGGGGAGAATAGTTAAACAAGTTTCGCTTTATATGTAAAAGTAAAAAAAATTAAATAAATAAATTAACAGTCAAAAATAAAAAGGCTCTCCCGAAAGCGAGACAGCAATGAACAAATAAAATAAATATGCACACACACACAAAAATTACATGACGAGAGTGAACAAATAAAACAAGGTTCGCTTACACGTATAAAAAAAATAGAAAACCACCACATTACATACACACAGTACATAGAAATAATGCAACAAGCATTCATTGGTTGATCTCCTCAAAACTAGCTCGCTGATTGGTCAGTTCGACCAATCAAACCGCCTGCACGCGACAAATTTGTTTTCCCGCGTTTTCGATCTGAGCCAGTCATCTGATACACAATCTTATATAAACAAAACACGTGTAAGCTCTCTCTCTCTTTTCGGTTTTTCATTCATCTTTCTCCTTGATGCCAAGATGTAATCTTCAAGAACTCCCGTCTTGACCATGCAGTCAGACGTTAAAGAACATTACCATTTCACGCAAGTACGAACTCTAAAATCTCTTCTGAACTCTTACCAACTTTACCAATCCACAATTCCTAACATACTAAAGGAACTTTATTCTTCTAAACTACAGTTTAATAAATACTTCTTCTTTATGAGCTCAAGTACAAATATTTCCAAATCTAAGAGACATAACTCTATCACACCTTCCGTTTCTTTGCTTGTACACCAAACACTAATAAATTCAATTGTTATGTTTTGAAATCATTACATTCTGTTTTGTATTTTATACTATGTGCTATTTACGTCAACTATAAATTGCATTGCGTCCACGCATTGTCCTTAATCCCGCCTTTCCTAGACAAAGTTAAATGTATGTAGTACACACCCTTACATAATGGTGACAAACCGCTACACTATTGGTAACACCGTCGCTACACTCTTCTTCTCTCCCCCACCCAGCTATGGGTAAATAGCAGGATAGACCGGGTTCTATAGCCTTTGATGGCAACTGGTCTACCGCAGAAAGAAATGACAACCTACTGCGGGAAAAAAATCTGCCTCGTCAGTCATGTATCGAAAGATACATGATCACCTAAGCGTATATCATGCATGACACATAACTGTACTGATTCATGGAGAGAATGCAGTGTTTTGCTAATTGTGGTCTAGTATCCCGCTACCACTTGTTTTTTTTTTTATCAATGTTGAATTTTGTACAATTTTGTGCAAAAAAGTGGATCAGAGAGACTACTCAGCTTAGTAAATATTTTCAGGAAATATCAGCTTCTATCCAAACTACATTACAAACATACGAAACATTTCGAAACAAGCAACAAGAACTTTTCTCTTTGAAATATTCTTCTAAAGCTACAGTTTATTCAGAATTTCTCAGTTATATAATTAATTCAACTTTTGTGAGCTCAGATAAAAATATTTCACAGTCTAAGGGACATAACACCAACAGAACCTTAAATTCTACGCATGTACATCATGACATAAAAATAAATACAAATGTTATTGTTTTTAAAACCATTTTGTTCCTTCTTGTGTTTCCTGTTATGTGATATTTTACGTTAAATATAAATTATGTGGTCACGTAGCAATATAAACAGACATCTACAAATGGCCCATTCTTATTATCATACCACTACAGTGGCATATGTGTTTTATATAAATATTGTATTAAAAAGAATTATTATAAATTTGATTCAGTCAGTGAATGTGACTAGTTAAGTTAAATTTAAGAACAGTGATGACCAGCGTTTCCCCAATTTCGGCCTTGTGCCACGTTTTATGTATTTTTACACAAATAGATACTTTTAAAATTATTATTATATTGTAAAGTGTTTTTAATAAAAACACTTTACAATATAATAAAAACTTTTTATTACTTTTTCTTTTATTACTAATTACTTTTTGGTTTCCTGCTCCTGAGTCTCTGTGTACTAAGGTTAAGGTCATTTAGTGATTTATTTGTTGCTATCACTACAAAAAGTCTCATTTGTTTTACTTATCCTAACGGGGTCTGTCATATGAGAAGGCTCAAACTCACGATACAGGAGAACGATCTAAACAATTCACCACAATGAAAAAGATTTCGAAATTCTCTTTCCAGTGAATTCTGTACTAAAAAAAAAATAAATAAATGAATAATTTAAAAAAAATAAAATAAAGTTTAAAAAAAAAAGAAGAAATAAATATAAATAAATAATCGTAGACATCATTTTCAATTTAATCAGCTGTTTTTCATATTCCTGTGTGGATTTACTTTCATCGATTATCTCTTTTTTTAGTCGACATGAATTTCAATGAAGCTGTGTAAATAATAACAACTTTACCAATCAACTAATTCAAATAATTTAAGATATAATTTTTTCTTCCTCTTCTTTCTCCGCCAATTAAACAGGCGCTCTGTTACGTTTGGGAAGAGTACTTCAGGTCAGTTTATTTTGAAATCTGAGGCGAGGAAAGGCTAACAAAAGAAGCGAAGTAACTGTAAAATCCTTGTGATACCAACGTTTTTCTTTCCCCATTTAAAGGTAAGATATTTTTTTTTGACACACACGTTTGAGAATTTTATCTACGACACGTTAACCGGTGGATATTTATTTTCAACGACTGAACTGTGTAATAATACGCTATTGTTATCAGTCGCCTTTTTCAATATAAACGGCAACATTTTCTTTCCCTGCACTTTTTAAAAATAATCCCCGCTCACAACCAAAAAAAAATAAAAAAATAAAAATAAAAAAATCGTCCAGATTATTTCTCTCGCAAAACTTTTTAAATACAACAAAATTAATGTATTTTTCTTAACATGTTTTTACTCTGTCCACTGAAGTAATTTCAAAATCGTTTTCTGTTCCTTGTTCGTAAGTGATTTTTTTTCTCTCCTAAAGGCTGGTTTTTAGTCTCGTTGTTATACGCGTCAAAAACAAAAACACTTAATATTTCCTGTAGTGCCGATTTAAAATTTGAGTTTATTTTTAAAATCCCCCACCTTCCACAAAGAAAGCACCTTGTTGGAGAATTCTTTATTGAAGCCGTACTTGGGGCATAGGTATGGTTCAATAAGTCGCCGAAAAAACAACATGATGAAAAAAAATAAGTCCAAAACTTAAAAACAAAAAAAAAAAGCAAGGTTTTATCGTCAAAATGTTTATGCTGCAGCTACAATTAAAAGGAAAACCCAAAGTAAGTTTTTAATTCTTTCTAGCACGTTTGAAATTTAGTTAAAAAAATCTTTTTTCTTTTTTTACGTCAGCGGTCCTGTAATATTTTAGCATTTATTTTAATGTTTTAGTGCCTTTTTTTTCCAGTTGAAAAACATTTATTTGGAAGTTCTTGAAAAATCAAATAATTATTGTCGGATTTTAATTTATTCACAAATTAAATTATTTTTTTTAGTAATGTTTGTTTGTTTTTGGTTGTTGTTTTTTTTTGTTTTTTTAGAAAGTCATGGTAAAAACATTTTTATCTTTTTTACCACAGCTACTTTTATGAAAGCTCGAAAATTCAATTTTGTATTTTTGTGATTATTTTAATTAAATGCAGAAGACTTTGAAGAATACAAAACCTAGATATTTTTTTTTGTAAATCGAGAAGCATTTCGACCTAAAACTTCGATCTGAATTGGAAAATACAAAATCTATTAAAATTAATAAATTATTTAATTAGAAAAGCTTTTAATGGCTTTTAAGGACATTATCGGAATCAAAAATATTTTTCCGATGAAAAAAATGATTGTTACAAGATTTTTTTTTTTCAATTTTAAATGCAAAATGTGATAAAGCTATTTAATATTTAAAAACTAAGTCTAAATATGTCTTGAATTCTACAAGATTTTTCAACGTAGAATGTCACTTTTGTTTACAAAGTTGTCAAAAATTGGTGACTTGATCGATTTTGTGTCAATTTTACTGACTGAAAAAAAATGATAAAAAATCTCACAAAACCTTATATAAGCGGAAGCCATGTCATGATCAAAATCTTTGCATTATAAGAGGAAAGAGCAAAGGATTTTTTTTATATATATAAAACATTTTGTTTTCCTTCCAAGCACAAGTCCTTGGAAAATCTGCCCTGAAAGACCTTATTTAATTAGAAAACTTTCCTTTTATGAATCAATAAAATATACCATGTGCTACACTATTGACTTTTTTATTTTTTTTTTTTCGATGAATAGTGAACTTATACAAAACTATTTTTTTTATTTAAAATCATTTGTACATTTTCTTTTAGATCTTTAAAATCTTATATTAATAATTTATAGCGGTTGGGTGACTTTGTAAAAAAAAAACATTATTGAAAAGCTTACAATTCAGCGAATGGCGATAACCTCGAGTGACATCTTGAGCTGACTGGTTGAAAGACTTGTTCTTCCGTGAAAAAACATTATTAGTTTCTCTTTTTTGTTTTCTCTAAAAATTAGTTATTTTAGTTTGGGAGCGAACGGTCATTGGACACATTTCTTTATTTTTAGTAAATTTTCAGTTTTCATTCCTCTTCTCATCCCCATTTTTTAGACTACAGAAGGCATAGTTCTCTGGGGCAGGGAGGGGGGAACATTTCGCTTTCTGTTTATTTTTTATTATTTTCACACGTTCTCACGCTTTTTCGCCCAGTTAACTTGCTTTTCTGTCATGTTTTAACATGGGAAGGGTCCCATACTAACATTTTTTTTTTGTTTTTACTTATATCCATGCATATCATGGTTATTTTATGATGTAAATAAAAAATCATCAACAAAGCAGTATGTTGGAAGACGAACAGTTAGGGGTGGAGTTCGTTTACAACATAAAAGGCTCACGGGACTGGAAGAGAATATTTCTAGTTCCAATACAGAATCCGTTCCAGTTCAAAATCCACAAGTGCCACTCACAGCCTCGTGCGTTTCAGTCCCAAGGTTGCAGTGTGTTAAATTCAGTGAAATACAAGCCGGTAAATTTGAATTTAAAAATTTCCTGGTTCAATTTGAAAACTGTGTGGACGCTGTACACTCAAAAAAAAAAAAAAAAAAAAAAGCCAAGCTGTCGCTTTTAAAAAAGTTTTTTTAACTGGCTACGCGTCTCAGTTAGTGTCTCATCTTTCGTTAGAAGATGAAAACTTTGAAGTGGCCATCAATTTGTTGAGAAAGGAATTTTTGGATATTCCTCTCATTATTGATGAAATTTTTAAACAACTGCTAGGCAGCACTCCTAAATATGACCCAGTGTTTGTCAACATAAAAAGATTTTTGTCAGAAATTAAAGCTGACCTATCCGAATTAAAAACCTCGTATAATTTGGATTTTTTTTAAGAAAACAGTCCAGGCTATGAACTAATTAGCCTAATATTTTTTTCAAAATTACCCTCAAATCTTCAAAAAGAATTAATCCGGAAAGATTAACGACCCAAAAAATCAGATTTTTGATAGTTACAACGAGGTTATAAAAAAAAAACCTTAATTAAAACAGGTTTTTAAAAAAATCCTAATTCCCACCAAGACAATTATACTAAGAACAACAACGCAAAGAAAAATGTTCCAACATTGAAAAACTTTGCAATAAAATCTAGCAAAATTACTAGACATTGTAGATTTTGCAACATCACAGGGCACCCAGTTAGCGACTCCGTAATTTCAATACATAATAAATTGGGGTATTAGTTTATTCATGGAATCGGAGAGCTGGGTTCGAATTCCAGTCGAATCCATTACATTCACTTACGTGCTAATACCTTTGGGAAATGTATGAATCCTCTTCCCCCGCCTCCAAGCTATGGGTAAATAACAGGACTAACTGGGTTCTATAGCCTTGGATGGCAAGTGATCTATCGCAGGAAGAAATGACAAATTTATAGTGTGTTAGCCAATCTGTATCTAATATTTTTCAGCCAATTAAAATGCATCAGTTGTTATAGTTGGTTGGGAGCCTCTATGAGTTTAATTTGCACAAATTTGAGATTTAAAACAATAAATGTTGGAATCTGATTCAACAATTTACTACGGGAAAAAAATCTGCCTTGTCAGTCATGTATCGAAAGATACATGATCGCCTAAGCAAAAATATCGACAAAGTACACCACAAGGATCTGTTGGAAATGCTCAGCAACCTTGATATATTCGGTGAAAAATATTAGAATAATCAAGAAACTCTACTGGCAGCAAACGGCATGTATGCGCATAGAAAATGAGTTCAGCAGATATACAAAAATAGAAAGGGGCGTAAGGCAAGGATGCGTCTTCTCACCGGACTTATACAACCTATACAGCGAGGCAATTCCGAGAGAATTGGAAATTCTACCGGGATTCAGCATTGGCGGCAAAAATCTTACGTACACAAGATAGGCTGACGACACAGTACTGATAGCAGACACGGAAAAGAAACTACAAAACCTCCTACAGAAGGTAGCGAAAGAGAGCGAGAAGAAGACACTAACGATAAACTACAAGGAGACAGAATGAATGGTCATCAGTAAAAGGATGAGCCCGAAATGTGATTTGCAGGTCGGGTCACTAAAATCAAGCAGGTGCTGAAGTTTAGATATCTGAGAAGTGTTTAGGTGGAGGAGGGTAGGTGCAACGTTGAGATCCAAAGACCGATTGGGATGGCCAAGGATGTATTCCAAAAGCTGGGCAGATTACTGCAAAACAGGAGGATTTCTTTGGTGACAAAGAAGAGGACTGAGCTGCTATGTGACATCTAGCCTCCTATACGGCAGCGAATGTTGGATGGTCTCCTCAAAGATGAAGAAGAGATTCGAGGCAACGGAGATGTGGTTCTACAGAAGGATGCTAAGGATATCATGATGCGAGCGTGTAAATAACGATGAGGTCTTGGAGAGGATGCAAACACGGCGGAAGCTTATACCTAACATCAGGAAGAGGCAGATGAAATTTCTGAATTTTTCTGACACGTAATGAGAAAGGATATACTCACAGGTCGAATAGAGGGGAAAAAAACAAGAGAAAGCAATGCATGACATGGCGGGCTTAAGTGGATGGCAAAACGTTGGTCTGGGGGAGTTGGCAGAGGCACGAAACTTGAGAGCTACAAGGGATAGGGAGAAGTGGAGAGCCATGATCGCCTACATCCTGAAAGCGCACGGCACAAAAAGAGAAAGTATGAATGAGTAAATAAAAAACGATAAACTACATCTCGAGAACAATTAAGCCTAGAGTATAACAATAATAATTTACATAAATATTAATAAGTTTTTTCGTATTGTACAAAAACTGCAGTAACGTTCATAGATGACACAAGGTTGGTATTTAATTTAAGATGTTTTTTTTTGTTACATTTCAATGAATACAAAAGTTTATAGAAGTATTTAAGTGTTTTTGAGAGATGCAAGTTTCATTTGGTAATATGTCCCGTGAATAAGAGAAATGAGATGATAAAATGTATGAGAGAAATGAAAGAGGTGAGAGTGACGAGTGAGTAGTGGTTGTTGAAGCCGAGATGTCTTTGATGTATCCGGTCACAGTTGTAAGGGTTGGTCTCTGTGTCTCCTGTTAGAATCTCTCTTTGTGGCCGTGGTCTATTTATATTGTTAGTAAAGTTGTAAGGGTCTCCGATTAAATTATTGATTATTTCAGGCGCATTCATTTCTTAACATATATTTATTTAGGATTGTATTTAATCAACTTCAACCGGAAGTTATGACTAAAGGCTGAAATATGTCATTGTTTAGCTATGAAGAGGTAACTTCCTGTTTCTGCTCTTAGTGTCACTACATAGGTTTCCGACCAGAAATCTGAGTGTGATTTGGTGTGTTTTTTTTTTTTTTGTGTGTGTTGGTTTTCAATAGTAAAAGTGTGTTCTCTTTTTCTCCACTTAACAGTTCTACCGGATTTTGTTTTAGTTATTTGTTTTTCATTATCAGCTCCATTGACATGAGATTGGGAATTGTTTAATTCTAGATTTCTATCGACAGAATCCTTTGACTTTGTAGTTTCAGAAATATATGCTGGCTTTTTAGTCTGTTAATACAAACCATTACTATGCAAATTGTCGGACATTTTGATTTTTAAATATTTGTCATATCGAATTATTACTTGGAATGGTCTTGTGTACGGCGCTTCCAAAGTTTTTCTAACGCTGTCCGTTCTCAGCCAAATCTTAGGAATATATGAATTAGTGTAGATGTCCGCTGAAAAATTTGTCCATGTCAAATCTTTGCATCTCTTCAGCTAAAGTCTTGATGTGAGAGTTTGTTAATTCTATGTCTTCATTTTTAGAAGGATTGATTAACAATCGAGAAACTTGAGCCTGACTTCCCATTAATGCAGTAAACCGGGAATTGTTTGATACATTAGATGTTATCCTGATTCCAAGAAGTATAATGGAAAGAGCTGACAACCAGGATTCTTTTCTTGCTATTGTTTCTTTTTTTCAGAATTCTATGTGCTCGTTCTACTAAACTGTTTACGGGTGGTACGCTGTTCTCAAACTGCGAAAAACAATTATTTTTGACAATTGTGTAGCTTCCTCTGTCAGTAATAACATGGAATGGAACACCGAATCTAGAGATCCATAAGCCTACGAAAGATATTGATTCCGCTGTGAACTTCGATATTGGGCATGCTTCAATCCATCTGGTGTTCCTGTCAATACACGTTAAAATATAACGGTAGGGTAAAAAATAAGGATCACTAGTGTTCTTTACTGGCGGTAAGGGCCCAGCAATATCAACATGTAGCGTCTGGAAGCAAATGGAGGGCAATTCGAACGGTTGCACTGAACTTTGTTATTTTCGCTTGCTGGCAATGTTAGCATTCCTTACACTGTCTTTATTGACTTGTCCATGTTGGACCAATACTATCTTGATTTTCTGAGTTTTATAGAGACTATTGTCCCAAGGTGCGATAAAGACTGTCAAATACCGATTTCTTTAGCTTTTGCGTCACAAAAGGTCGTTGAAATGGCAATGACACGTCATATAGTAGTACTTCGGTTTGTTTACAGTGTAGGGTTTCAGACGATCACAGAAAGTTTTGATTTCATCGTCAATATTTTAGTGTGTCATTAATTCTTGCAAACCTCAGTATTGATTACATTTGCGGGTTGTGACAAAAAAAAATCGGCCATTATATTTTGTGAGCCCTTTATATAAGATATATTGCTAACATACTCGTTAAGGAAACTGAAGTGACGTTGTTGTCTATCGGACTTTAACGAAGACTGGCTTTTAAATTCACTGCAAAGTGGTTTATAGTCAGTTATTAATAGCACATTTCTTCCTTCCACTAAATGTTTAAAATGTGGCAGTTAGTACTTCTTTGTCAAATGTGGAATACTATTGAGTTCGTCATTATTATTATTTTTTTTTCGAAAAGAATTCGGAAATTCTCATCCAACTCGGCACCCGACTCATCTGAAGTACCCACACCTGATTTCATCCCTGAGACTCTGTTGAGTGAGACGAACATAACCCCGTCTATGGTATTGGACATAATCTCTAAATTAGACTCTCTCAAAGCATATGGTGGTGACGAGATAACTAGCTGTAGTCCTAAATAATTGTGCTCCTGAGCTGGCCCCAGTTCTCTCCAAACAATATAACTATTGTCTCACTGACTCTTGTTTTCCATCCTATTGGAAAATCCTCATCTGTTGTCCCTGTCTGAACTCTGGAGGCTCTTCTGACCCATCTAACTACCGTCTTATCAGTCTCCTACCACTCTTCGGCAAAGTCTTCGAGGCTTTAATAAGCGCCGAAGTGGTTAAGCTTTCTGACAAACAATATGGTTTCCGCTTTGCCCGGTCTACCGCTGACAAGCTTACAACTATAACTTCATTTGTATACCAATCTCTTGATAATAACGGCGAAGCTCGAGCTGTGACTCTAGATATCTCTAAGGTGTTTGACAGGTTTTGGTATGCTGGCCTCCTTCGTAAGTTTGATGGATACCATATTACAGGACGACTATTTGATTTAATACAATAATTCCTGTCAAATCGTAAAATGAAGGTCGTCCTAAAAAGGTTCTCCTCCAGTTCCTTTCATACGAACGTTGGTGTCCCCAAGGCTCTATCCTGGGTCCTATACTGTTTCTGATCTTCATCAACGATCTTCCTGATGTCATAAGTTACCAAGACGGCATCTATGCTGACGACACTCCTATTTACTCCTGTCTAAATAGTAAATCCGGCATTGCTGACAAACTTGTCTGTTCGTCTCGAAAAGGACCTCCAATCTGTGGTTGACTAGGACAGGAAATGGTTTATAAACTTTAATACCTCCAAAACGAAGCTGTTCTCATTTAGCCACCATAGAGAACCTTCTCTGCCTCCTATCTGCATGGCTGATGCTCAACTCCATGAGATCGTCTCTCTACGCTTTCTTGGCCTCACGTTTTCCACTGAACTGAGGTGGAACAACTACATTGAATCAATAGCTATATCTAACGCAAAGAAAGTTGTTTCTCTGTGTCGCACCAGAAGGTTTTTCTCATCTGTGTCCATCCTTCAAATCCACCATTCGTCCTTGCATTGAATACTGTTGCCATATATGGTCTGGACCCCCCCTGTTCATCTCGAGGTCCTTGACAAAATCCAGAGACGGATATGAAATCTGATAGGTCCTGATCTGGCATCTCGTCTACAGTCACTCTCTCACACATATGCTGTGGCATCCCTCTGCCTTTTCTACAAGCCATTTTCATGGCAACTGCCCTAACGAGCTACTTTCAATGAATACAAGATTTTGTAAAAGTACTTAAGTATTTTTGAGAGATTCTAGTTTCATTTGGCAATATGTCCTGTGAATAACTGATCTTACTCGTCTCAATTACTACGCAAGAGAACTATATTGCGTGTGTGATAATCAATATAAGTGAATATTTCGCAGCGAATGTATGCAAACAACGCCAATAATGGCTGCCGCCAACGACGCGAATGAATACGAAATTTTACTGCCGATAACTCCAAAACGGTAAATTGTATCAAATTTATAAAATCATTTTCGATTGAAGCATGTACATTTACACCTAAATGTAATTATTCGGGAAATTTTTATTGCGAACTGAGCACGGGTTCTAATCTGCAAATTAACAAGTTTTCAAATGTTTTAAGATACTGATCTGATGTTTTTTTCTTTCTTTCTCCATGAATTAAACAAGCGCTCTGATTTTGGGAAGTGAAGTATTCAGTGTATTTTGAAATCTGGAGCGAGAAAGGCTAATACAAAAAGCGGAGTAAATCCTTGTGATATCAACGTTTTTCTTTCCCCACTAAAGGTAAGTTTTTTTGTTTTTGTTTTTTTTTTTTTCCTTTTACACATTTGAGAATTTTATCTTCTACTCGTTAACTGGTGAATATTTATTTTCAACGACTGAACTGTTGTGTATAACACACGCTTCGAATTTTTTACAATCAGCTACCCGCAGTATTTAAAAAAAAATGAATTCGTGTGTTTGCGTACAAAGGTGCCGATTTTTGTAAATACGAATTGGTAATTTTTTAACATTTCTTCTTCTTAGCATTAAAATGTACCTCCATTTCTTCGCAAAAAAAAATAGTACCCATTTAATAAAAACAAAGTTGATCGTCAATGTTTAAGAGGAAAAAACAAAGTTTTTTTTTTTTTTTCGTCAACGGTGTAACAGAGCTGACTATGGACATTTTTACTAGTAAAATACCACATTGATTTGTAAATTCTTGCAAAAATCAAATAAATGTTGGAATTTAATGAAATGTTCAGTACTTATTCACAAATGAATTAATGAATTTTTTAAATGTTTATTCAGAAAACCTTGGTAATCTTTTTTCTTCAAACAGTTACTCAGTTCCTGAAAATCAGCCCGAATCTTAAAATAAAAACTGCATTAAAACTCTAATTATTTAATTAGATAAGTTTTTAATTGCTTTCATAGATATATATTACGACATTATAGTCTGAAATTTTTTTTTCTAATTTATAAAGTTTAAAAATGTGTTAACGAGGTGAAAGTTAGGAATTTAAGTAAAGATTATATTTACTAGGCGAAATTGAAAAGCTTAATACAAACCACACACAAAGATATGTAATTTTTTATGTGACCATACATAACATGTTCAGAAAATAAGATCGATGAATATATTAAATTTAAAGTCAACATACCTAAAATTAGATTAAGGGAGAATGTTTTCAACTTTTTAAAAAGATTACTGAGTACTTAAAAGAATTATTAAAAAAGGAAAAAAAAAGCGTTCTCCGGTCATTTTTTTAAATTGTTTTTTTAACAGATAGTTTCCGTCGAACAATAATGAACTGAACAGCTTATCAGTGATTGGTGAGCATTGACATGCACGTACGTAAACTTTCAACTTAAAGTAAATAATATTTATTTAAAAAATCAGAATACTTTAAATTGGCTAATATTCCTCAAATTTTCACAGAAGTGTATTTTATTTTATTTTTGGAAAATTTTTTTTTTTTTTTTTTTAATAAATAAAATTACATGTCTATGACAGATGACTGAAAAAACGGGCGCTTAGTAATTTTTAGCTTAAAAAAAACATGACTCTGACGCCAATCATTATAATTTCTGTTTAAAGTACACTACACTCTAGAGTATTTTACTTACTGGAAATATTAAATTTAATCCTTTAGCTTTCAATTAAAGCTAAAATGAAAACTTCAAGAAAGTTTTACTTTTTAAAATTCATTTTAAACTTTAGGTATCGCGAATTAGTGGAGATAGTCCTAAATTTTTGAAAATCGAGTTAAGAAAAACACATTAAAAAAATTCGTTGTCATTGTATTCAAGTTTTACAGTTTAAAAGTTTTTCAGCTATATTTTAAAATAAAGTTAATATTTTTAATTTAAACTTCTTTTTCAAAGTTTTAAAGCAGTTTGCTTATTGGAAATATTAAATCCAATTTATGAGATTGGAATTAAAACTCAAGTTACAAGGAAAATGCAAAGTTTTTCATTTAATCTACAAGCGTAAATTGTGGATTTAAAAAAAAAACTGTTGTATAATACGCATTTTAACCAGAACTCACCTTTCAATTTCTTTTCCATTATCGCCATTAAAGCAGGTACCACATTAAAGCGATAAACAGTTTATGAATATAACAAATATATTAAATCCTTATTAGTTTTAATTTAATTTAATTTAATTTAATTTTAGTTTTAATTCCAAGCTACTAGATTAAATTTAAGATTTTCAATAAGAAAAATATTTTGGTGCAGTTAAAACCGAATTTTAAATTGATTGGAATATTTCTCTACTTATCAGTAAAATTTATAAGTTCGCCAATATTGACAGCTCTGTCAACAGAAAATAATTCTTTATTAAAAATATTTCAAATAAAATAGACTTTTTCAGGAAAGTTATTCGAGGAAGATTTCCCCTATTTTAATCTGAATTGAATAATATTACATTTTCGTTTAAAATAGGAACCTCCCAAAATTTTTCTGAAAAGTCCCTAAAGTTTTATCGTCAAATTGTTTTTAAGAAAAACCAATTAGTTAAAGCAGGACCCTTGGAGAATTTAAATCCTTTGTTTTTTTCGTCGAGCAGAAACACCAATTACCGAAAATCGTAAAATGAAACAAGGCAGTAGAACTACTGACAGTAATCAATTAGAAAACTTAATTGCCTTTTATAAATATTAATAAAAAAATTTGTTGTTAAATAGTGAATTTTTACAATTTTTTTTAACATCATTTTTTAAGTTTTAATTAAAAAAATTAAGTTTAAATCTTAAGATTGTGTATTATTTTCAGCCTTTTAAATTATATTTTTAAGTGAAAACTATATTTACTAATCATAAATGGAAAAGTTTAATACACATAAACAAGAATCAACATTTTAAAGAATTTTTTTCTCTGTATAAACGTGCCGGTTTTTGTAAATACGGATGCCTATACACGATGTTATCAGAAAATAAGAGCCATAGTAAATTTAAAGCTAAAATTCAAAAAACACTAGATTACGGAAAATATTTAAAATTTGTAAGATTACTTAATACTTAAAAATTAAATAATAAAGAAGGAGCTCCCGTTATTTTCTTCAATTGTATTTCACAGTTTCCGTAGAACATTAGATTTGCTATCACACTGACAAAAACAGCTACTGTCGGGTTAAAAAATGCATTTCTGCGATATTTTAAGCTTATAGATATGTTTCAAATCAAATAAATTATACTTAAGTCAGCTAATAATTTTCAGAAACGTGTGTTTTATTTTTGGTATTTGTTTTTTTTTTTTTTTTTGTAAAGAGAATTACATTGCGATGAAAAACGACTAAAGGAAGCTAATCAGCTATTTTAGAAAAAAATAGTCTATTTAAATTAGTTTTTTTTTTTAAATACGGTAAAGTATTTTACCAATTGGAAATATAAAATTTGATCTATCGAAAGATATTTCATTTTTAAAAATTCATTTTAAACCTTAGAGATCTCCACAAAAATGCAATGCCTATTTTAAAATATCGCAAAAAAACATTTCTTTTAAACACTGATAGGATTTGATGCGTGGATGGATTTATTGACGGCTAGATATAAGAAAAATAAGGAAGGACATACCTGAAAAACAATTATGTGTACAACGTGAACGCCTTATAATTACCCACTCATCTTAAAAATGTAATAAAATATTCTAAGCAATTTAATATTAAATTGACTTTTAGGTACTTTGATTTTATAGTAGGTGCCTTCAAAATGGATGTCTTTTTCCGAAATGAAAGCAGAAATCGTTATTGACGGTTTTAAAATAATTACCCCAAATCTTGGAGCGTCCTGTATAAGACGATAAACTACGTCCAACAGCAAAGCCTCTGATGATATTTTTTTGAAAAAATAATAATACCAGCTATACGTTTTTGAAAAAATATTACCAGCTATACATTCATGAGGAAAAAATATTAACAGGAATAGATATTTAACAAAACAAATATTACCAGGTAAACAAACATTAAATGACCCATTGAGGTTGATATGCCGTAAAACAAACCAAACCAAATCAAGGAATTATCCGATTCAAACGAAATTTTCTGGACTTATAAATCAATGAATGAATGTTTACTGAATGTTCTTTTTTATTATTATTATTATTATTTAAAAAAGACATTGGGAAAATATTGTTGTGGGCTGTGTTTTGTCTCTCTTTTTGATGTTTGATTTTATATATATATATATATATATATATATATATATATAAAAAAACCTCTAAAATATTTCAGTAAAAATTTTATGCAATATAGTTGTTATTTTCTTTCAGATTGGACTTGATTTTTATTTAAAAAAATTTAATAAGAAATATTTAATAAGAAAAAAAAACAAACTTTGATTTAAAACTTATAATTTCTTGGTGAATTAACAGAAAACATCCTATGGTTTATAATAAAATCACCGATTCAGTATACGACTTGTTCATTAATGAATAATTGCTGAAAATTTATTTTAAATTGGAATGTTGCGGGAGTGTGTAAGTTGGTGTTTTAAGTTGGGAAACGCGTGTCTCCTGGAACTTTTATCCCACAGTAAAAATGGCGGACTTGAATGTGTGTCCGGGCAATAAGATACAAAGAAAAAAACTTATATAAACACAAAACAATGAACATATATGAAAACATTTAAAGACGAGTAATTTGTTCGTGAATGTAAAATGTGTGGAGATGGCCTAGAGAAAATGAAGTTGCATTCGTTTCCAATGAGAAACGTGTTTAAATGATAGACCTACATCCTAGCGTGTCAAAGGATAAAAGTAGATGATAGAAAATATTACAATGTATTTATAGGTTCAGAGAGCGCCCCCTAGTGGCCTTTTTTTTTAGTTAGCAAAGTGGGGGGATGTTAATTCCACAGGATAATTCCATAACTTTTGGAATTTTTTTTTATTTAAACTGGGATAGCGATGTCTTGCTTTCATGTCAGAAAAAAAAACATCACTTTTGGCAGTACTTAGGAATTTATCTAAAATTTATCATTAGTTTTTAAGTTGTATAATATTCGTCCGTGTATTGGTTGATATATTGAAAAGTAATTGTCATCTTTGATAATGGCTTATGTAAGCCGAATGCTTAGATTGGATTTAAACATGTATCAAAATGGTGATTTCCTTTCGTCTTTCAATGATAATGTTATTAAACTTATCATACAATATGAAAGGAACTTACTTAAAATAAATAGACAAAACTTGTCTATATTATTTAATGAAGCATGCATTAATATATATATATATATATAGCCACGTGTATTTCTGGCAGGAAATAAAAATAATCAGTGAATAACTTTATTATCAGATTCTCACAAGTAGTGCGGTTGCGAGTGGTATGTTGGTACTGCAAAAGATATTGAATGACAAACAAAACGAAGACTAGAGTTATATAGCGGTTCTGATAATAAAGTTATAGGTTATGCACTGCTTATTTTTATTTACTATCAGTTTTCCCTTTGTGTCGAGACCTTTCTATTTGGTTGTAGAAATTACGTGTGTGTGTGTATATATATATATATATATATATATATATATATATATATATATATATATATATATATACATGTTCATGTAGAGGGTGAGAAAAGCTTTTGTCCTGAGAATGACAGTTTATTGCATATTGTTGATGCTGGTTGGAACGGCAGCCAATTGTCTGATGACATGGAATGATTCATTTTGAAAATGAATTTTTTGTTCTTGACCTGACGTCATTTTACATCCTAAATTAAGTTTTACAACGATCTCTGGTTAAACTTTTTCTTTCGATTGTGTTAAAAAAAACAACAAAAAAAAACAAACAAACAATGGAGGACATGACAGCAGGATACGACAACTATATCCATGCAGAATACAAAGCTGTTATAAGGTGTTTTGTTACAGAAGTTAAACTTTACAAATTCACCAAGCAAAAACCCCCTAAAAGTTTACAACCAGCAATAAAAGATCTGGAATTATGAATATGAGAAGGTATACCATGAATGTTTTTAAACTGGATAAAAGCAAGTATGAGTGATCATGTCTTTGACAAGTTCAATGTGTAGAGCTCTTATATTCAAATAAGTAAAAATAAGAAATACATTTTACCTAAACGTCTATCATTCTTTTCCCAAACATACCCTGTATAATGAACACCAGGATGTAGGAAGGTTTTGTCAAGCTTCATTACGTTTAGACGAATTAGTAACGTTAGCATATCTAAAGGAGAATGCTTTTTTTTTCTTTACGCAAGAAGTAACATTATTTACCATGTGCCTAGCCTTAGGAATGCAAAATCCAGTCAACCTCAATTTGTTTAAGGTGTCAACAATACTTAGTGTTTCTCTTTATCATGACAGTCATAGATTGTTAGTCAAATGATTGTCCCTGGCAAGCAAAACAGGATAAATTACTTCATATTCAAGAGATTTAGTCTATTTTAGTATCTGAACTGATAATTCCTGATTTAGTTAAAAATTTGAACCTATTTTTAGATAAGTCCGGTAACTCTTCTCCCTGAAGATGCAAAAGATAATTAATTTCCTAATTTTTATATTTCTTAAAAAAAAAAGAAAAGAAAGTGTTTGTATGATGTATCATAGTACCCGAAACAAAAGTGGATACGATGAACGATATTACTATGTATGATCTTGATTTTAGGATTGTTGTCGAGAATTGGGAGATTAGCGCGCACTCAATGAATTACTGTAAACTACTAGTGCCTTTAAAGTGTTATGAGACATCTCCGCGATGTTTATAGTCTTTGAGGTATCTGGGAGATTCGTCGATGTACCCCACTAAGCATTCTATGCAAACATAAATGACCGTACCCAGCAACGATCAAAGGATGAAAAATTCAGATTTTGACGTCATTCTTTTACATTTTTTTTTCTCGTTCAAATACGTGAATTTGTTTTGTTCATGTTAAATCTAGAAAAAACACTATATAGATTTCACTATTTTTTTTTATCCATAATATTGAATGCGTTAAAATTTAACTTTTTAATAAGAAAAATCTCAAACTGATGTTAAAAATCGAAGCAAAATTTTATTCAATAAGGAATGATCGATTGACATCTCGACTAGGTCTCCGTGGAGCGCCACGGCTTCCAGACTCTCTTGGGGCGTGCACGCCTAAACAATCAGTTGATTCCAGAGCTAGAGAGCTTTCGAAGCAATCTTTTCTCAAGGCCCTCGACATGTATTCGTCATCTAGTGCCACACGGATTCTGTGAGTAACTAGCAGTTAGAGCAGCGGTGGATCGGGCCGATCGAAACCCGTACTGCGAAACGGGGGAAATCAGGAAAGTAATGACCTATATCATCTGATGTTGGGTTGAAGGCAAAGATCGAGACGAAGAACCTCGCCTTATTTGATGAGGAAGAGATGACCCCGGGGCAATGTATAATTGTGGGTGCTTGCGTTTTATTCAGAAATTGGTTGGAGACCTTCCACAACACCCGGGATCCAAATTGTTTTTCAACCTTGGCCTGAACCACTTGTGCATTGCTTTTTTTATTTTCTCTATCTCTCTCACCTCTTCACTGTGATAGACATTGTTGCGGTGATCTGTGGCTACATTAGGATGTGAACCAAGGTTGACTGTTCGGTTTTTATTTTAATTTTTCTGATGTATTGTTATACCGGAACATACCTATTCTATTGTTAATAGACTCTCCCACAGATAATAAATAGTAGTAGTAGCAGTCGCCAGGGCTCAGTGGAGTTGGTGTGTCAGTCGATGTCGGAACTTAAAGTATCAACCACCACAACTAGATTGCTGCGTCATTAACTATTATTTCAAGTTCCTAACGTTTTGTACGTCGGTCCCTTTTAGGACCGACTTATTGAAATACAAGTCTCCACGGTGCAAACTACTCTACAACATGTATAGAGCTCCATTCCAGAAGGAATTAACCCTTAGACGTGGGCATAAGTTTTTGAAGCAGGTTAATAGACTGAGGTGGTCACTTTGAGCGTTTAGGGACGAGTAACCCGGGATTGTGAACTCCTCAGTGGGATGTTTATCAGTACCGGTTTCAGACAGAAATAGGTTGGGTTTGGCTTCAAGAAAATAGTTTCCGCTCTGAAAAGTTGGAACGTAGACGCTCTCATACTGGTGTAAATGATGTTGAATCTGGGATCTTTTGGCTTGATGGTTTTGTCCAATTTAGTTGTGTTCGTGTGTAGAGATCAGCGTGATTGGTAGAAGATTAGGTAATTATACAGTCACACTCACAGAAAATGCATGCATCAATAAGCTGGATTGAGTTGTCCGGAGATACAGCCGGAACAGTATCCTTCATCAAAAGGCCCTTTTTGGTCTATCCAGAACCCATTCACAAATTGGTGGTGAAATTGTCCCGATATTATACACCTGCTAAGATAGCTTCATTCGAAGTTACTCAAAAGTTCGATCCTTAAAACCCAGAAAACTTCTACCTTCAGCACCCTTAATGAAAGGCCAAATCCTCCAGAAGAGAAGATACAGGCGTGACACCCTAGGTACACATTTCCCGTCAATTCAGAAATCAAGGCAACAGAATTCCTCGAGTTAGAAATATCGTACCAGTCTGAGACAAGCTCGCTCATTTATAGGAGGACGAAAAAAGATCCCCGGCTACCTTCCACTCCTTAGAAAAGACTCAAACATATGCATGGCATTGGTGTTTACACCAAGGACCATCTCCCGCTGGCGAGAGAGCTGTCTCTTGAATATCTAGAACATTTATATATGTGTCTGCGGCTATCCCTTCTCAATGTTGTAAGCTACCTCTTCTTTCTTTATCACTCTCCATCCTCCTAAGACTGTCGTGTACTCGAATGCATTTCTGACAGCATTGACAAGGCTCTCTCTCTCTCTTGCTCGATTTTAACACCCATCATACTAAGTGGTTTAATAACGCCACTACTGACCTTGCAGGCATACAAACCCTTAATTTTTTAATTTCTCAATCTCTCGCGTAAATAGTTGACTTCCATACACGTTTTCCCTACAATCTGAATGGTAAGGCTTCTCTTCTTGATCTATGTTTTACCTCCATTCCTGAGCCCTTTAGCGCCACGCAGCTCTGTCCTCTTGGCAACTCCGATCACGCTGTAGTGTCTGTCAACATCTCCTTCAACTCCCCCCCCCTTGCAAAGAACCTTCTACCACTAGAACATCATTCTGCTATCAACGAGCTGACTGGGACTCGTTCCGGGATTTCATTCGCCACATCCCCTGGGACGTTGTCTCTCGCTCTCTGTTCAAGAATGTGCTTCCGAGGTCTCCTCCTAGGTTAAAGATGGAATCGAGGTTTTCATCCCCTCAAGGAGATATAAGGTCAAATCGCGCTCCTCCCCTGGTTCTCTGGTGCTTGCTCAGCTGCCATTGCCCATAGGAATCACTTTTTCCATCTTTATCGTAGCGACATGTCTGATTGCAATAGACGTCTCTTTGTCTCTGCCCGTAACGAGTGTAAGCGTGTCCTCAATGAAGCAAAGTCTATATGCTGCTCGAATGAAAGAACGTATTGCATCTCGCAAGTTCGGCTCTAAGGATTATTGGCGTCTCTGTAAGAGCGTACTTAAAATAGCAATCCCTCTATACCTCCTTTGTTCAACCAGTTTGAGGTCCTGAACTCCTCTGCCAACAAGGCTGAATGCTTTTCTCGGAAATTCTCATTTAATTCAACGCTCGAATTTTCCGGTGTACCCATACCCGATTTCCCCCTTCGAACTGAGGCTCACTTGAGCGATTTGCACATAACCCTTTCATCGGTTCTGGGCATCATCTCTAAATCAGACCCCCTCCCCACAGGTCTAGTGGTGGAGATGGGATACCAGCCATTGTCCCGAAGAAATATGCGCCTGAACTGGCCCCTGCCTTCTATATAACTACTGCCTCAATGAATCTTGTTTTCCACCCTGTTGGAAGTCCTCACCCATTTTTCCTGTCTTTAAAAACCCTGGAGACCCTTCTGACCTTTCTAATTACCGTCCTATCAGTCTCCTACCCCTCTTCGGTAAAGTCTTTGACGCTTTAATCAACGCCGAAGTGGTTATGCACCTTACATCCCATAATCTGCTCTCCGATAAGCAATATGGTTTCCGCTTTGCCCGTTCTACAGCTGTTGTGCTTACGACCATAATTGAAATTGTTTGCCTAGCACTTCATAATAACGAAGAAGCTCTTGCCATGGCCCTTGGTATCTCCACAGCGTTTGAGAGGATTTGGCATATCGGCCTTTTTCGCAAGCTTCAGGGTTATGGAATTACAGGTCGATTGTTCGACTTAATACAATCATTCCTGCCAAACCGTGCATTGAAGGTCGTTCTCAACAGATTCTCCTCCAGCTCCTATTCCATGAAGGCAGGTGTTCCCCAAGGCTCTATCCTAGGCCCTACTCTGTTCCTTATCTTCATTAACGATCTTCTTGATGTCATAGGTTCTCAAGTAGGCATCTATGCAGATAACACTACTATTTACGCTGCCTCAAAAACAAATCTACTGTCGCCGACAAAACTAACCTGGCCGTTTTTCTTGAAAAAGATCGCCAATCGGTTGTGGAGTGAGGCAGGAATTGGCTGGTTAACTTTAATGCCTCAAAAACAAAACTGCTCTCGATTACTCACCAGATAGAACCATCCCTGCCTCCCATTAGGATGTCTGACACTCAACTCCACGAGAGCACTTCTTTGCGACTGCTTGGTCTCACATTGTCCGCTGACCTGAGATGGAACGAATACGTTGAGTCAATAGCTTCGTCCACCGCTAGGAAAGTAGGCTCTCTATGCCACGCCAGGAATTTTTTCTCGCCGGAGTCGATCCTTCAAATCTAGAAATCAACCATCTGCCCTTGTATGGAGTATTGCTGCCATATATGGTCCCTTCTAATTGTCTCAAGGTCCGTGATAAAACCCAAAGACGGATATGCAATGTAATTGGCCCTGATCTGGCATCTTGTCTGCAGTCACTCTCTCACAGACGTGCCGTTGCCTCTGTCTGTCTTTTTTTACAAACACTTTCACGGTAACTGCTCCGATGAGCTGCTTTCGCTGGTTCCCAGACTTCATGAATTTAAGCGTTCACTGTCGAAACTGTTAAATGTAGCCGTCTCTTCTACTCCAAATGTCTTGCACTTCTCGCCTGTTGAACTCCCTCCCCATTTCTTGTTTTCCTATAATCTCCAACTATTCAAATGTAATGTCAATCGACGTCTCCAGATGCCCTTATCTATGCCCTAACTGTTTCTTCAACCTTTCATCTATCACTCCTCTTTGTTCTCGCTTTTACTCTGAAACCTTTTGCGTGCTAGTGGCTTACCGCCTTGCTTGGGGTTGAATGCTTAAAAAAAATAAGAGTGACCGACCACGACTGTAAGTTTCATACGTTTTAGCGCAATCACCAGGCGGTCAGTAACTGCAGTGTGCGAAAATGGGAACCTTTATACCGCCAAGTAAGTCCAAGATGATAAAAGTGTAGCCGTTGCGTGCATGTCCTGCACACATCAACCAAACCCACTGGGTGGTAAAGATAGCCAACCGACCATGATAAAAAAGCCATAAATTCACAATTATTAAAGACAAAAAAAAAGAAAAAACAGAAATGTTTGAACAGGTGTGAGAAAAGGTGTGACAAAAGGTGTGACAAAAGGTGTGACAAAAGAGTGCTGAATGTCATGGGGAACAATGAGACTACTGTAAAGAAGCTTTACTGCATTTTAAGCCGAAAAAGTTCTCAACAATGTCGAACATTTTAATAACAAGAATAAAATAAGGAACTCCTAAAAGTCTGCTATAGAACCACACAGAAAAAAAAGCTGTGAAATCACGCATGCATTCATTTTAAACTCTTCTCATTAATAACTGGCATCTGACTGTTCAAAGAAGACTTCTCTTGAAAATGGACAAAATGGTTTAGCCCTGAAGGACATTCATGCTGATATGGTTGCTACAATAGGGGATGTTGTTCCAGATTTAGCAACAGTGTAAATGTAAGGCAGATGAATTTAGGAGAGGAAGGGAGAGTCTTGAACATGACCCAAGGTGTAGACGTCCTACTCCTTTCACCACTGAGGAAGACTGGGATCTGTTCACCATATGGTGATGGGGGGCAGGGTCAGGCGATTAGTTATTAGCATATCCCGTGAGAGGATTACGAATATTCTGCACAATGAACTTAGAATTGCGAAGGTTTCTGATCTGTGGTGTTTCCTTGAACCTTTCCTAACTCAGGATGAGTGTTGGGCTCATCACTTTGAGCCCGAGACAGTGACAATCCAGGAAGTGAAAACACTCCTCCTCACCTGTTCAAAAGAAGGCCAAATCGTTTCATCTGCAGGGAAGGCGATGGCCTTAGATTTTTGGGGAGATGCAGAAAGCATTGCGTTTAGTGACATCTTCAAAAGAGCCACATCATCAATAGAGAGTACTATGCCAGCTTGCTGAGGCAATTACGAAAGGCTGTCAATACCCAACGACCATGAAAATTGACGAAATTAGTTTTTTTTCACCAGGTCAGTGCTCCAGTGCACATATCCTTGGTTTCAATGGCATTTGTGCGTGACTGTGGCTGTGAATTGGCTGATTACCCCTCCCTATTTCGATAATTTGCCCCTATCTGACAATTACCTCTTCCCCAACATAAAAAAAACACTTGCTTGTGAACGATTATCGCAGAGATGATAATGTCATATGCACTGTTGTTGACAAACAGGATGAAAGCTTCTTCACCATTGAGATCCAAGCACTGCAACACTGATGGAAGAAAACTGTCGAAAAATAAACCTCATTTGGTCACATTCCATGAGAGGATATTGGTTAGCCCGTGAACTTTTCAGCCGACCTTCGTAGTATCTGTACGCTAGGTACCGTGTCCCTGAGTACTAAGGTGATCATGGTTCTCCCCATCTTCCTGTCCCTTGTAGCTCTTAATACGTTTTGCCTGTCGGTTATTTCTTCTATATCCTGTTCCACCATCCATTTAATCAAGCCCACTATGTATGTTATTCATTGTCTTCCTCTGTCTCTGTTGCCGTCAATCTGTCCTGTGAGTATCAGATTTTCCAAGCCCTCTTTCCTCATTATATGCTCTAGAAATTTCAACTATCCCTTCTTGATGTTAAGTATAAGTTTCCTTTTTACTTCTATTTGCTTTAAAACTTCCTCATTGCTCATATGTTCAGTCCATGATACTTTCAGTATCCTTCTGTAGAGCTACATTTCTGTTGCTTCAAGACTCTTTTTCATCCTTGAGGAGATTGTCCAGCACTCACTGTCATATAAAAGGAGAGATATCATGCAACAATTTAATACTCTTTTTCTTGTTTCTCGTGATTTTTTCTATTTCTTTGTTACTCTGTTTAGCTTTTGGAATGTGTCTTGGGCTGTTCCAATATGCCTTCGAATTTCAGCGTCACACTTTCCGTCCTCTGTTAAAACACTTCTGTACCCAACAGAAACAATTAAAATGCTTGGTCTATTTCTGCTGATATAACATCCTTTTTACGATGATCGTAGTGGGAAAAGACATTATGTAGAGATGAGTTTATCTTTAATTTCGGTAGGCTTTCTCTTGTGACTGATCCGGTGTCTCTCTGGAATAATTCAATTGTAACTTTGGAGTTATGTGACTGTTTCAGGCTGTGAGAAGTCTTGTTTTTCTGGGATTGCCTCTATTCCCTTGTCGGAAATTGTGTCCGAAAAACTTGATTCTTCGTTTTGAGTAGTGACACTACGTTTTGGAGTGGTTTTAGCACTACTCGGACCCAGCTGTTTTGCATTTCTTGTGTGGGATCGTCCAGCTGACATAATATCCTTTCCATGATTCTTAACATTATGCGTTGGTAAATTTCCGCCGTAGAACTAATTCCAAATGGGAACCACCCAAATTGTGTCATAAATGTAGTGAGTCGTCAAGATTCTTTATCCAATAGGATCTGCCAGAATCCTGAGTTTGCGTTTGGTTTGGTGATCACTTTAGTGTCATTGAGCTTGGCTAAGTTTCATCGACACTTCTCATTGGGTGGATCTCTCTCTTTCTTAACCGATTTTTTTCAATACAGATCAGCGCAGATCCGCATATTTCGGTCACATTTTTGAACATCAACCTATGTGGACTGTTACAGGTAAGAAAACGTTCCAGCACACTATTAATTCCATTTTGTCTTTGGGTAATAATCGATGGTGTACACGTCGGGGTGGGTGCAAACGTAATACGTTTTCTTTCAGAATTTTGGATTTCTTTCATCATTCGCTTTGAAGATTCTTTTAGAAATTCGGCTTTAAAACTTGTGATTTTTTCCGCATTGTGCATTTCTGGTGTTTGGATGAGTAAATGAAGTTTGTGTATAACTGCTTTCGACATAAGGTAGTTTCTTTGGCTTTTCATTAGATAGATATTTTCCTTGCGGTTCTTTTTCTCGGATTTCAGTACGGCTTTTGTGATTTGTCCCTGTGATGTCAGTTTCACATCACCGAGACTCTAAAACCCACTTTTGATTTTCTCAAGCTTCGCACCCCCAAGCCAAGATGTTTTTCACTATCAAGTTTAAAGCTGCAACGATTCTGATTTATTGAGGTCTCTGCTGTCCCAAAATCTTCCTTGGTGGAGTCTACTTTCTCCACCGTAGAAGAACTCTCAAGTGATGTACCGATATCTATTTAACTTGATCTGCCAACTGGAACACAAGTGCAATAGTACCCAGTTTTAGACCATCGGTGACACCTGTCTTCTCCTGCTGGATAGACAGATTTTACATTTAATTACACTTTCTTTGCGCTGATTTCGTTGTTTCGTTTGTTGGTAATGTCTGTTCCTTTTCTTTCTTTTTTTTAATCTTCTTAAAGCGTTTAGCTTTATTAGTTTTGTATTTCCTCATGTCAACATAGTTTGCTGTTCCAAGCTATCACCTGCTTGTGTGTTCTGGAGATCTCTGCCGCTCACTCGAAGATTCTGAATTACTTTATCGAATCCAATCCACGCACACACACACACACACACACACACACACACACACACACACATATATATATATATATATATATATATATATATATATATATATATATATATTCTCACTTTGCTACGGTGCACCAAAATGTAAATAAACAATGGAGATTGTATACGAATATATATTATGCCAAACTAAGGGCTTAAATAAAGTTTATTTGCAAAATAACTTTTAGGCATATATTATTATTGTTGCAGTTTGAGGTTAAAATTTGAAGTTCCTTGAATTTTCACTGTTAAATTTGTTTCTGTTTACATCTGAGTCGGTATCTCCAAAGAAACATAAGGTTTAATATAAATTGTTTAAAAAAAATTTACTTGAAGTTTTCATTTTAGTTTTAATTTCAAGTTAACAGATTAAATTTAATACTACCAATGAGCAAGATACTTTGCTCTATTTAAAAACTAATTTAAATTGATTGGAAGGAGTTTTTTAGCCAGTTTTTAGCCATCAAGCACAATGTAATTCTTATTAAAATAATCTTTCAAAATAAAATAAAATTATCTGAAACTTTGAGGTATAATAGCTGATTTAAAGCTTAATTAATCTGATTTGAAACAGATATTACTTTTAGCTTAAAATATTGCAGAAAGGTCTTTTTTAACAGAGGTAGGTGTTTATTTAAGATATTGACAGCTTTATTAACTGAAATTTTTTCTACAGTGGCGTAGGTGGATATAACTAAAAAAAATTACACGCAGAATATAAAATGGGAGCCTTTTTTTATATAATTTGTAAGTACCCACACAGCTGCATTATGAAGAGTGGACAAAACCCCACCAGATATAAATCTAGCCTCTTATTCCAAAAGTGGATAAAATCCCAGCAGACAGAAATCCAGCCTCTTATTCCAAAAGTGGACAAAACTACAGCAGACAGAAATCCAGTCTCTTATTCCAAAAGTGGACAAAACCCCAGCAGACAGAAATCCAGCCTCTTATTCAAAAAGTGGACAAAACCCAAGAAGACAGAAATCCAGCCTCTTATTCCAAAAGTGGACCAAACCCCAGCAGACAGAAATCCAGCCTCTTATTCCAAAAGTGGACAAAACACAAGCAGACAGAAATCTAGCCTCTTATACCAAACGTGGACAAAACTCTAGCAGACAGAAATCTAGCCTCTTATTCAAAAAGTGGACAAAACCCAAGAAGACAGAAATCGAGCCTCTTATTCAAAAAGTGGACAAAACCCAAGAAGACAGAAATCCAGCCTCTTATACCAAACGTGGACAAAACTCTAGCAGACAGAAATCCAGCCTCTTATTCAAAAAGTGGACAAAACCCAAGAAGACAGAAATCAGCCTCTTATTCCAAAAGTGGACCAAACCCCAGCAGACAGAAATCCAGCCTATTATTCCAAAAGTGGACAAAACCCCAGAAGACAGAAATCCAGCCTCTTATTCCCAAAATGGACAAAACACCAGCAGACAGAAATCCAGCGTCTTATTCCAAAAGTGGACAAAACCCCAGCAGACAGAAATCCAGCCTCTTATTCCAAAAGTGGACAAAACCCCAGCAGACAGAAATCCAGCCTCTTATTCAAAAAGTGGACAAAACCCAAGAAGACAGAAATCCAGCCTCTTATTCCAAAAGTGGACCAAACCCCAGCAGACAGAAATCCAGCCTCTTATTCCAAAAGTGGACAAAACCCCAGCAGACAGAAATCCAGCCTCTTATTCCAAAAGTGGACAAAACACCAGCAGACAGAAATCTAGCCTCTTTTACCAAACGTGGACAAAACTCTAGCAGACAGAAATCTAGCCTCTTATTCCAAAAGTGGACAAACCCCGAGAAGACAGAAATCGAGCCTCTTATTCCAAAAATGGACAAAACCCGAGAAGACAGAAATCCAGCATCTTATTCCAAAAGTGGACAAACACCAGTAGGCAGAAATCCAGCCTCTTATTCCAAAAGTGGACAAAACCCCAACAGACAGAAATCCAGCCTCTTATTCAAAACGTGGACAAAACCCCAGCAGACAGAAATCCAGCCTCTTATTCCAAAAGTGGACAAAACCCCAGCAGACAGAAATCTAGCTTCTTATTCCAAAAGTGGACAAAACCCCAGCAGACAGAAATCCAGCGTCTTATTCCAAAAGTGGACAAAACCCCAGCAGACAGAAATCCAGCGTCTTATTCCAAAAGTGGACAAAACCCCAGTCTGATAAAAGTATCATCTATAAAAAAAGAAACATATTTAACATTGAAAATTCAAAGAACTTTATTTGAAATTTATTGTCAAATTGAGACAATAATAATAATATCCAATATATACACTTATATATACAAGGGACTTTTTTTTTTCTATCAGGTAATTTATGAGTTTATGGGACCGCTCTGCTTACAACAGAAATTCATATATCGTTTCCTCACACTGCTACGGTCACATATTCAAAACATTTCATAGTTAAGGACTCGTAGTAACCCATATCTCCAGAGTTTATGTGAAGAAAGCATTAAGGGTATTTTTTATAAAGTTTGCACCAAAACATAAACAAACCATGGAAATTGTATACGAATATATATTATGCCAAATTAAGGGCTTAAATAAAGTTTACTTGCAAAATAACTTTTAGGTGTATATTATTATTGTTGCAATTTGACGTTAAAATTTGAAGTTCCTTGAATTTTCACTGTTAAATTTGTTTCTGTTGACATCTGAGTAGGTATCTCCAAAGAAACATAAGGTTTCAAATAAATTGTTTAAAACAAAAAAATCTTGAAGTTTTTATTTTAGTTTTAATTTCAAGTTAACAGATTAAATTTAATACCACCAATCAGCAAAATATTTTGCTCTATTTCAAAACTAATTTAAATTGATTGGAAAGAGTTTTTTTTTTTTGCTAAAATAGCTGATTAGCGGCTTTTTTTAGTTGTCTTTCATCTCAATGAAAGTCTCCTTATTAAAAAAATTCTTATATAAAAATAAAATATACTTTTCTGAAACTTTATTTGCGGATTATTAGCTGATTTAAAATATAATCATTTGGATTAATGAAACAAATATTTTTTACTTTAAGTTTAAAATATTGCAGAAATGCATTTTTTAACACGGCATTTATTTCAGCTGTTGACATGTTTGAGATGAATGACTGGTTGATATTTATCTATTGTTATTCTATGGGGGGGCTTTAACGGTAAAAAATAATTCAATTAACGCAAAAAAAAAGATTTCGAACGCGCTATAAAGGATTAAAAAAATTAATAAAATAATCAAAAAATACTTTGGTCTTTCCTCTTAATAATAACATAAACATTTTGACGATAAAACTTTGTTTTTTATCAATTTTGGGCCTTTTTTTCATCATACTATGCTCTTTTTAGCGATTTTTCGGAGGGCAATACCGTTGAAAAATTGCTGAAATTTTCCCATGTTTGAAGACCCCTCAGGTACCGGGTAATGGCCCCAAACACCTTCCAAAAGAGAGGTACTGCCTGGGGTTATCCCTCTCTCCCGGGGTTGAAGCTTAATATTAATTTCAACTTCCCCAGTAGAAACGCACTTCTACATCGGTGAAGTATAAATGAAATGATATTGCACAAGGCTGAAAATGTGGAGCGCCGAGTGATGAACGAACTCTCTACTCAGTCGTAATTGATCTCGCAAGGCAAGCTTTGCTATTACACCACGTTTAAGTACCCACTTTCGTGTCATGATCTGTGTTACAATCAAGATCTCGTACTGGTACAGTTATACAACAGCTGGTTAGTTTTATGAAAATATTGATTTTCATATTAAAATTAGACTTAATTATTTACTTATTTGTTATTCGCCATAGTCTTTTTTTTTATTAGACATTGAAAAATGCCCATTCAATCATTTTAAAATGTGATAAACATCAAATGCTGAATATCTTTTGCTAAAAATGTCATACTTTTGAAAAATTTCGTCTCATAATTGTCAGTCTATCGTTCATGACACTTTCACTTAATCCATCAAGGTTTTATTTTAATTTTCTCTCTCTCTCTCTCTCTCTTTCTCTTTTTCTATCTATCTATCTATCTATCTATCTATCGATCTATCTATCTATCTATATATATATATATATATATATATATATACTGATTGATTGTACTTACACTAGAGATTGTTGTCATGTTATCTTAAATTACCATATACTTGTATTCTTTTTGGTCATCAAATATACGTAACAAAGTTACTCTACTGAGGGGTTTAGTTGGCTTTTGAAGTCTTAAAATTGGTTATTTTCCATTCAACATTATCACTTGACAAGACACTTGAAATGTCGAAACAAAATTGCAACTTTTGTCGTGATTTTATGACATGCATATTTTATAAATTATAATACACACACACACACACACACACATATATATATATATATATAGAGAGAGAGAGAGAGATAGATAGATAGATAGATAGATAGATAGCAACAACCATATTTATATTGCATGATATAACAAGCCTTATATTTTATAACTTTTGTTTAACCTGGTTTTTGCTATGCTACGCAAGTAAACAGACGTTTATTTTGTTTGTATTGTGATTTTATTGATTTCAAATCATTCAGTTTATGAATATTCTATAAGTGAAATAAGAGTAAATTAAACGATCTGCAGATGGAAACAAAAGAACGAAATATTCAAATGCCAGATTAACCCGACGATAAGTTGTGTTTATTAATATTTTTTTAATTTTTTTTTCATAAACCCTATTTCACAAACACGACATTCCTATTTCTTCTTCCTTATTATCAAACATTATTTTTCTAAAGAAAATCAGTATCAGACACGAAGCCCTTACGCCTTCAAAAACTATGCTCTTTCTCTAAGAACTATATTTGTTTTTTTTTGTTTTTTATATTCATGCCAGGTGTTGCTGTTGTCGATTAAATGGCGGGTCTCTTTCCTTTGCCTCTGTGCTGTGTCCTTTCATAACGTAGGAAATCATAGCTAGCTTATATTATATAATTATAACATATAACCTCGCCTGAAGATCCGTGATTATAGGGAGAAACTAGCATAACTAAAATATTATATATTTTGTATTTTACATTTTCTACAACCTTTTCTTTAGTATCTGTCTATATTTATTAGATGAAGTATTATGTAAACTATTTACATTATTCGGACTATTGTCCTCTTCTTTCTCGCCATATTTATTACAACGTTTCGGCCTTTCAGTATCTGTCTATATTTCTGAGATTAGGTATTATGTACACTATTTACAATTTTCGGACTATTGTCCTCATCTTTGTCACCATATTTATTACAACGTTTCGGCCGTTGTACGCTCCGGCCTTCCTCAAGGACACATGGCACAGTGGATAAAGGCGTTTGTTAGATCCAGTGACGGGACCCAAAAAGTGTGAGTTCAATACCCGGTTAAGGCAGTGGAGAACTTTCAGAGGGAAATTAACAGGAGATAACTGATAACTGACATCCATTAAACATGACACGTGGAACTAGAACAGTCTACCCCAGTGAGTGAAATAAAGGGTTCAGTTCGACATTCCAACCACATGAAGAAGGCCGGAGCGTACAACGGCCGAAACGTTGTAATAAATATGGCGACAAAGATGAGGACAATAGTCCGAATAATGTAAATAGTGAACCTTTTCTTTGTATTAAGCTATTTCATTGCACATTAATAGATGACATAATAGATAGCGGTTAGGATTGAGAAATCAGAGAGGCGAGTTCGAATTCCAGTCGAGTTTTTTTAAAAATTAACTTGCGTGCAAATACCCTTGGGAAAGATATGAATCCATCTCTTTTCCCTCCACCTTAGGGTAAATAGCAAGACAGACTTTGATGGCAACCGGTCTAGGAGAAAGACGGAAGACAACTTTGAATTCTAAACTGTCGACTATGGGCAAATAGTAGAGTACTCCGGCCTTTGTGGCCACGATAGTCAACCAGTCTGAGAGGAGAGAACTTTGAATTCAAAACTATACGCAGCCCTGGCGAAACACATACTATGCGGCTAAGGAAAGGACTCGATGATCCCCGACTACGATCGACCTAATTCACAGCACAGGTTGTAAAAGTTTCGTATTTTAAATGATAATAATAGAAATTAATATAAGAATAAGAAAAAAATTATTTGAAGTAATAACAATAATAATTCTTAAATTAATACATTTCATGAAGTGCTGTTTACTCCGACATCCAGCGTAAGATGTATATGTAGGTTTATGCGTGCGTGTGTGTGTGTGTGTATATATATATATATATATATTTATATATATATATATATATATATATAACAATTTATGCAAAGCATTAAATAGCAATGTTAATGTGATACTTTTAGTCTACGCACCGTTCATCTTATTATTAGCCTATACATAAGAAAATTGTGCCCTAAAGATCACAATTTGAAATTGTCGAAAGTACTTGGCATGTGTCTTCCATCTGACAACAGCTCGAATATTATCCAAGGAATTGATAGTAAGTTAATGTCGCATTAAGTTCTGTTGGCGAAGTGATTTCACCATTAATAACATTAACATTGCTATTTAATTCTTCGTATAAATTGTTTCTTTATGATATAAAATATAAGTTACACACTCTAATCTCTCTCTCTCTCTCTCTCTATCTATTTATCTACATCTATATATATATATATATATATATATATATATATATATATATATATATATATATATATATATATATATATATATATAGTGTAAGAAATAACAGTTCTCAATGTTAAATAACAGTGCTATTTTATATATTAAGAAATATACATAATATCTTATATTGATTACACAGGTCGGAGTTTCATACGTTCTACATTCGCCAGGTGCAAAAAACAAAATAAATTTCTTACATATATATATATATATATATATATATATATATATATATATATATATATACACTACAGTTCAAAAATTTGAGTTGTTTCGCACTTTGAATAAGAGAAAATTATTACTCTACTACGGTTACTTCAGGTTGTTTATGATTCTTTAAGATCGAAAAATGGACGGAAGGACGGATACACGTACACTGAGCTTTATTACTATAGATGGTTTAAAAGATTTTTTTATTCGAAATTTTATTATGACGAAAAGAAAAAAACGCAATTTATGATTAAAAATTGCTCTTGTCAAAATATCCTCCATTAATCTTGATTACTGCACCACAAATATTGGCATTCGTTGCAAATTGATAATTGATTTCATTCTTTTTTTAATGATTCTAACAGCTCTTTTTTCATTTTTGGGATGGTAAAGTTTAACTCTTCTATCAAGTTCAACGCCCGCTAATTCTGGGGATGGCTTCAAACTTTTGAGTCGTAATGTATGTGTGTTTATATTTATGTATATTTAGGCAACATCTGTCTATACTTCTGAGATGAGGTATTATGTACATTATTTACATTATTCGGAATATGGTCCTCATCTTTGACGCTATATTTATTACAATGTTTCGAACTGAGGTAGACTGTTCTAGTTCCACGTGCCATGTTTAATGGATGTCAGTTATCAGTTATCTCCTGCTAATTTCCATCTGAACGGGCGGGTATTGAACTCACTCTGTCAAACCAACGCCTTTATCCACTGTGCCATGTGTCCTTGAGGACATCTGTGTATGAATTTCTGGATATTATAAAACTAATGTCTCAGCAACCATTTTTACCAGTGCTCATATTGCTCATATTGCAATTTTTGCTGTTATCATTGCATGTTTTTACCAGAGCTCATATTGCAATCAAGTTGAGATCATAGACAAGGAACACCATTGGAAAATTCGTAAACTTAAGGAATCGGCACATATGCTAGGCCACAAAAATCTGAGCCGACCAAGCATAGAAATGAATACAATCTGGGAACCAGTAATAAGGAGTGCAAGAGAAAAGCAATAATAACAAGAAAAGTTGACTTGGCCATCACAACGCTGAGTATCTTTACTAATCTTGCCTAAGTCTCGCCTGACTTGGTCAGTGAGAGAAACCATGAATCCATGGATAAAACAGCCATTTAAAATAGCCGACATTGCCTACGTAATCGATTAAAGGGCATCCTACCCCGAAAAATGATACCCAAGAACCGCTTCTTTTTAAGCAGGCTGCCGCGCGAATAATTCCACAAGTACTAATATTAAAGTCTTGTTAAATACTAAAATCTGAGAGCCTACGATTAGTCGTCATCTAACTGCCATATCCTTGTTATTTCACTTCCCAATTCTGCCTCCAAATCTTATCTCACACATCTCATTCAGTAACCCTCTATCTTGAGTGTCTCTTGGGCCTCACACTGAGTGAACTTTAATATAACAGATATGCGGCGAGATCGAATAAATAATACAAAGCTATATTCTATATTACTAATAAACCAACGCACTAAGAAGTCTTTGAAAGTAAAAATTCTAAAAATATATTTCTTTTCATGTTATTATTAATTTCATAAGAGTTTTTATTGCTTTTTTATCGCATGCTAGTGCGTGGAAAGAATTGAATAAGTAATTGCGTAGGTGGGCTGAAAACTTCAAAGGCAGACTATAAAGTTGTCGTGTTAGACTGGTGATATCTTACATCCATTAATTTTAACTCTTCTTATTAATAAGTGCATTGTAAACCTACATCTGACTGTTCGGAGTCATCGGTAGCAGATATGATGTCATCTGCACTGTGCTACTGGTTCAAGGCCAAGTGTTTTTTCATGTTGGAGAACAGATGATTGTCAGATAGAGCCAAATCAGACGAATAGGGAGAGCGATCAACCAGCTCAAAGCCATAGTCACGCACAGGAGCCATTGGAACCAAGGAGTTGTGTGCTGGAGCGTTGTCTTGATAAAACAAGACTCCTTTTTTTCAGTTTTCCAGGGCGTTTGATCTTGATAGCCTTTCGTAACTGCCTTAGCATGTTAGCATGGATGGAGTGAGCCTCTTGAAGATGATCAATAAGCACAATGTCTTTTGCATCCAAAAAACAAATAAAACGAGGTCATCACCTTCTTTACAGATGAAACGACCTTGGCTTCCTTTGGGAGAGGTGGGGTGTTTCAACTGCATGGACTGTCTCTTTGTCTTTAACGCAAAGACATGGACCCAACATTTATCCTGGGTTAGAAAACATCCAAGGAGATCATCTGGATCTGCCTCAAACAATACCTGATTTTCCCCTATTGTGATCATCCTGTGTACTTTTGATCAAGTGTCAGAAGAAGTGGAATTTACCAATCAGAGACCTTCGTCATGCCAAGGTCATTGTGCAGAATATTCATCCCTCTCTCATGGGATATGCTAATAGCATTGGCTATTTGAATTATAGCCAATCGCCTGTCATCCATCACCATGTGATGCCGTCAACGATAAACTACATCCGCGTCCTGGGTAAGATGATAAACTACTTCCAACAGCAAGGCCTCTGAGGAGGTTTTGAGAAGCGTGGAACCACCTCTCAATTGCTGGTGTTCCCAGGTCCACCATGACCCGAGGTAGTAGCCCCTGTTAGGGTCCCAGCTGTGGGTAAATAGTTAACCACCAAACTAGGGTTAAAAAAATCTATGAAAGTGTAAAAATAGTTTTTAATACCAGAAATACTTTGTAAAAAAATGTTACCAGCTATACATTTAAAAAAAAAAAAATTACCAGCAATACATTTTTGAAAAAAAAAAAATTACCAGAAATACATTTAAAAAAAAAAACCTCAAAAATATGAGTAATTGAAAAATGGTTCAAATCTATATGTATACATACACACCTTTTTTCCAAACTATCACTATGAAATTATTTCAAACTTTTGTTGGCATTACATGAGCCACTGAGGTTGATATGCCATAAAACAAAACAACCAACCATGTGATGAACACGATCAATGTTTTTCCTCGGTGTGTGACAGCTGCAGGACGTCTGCACTTTGGGTCATCTAAATTCAGCTGCATACTTTTGTACTGTTCATAAAACTGGGGCGTGATTCCCTAACGAGGTAGCTATATCAGCATGAATTTCTTTGGAGGCAAACCCTTTTTTTCCTGTACGTACTTGATAACATAACGTAGAAATTGTGTCCATTTTCAAGAGAAGTCGCTATTTGTAATTTTGAAGTCAGATGTCAGTTTGAGTGGAAATAAACAATGCAGTTATTAATAAGAAGAGGTGAAAATAATGCATGCAAGATCTCACAGCTCTGCATCACACCTTCATAGTCAGCCTATGAACTTTTCAGCCCCCCCCCACTCGTATAGGACTAAATGTAATGCAATCAGCTGATCGGATTACGCCACTGTTTTTTTATATTAAAGTTAGCTCAAGGCTCAAGAGCCACTCATGGCAGAATTTACTGATCGAGGTGTATGATACGAACGTAAGTGAAGAGTATAGGGATATAATGCATAGATAACGATTGGCCATCGACTTGGAGGTTAAAATTTTAGTTTCCCCGTGTGAGTTTGTTCCACAAATTGGTTGGTTGTTTTTATTTAGTGTCACATCAACAACTCTATGGGTCATTTAATGCCGAAATCTAAATATTTCGTACGCAGTTTTATTATTTTAGGAATATAATGGTTTAGTGATACAAGTCTTACTAATTAACCTTTAGCTGGGGGGAGAAGAGGTGGGTTCATTCCTTTCGCAAGGTTATTAATGCGTCAGTGAATGTAAGGAATCCGACTGGAAATCGAACTCGGCTTTCTGATTTCCAATTCCGAGCCATTATCCGTTACACCACCCACACATCCAAGCTTACAGCATCTGGTGCTCTTCCCTAGCAGTCACCCATACAGGTACTGACCAGGCTCGACGTTGCTTAACTTCGATGATCATACCGGAACTGATGTTTGAACATAATTTGGCCGTAAGCCTTCTGTTCCACAAACTAGCGGTTCTTGGGAAAGTAGGTTTCGGCGTAATAATAAAAAAACAAAGACCATATTTGATATCTGCTCTATGTGAAACATTTTTTTAACAAACTCAGAATCATAAAACAAATATTAATTCACAATAATTAATTAATAGTTAACAGATATTAATTCATAATAATTTCCGTAACCACATAATTGATAAAAAAGGGGAAAAAACTCGGAAAAAAACTAAAAGCCAACAATAAAACAATAATTAGAAAAATGTTATTAAACTTTTCAACAGAAATCAACAACACAGTAAGTACAAGATTGGCAGTATTATAAGGAATCTAACAGATGGATACATATAGATTAATAACACAAATAAAGAAAGTAAACCTATTATTTAAAACCAAACTCCAACATGACAATCATCAAAAAAAATATCATAAATCTATGTTATTTATGACGTCGCTTGTCTGCTTGGAGGATGCTTCTATGAAATAATTCAAACTACATAGAGAGGGGATATTTTTTCAGTGCGCCCACGTCGCAAATGAATGTGACACAAAGTTAGTTTAGAATGGGTTTAACGGCAATACCGTGGAAAAACTGCTCAAGCCCTTCTCGGCACTTCCCAGGTACCGGTTAATGATCCCAGCCTCCTCTCGAAAGTGAAATAATGCTTGCAGGGAAGCCTCGCCCTGAGCTTGGAATTAATATCATTTTCAACTTTCTTTGATTGAAGCTAACTTCGATACAAGACACAAACTACACATACAGGGTGTTTAAAAAAATGTGTACACATGTTGAAGCTTACTCAGGAGATAATTCAACCAACTGTACCTAAGTTAAGTAATGCATAGGAAGAGAGCAGGGCTGGACTAACCACTAAGAAAAATAAGCACCTGCTTAGGACATCAAGGAAAGCGGGTACCACAGAAATTATGATATGACGTTGTTGTACACGTCTTAATAAATATGTCGAACACGATTAACATTTGAATCTGCCGAGTGCCATTACGAACGTGGAGACGACTGACCCGCTGAGAATCATTTTGTATTTCTGATTGGTTAATAAGGGAATGAGCTAAGGGAGATAATGAAGTTTGTATTTACTCAATACATCACATCTTGCCTGTTGAATAAGTTAGTATTACTAAGTAACTTTATGGGATTTAATTTTTGTGAACAATAACCTTCATGTTTGGCATTATTCTGGCCATACGTTTATGTGGTTTTGTAATGCGCTAGTTTGTTGATTACATGGCCAGTTCTGTTCACAGTTCTGGTCGTGGCTCATTTGACAGTGACTGTTAAGCTTTTTTATTTTTCATTTTATTTTATTTTTTTGCTGATTTTCCACGGTGGTGTTTTGAATTGGAACTGATGATTAACTTCTCTCGATGGTCGTATGTACCTTCAATTTCTTCTGTATCTATTTCAAGCTGGTGTTTCCATAATGTATGTTCTCGGCTACTCTCCAAGACTCCATGCAAGTATGCTTAACTCGCAGATGTTTGGGAGCACCAAAATCTTTTAAGCATTTATGCTACCAAAAGTATTTTAAGTGCTCAAGGCCCTCATAGGTCTTAATCCGCTCCTAGAATACAGTATTTATTATAAATGCATGCTCTTAAGATTTTATCATCGCATGTTTTCAAATTGATGTCCGTTATGAGCCAGGCATTGGTGCCAACGCGATGCAACAGAATTACAAGCACCAATCAACCTTTCGATAGGTATTTTTGCTCTTTCTTTTTTTATGTGTCATGTTCTTTCAGGGCGTAGGCGATAATGGCTCTCCACCTCCCTCTATCTCTTGCAGCTCTCAACAAGTTCCTTCTCTCTGCCACCCCCACTCAGACCACGTTCTGTCATCCACTTGCTTAAGCTCGCTAGTATGTCTTTCGTTATTTTCCATTGTCTTCCTTTCACTCTATTCGACCCGTGAGTATCAGATTCTGCAGGCTCTCCTTCCTCATTATGTGTCCTAGAAACTTCAGCTGCCTCTTTCTGGTATCAAGTATAAGCCTCCTCCTTGTTTGCATCTTCTCTAAGACCTCATCATTGCTCACACGCTGGGTCCATGATATCCTTAGCATCTTTTTGTAGAACCACATCTCCATCGCTTCGAGAGGGAAACTTTTAATTTCAACGCCTCTAGCTAGAATTGAAGCCTAGACTTTATCATTTAAAGTATCTCCACTATAAAAAGTCTAAATGGACCGGTAAATGAGGAGGATGTAAAAGTGTGTATACTTTATTTTGGGACACCCTTTATATTGGTTTCACAACTACTACATTGTCACGCGTTGACTCGAATAATATATCACACCCACCAAGACAAAGGAAAATATATCAATAAGTCCATCAAAGCATTACAACTCCCACGTAAACTGTAAAAAAACGATTACAACTACTAGAAGTATCAAGAATAAAAGTAAGCAACACATCAATAAAATCACATAAAATCTACGACCTAACATATTAAATATATTTGCCATCTAATATACTGATTTGTTTCAGTAAAAAAAGGCGATACAAACTGTCATGCGAACACTTTCACGCAATATTTAAATGTGAAGACGTCAATCACAAATGTTTGAAAATGAAACGGTCATCATAAATAAAATCTTTGGAAAATGTTTAATGTCAAACGAAATTAGTGACACATTTGGAAGAGAGATTTCTAAATCTGAACCTGAAATCACGACAATAATTCGGAACAGTGAAAAACAATACATAAAAACTAATTAACAAGGAATTTTTGTGTCTATATTTCTGAGATGAGGTATTATATGCACTACTTACATTATTCGGACTATTGTCCTCATCTTTGTCGCCATATTTATTACAACGTTTCGGCCGTTGTACGCTCCGGCCTTCTTCAGGTGGTTGGAACTGAACCAATTATTTCATTCCCTGGGGTAGACTGTTCTAGTTCCACGTGCCATGTTTAATGGAAAAAAATACAATATATAAAAAACGATATCTGTCTATAGCTCTGAGATGAGGTATTATGATTACTTGCATTATTTACGTTATTCGGACTGTTATCCTCATCTTCATTGCCATATTCACAACGTTTAGCCGTTGTACGCTCCGGCCTTCTTGTGGAAAAGACGTTGGTTAGATCCAGTGAGTAGATGCAAGGAGTTGTGAGTTCAATACCAGGCCACAGCAGTGGTGAAATAAAAACTTGGAGAGTTGAGTTAAAGGGAAATAACTGAGATATCCGGAAGAGGCATGGCACGTGGAACTAGAACACTCTACCCCGGTGGATGGAGTAAAGGGTTCGATTCGAACTTGCAATCACCTGAAGAAGGCTGGAGCTTACAACGGCCGAAACGGTGTGAATGTGGCAATGAAGATGAGGATAACAGTCCGAATAATGTAAATAATACGAGCATCAAAAAACGATAGTTAATTTTCGTTACTTTCGTGCTTACGTTGTATATTTGTCGGCGGTCACACAATCACCGGCCGTTTGAAAAAGACAGGAAACTCAATTTTGGGGGAGGCTGGTATTTATTTTGTTGTCACGTTTCTTAGGCAGACAATGGTTTATACATACATACGTAGTAAAATAGATGACACTATTTAAAGATTAAACTTACGAATTCCGGCATTTACTCCGTTTAAAATTATATTAGAAAAAGATTTAGTTTCTTTTTTATTCAGACTGGACTTTTTATATAAATATATTGTTAAAAAGAGTGATTCTCGTTGCGACTTAAAGTTTCACGCGCCTGCGTTTATTTATTTGTCGACGATCACACAATCATCAGTTGTTTGAAAAGGACAGGAAATTCAATTCTGTAATTATCAGGTCATTATGTAGCCATCAAATTTCAGAATACACACACACGCACACAAACACACACACACAAACACACACACACAGATATATAACTTTAAAGGTTATTAAAGTGGAAACTTCGTATTTGAAATAGATGTCCTATTTATTTTTATTTATTCTGCAGTGCATATTACGTCTATCAGTACGTGCATTCGATAAATCTTAATCAAATTTTCTTTACTAAAATTTCTCGAATGCGCAGGCCAAAAGACGATAAATAAAAACGGGTGTCTATTTCATATACTAAAATTACATTGAAGTAATAAAAATTTACGATTAAAAATAAATCCATTAATTCTTATATATATATATATATATATATATATATATATATATATATATTATGTATTATATATATATATATATATATATTATATGTATTATGTATATATATATATATATATATATATATATATATATATATTATGTATATATATATTATATATATTATGTATATATATATTATATATATGTGTGTGTGTGTGTTAAATACCAATAGAAATTACTTGTACACTATTTACATGATTCAGACTATTGTCCTCATCTTTGTCGCCATATTTATTACAGCGGCCTTCTTCAGGTGGTTAGAATGTCGAACTGAACCCTTTATTTCGCTCACTGGGGTAGACTGTTCTAGTTCCACGTGTCATGTTTAATGGATGTCAGTTATCAGTTATCTCCTGTTAATTCCCCTCTGAAAGTTCTCCACTGCCTTAACCGGCTATTGAACTCACACTTTTTGGGTCCCGTCACTGGATCTAACAAACGCCTTTATCCTCTGTGACATGTGTATGAATTTCTAGGTATTATATTATTTTTTAGGTTATAAACCTTTTTTTATTACCAGTGCTCATATTGCACTTTTTTTGCTGTTATCATTGTGTGTTTTTACCATAGCTCATATTGAAATTTCTGTTATTATTATCGCTTTTCTCTTTTCCACGTGCAATGTTTAATGGATGTCACTTATCCGTTATCTCCTGTTAATTCCCCTCACCAAGTTCTCCACTGCCTTAACCTTAATATTGAACACACTTACACTGGAGATAACTTATATACAACTAACTTATATACAACTAACTTATATATAACTATCCTGTCACTGGATCTAACTAACGCCTTTATCCACCGTGCCATGTGTCCTTGAGGACATCTGTGTATGAATTTCTGGGTATTATAAACCTAATGTCTTCAGCAACCATTTTTTACCAGTACTCATATTGCAATTTTTTGCTGTTATCATTCTATGTTTTTTACCAGTGCTCATATTGTAATTTTTGTTGTTATTATCGCTCTTCTCTGGCACTCCTTATTACTGGTTCCCATATTGTATTCATTTCTATGCTTTCCTGATGTTATCTGGACCGCAGATAACATCAGGACAACGTTCATTTTTTTTTTGTGTGTGTGTGTGTGTTTACTTGATTTTATATGCATTTTCTCTTTATTTATATTTATATATATATATATCTATTTTCAGGAGACCCAGTGTGGCCCGTGGCTCGAAATTAACAATGCTTAATTCCTTCTTGTCTCCAATTTTTCAATTCTTTGTAGTCATTAATATTATTACGCTGCCCATACCCGCTGTAGGTAAGACATTTATAAACTCTAAAAAAACTATTTTCTCACATTTTTAGCTTATTTAATTGACATTTTCACTTATAATACATCGATTTTAGAAAAATAATCGAGCTAACTTCTTACTTAATTTAGTACACCAGTTCAGATTTTTACATGTAGGACCCAACCTGCTATGTCCACAGAATTGAATTGCCCACATTTCTGTTATATTCCATTTGTAAGGAGGAAGGCAGCTTTTTTTCTCCAAGAACCGCTACTTTATGGAACAAACTTCCCGGTGGAGGCTTCTCAGAAAAACGTAACATTTTCAAATCAAGTCATTCATTATCTATCCTTTTAAACTTGAAATTTTTAGATAACATCTAAGTCCAATATCTCTATAAAAAGTTATGGGCTGATTTGATACTGTAGCGATATTATAAACACCTACCAACTTCTAAAATAATAAAATCATTATTTTTCTGTTCTGACAAATATTTTGCCTTGAGGAAGGGCTTAAAAATGTTAATGTACAAAAATTATTTCCCCCGGATTTTTCCTATGTTTTTACAAGTGAACCAGTCGATGGCAAGAAATGTAAGTCACCCAAAAAGGTCAGAGACATTAACAAAATCAATTCAGGCATTTTCGCTCTTTGCTGGCCTTTTCTACATTTGCTAACTTTTCCTTCCTTTGCTGACTTTTTCTTCCTTTGCTGACTTTTTCTTCCTTTGCTGATTTTTTTCTTCCTTTGCTGACTTTTTCTTCCTTTGCTGGCTTTTTCTACATTTGCTGCCTTTTTCTTCCTTTGCTGATTTTTTTCTTCCTTTGCTGACTTTTTTTTCTTTTACTGACTTTATATTTCTTTGCCGGCTTTTTCTACATTTGCTAGCATTTTCTATCTTTGCCGGCCTTTTCTTTCTTTCTTTGCTTGCCCTTTTCTACACTTGCTGGCCTTTTTCTTTCTTTGTCGGCCTTTTCTATTTTTGCCGGTTTTTCTACATTTGCTGGCCTTTTCTATCTTTGTTGGCCTTTTCTTTCATTGAAATTGAGCTGTTATTTACAAATTTCAAGTTTAAAAGGATAGATAGAGATTGACTTGATTTGAAGAGATTACGTTTGTGTTTCTTCAATACAAAGAATCTGCAATGTTATCAGTCACTTTCCTAACCTCGTAACATAGCTTCCCGGTGCATTTTCTACAAATGGTTCTGATGACATCCTTTAGAATGTAAGCGTAGTACTAGAGCTAGATGTAATCATAATATCTATACTAACAGCTTCTACTCTCGCACTTCTCGCTTGTGGAACTCTCTACCGGTTTCTTGGCTTCCTGCCGATTTTGATCTTCAGAAATTTAAATGCAATGTCAATCGTTATCTCTTGTCCATACTCTTTTATTGTCATCTCTCCGTGATGCCGTTTTTTTCGTGGATTATTTCATTCGCAATAACTCCACGTGTCTTAGTGGCTTGGGGTGACATAATTAAAAAATACCCTTCAGTTGTAACAATCACTATTTTTCTCGCATTAAAATTACTTTGCATCGCTATCTGGAATAGCGACTGGCTAACCGGCCGAGCAGACAGGTGTGCCCGGAAGCGAGTAACCAGTCATTATTAGTACTATTTATTTATACTTAACATCAAGAAGAAAGAGTTGAAATTTCTAGGACACGTAATGAGGAAAGAGAGCTTGGAAAATCCGATACTCACAGGGCAGATTGAAGGCAAGAAAGACTGAGGAAAACAACGCATAACCTACTTGACAAGCTTGAGTGAATTGTTGGACGGACAGTGATTAGGAGAGATAGAAAAAAAAGACAAAATGCACGAGGGAAGGTTTCAGAGAAAATGGTAAGAAAAGGTTATTTGTACTTAATATCAAGAAGAGAGAGTTGTACTTTTTAGGGCACATAAATCCATGTATGCATTGTTTTCCTCTGTCTTTCTTGCCTTCAATCTGCCCTGTGAGTATCGGATTTTCCAAGCTCTCTTTCCTCATTATGTGCCCTAGAAATTTCAACTCTTTCTTCTTGATGTTAAGTATAAATAAATAGCACTAATAATGGCTGGTTACTCACTTCCGGGCACACCTGTCTGCTCGGGCGATTATCCAGTCGCTATTGCAGACACCTACTCAAGAAGATTTGTGATTGTTCAAATTCCGCAGAGCCTTCCCTTTTTAAAACTGAATAATGACACCATATAAGTTAAAATGTTTGCTGGCACAATATTTTCAGTTAGAGAGTACACCTAGATTTCTTTCAGACAGGTTCAGGTAATTTATTATTCATTAGCTATTTAGTAGTATATGTCAATTTATGTTTGTGTTACTCTTAGAAATACAAGAGTCGTCTAAAAAGTTCATAGGCTGACCAAGATACTCTGAAGGAGCGTAACCAAATGAGTTTTGTCAATATAGTCCCCCTACACCTTGCAGTTCTCATACGTCCTCCATCGTTGTTGTAGCGCTTCGAGTCCATTGTTAAAGAAGCTTTTATCCTGTTAGTAAAAAGAATTAACAATAGCTGATATGACGTCATCATCAATGCGAAACTGGTTCCCAGGCAAATGTTTTTTTTTCATGTTGGGGAACAGATGGTAATCAGGTGAGGAGGACCAACCAGTTCAAAGCTACAGTCACGCACAGCAGACATTGAAAGCAAGGAGTTGTGTGCTGGAGCATTGTCCTGATGAAACAAAACCCGTTTTGGTATCTGTCTATATTTCCTCAAGGACACATAGCACAGTGGATAAAGGCGTTAGTTATATCCAGTGACAGGACTCAAAGAGTGTGAGTTCATTACCTGGTTAAGGCAGTGGAGAACTTTCAGAGGGGAATTAACAGGAGATAACTGATAACTGACATCCATTAGACATGATACGTGTAACTAGAACAGTCTACCCCAGTGAGCGAAATAAAGGGTTGTTCGACATTCCAACCACCTGAAGAAGGCCGGAGCGTACATTGGCTGAAACGTTGTAATATATATGGCGACAAAGATGAGGACAATAATCCGAATAATGTAAATAGTTTAAAACCAGTTTTGTCAGTTTTCCTAGGCATTTGGTTTTGATAGTCTTTCGTAACTGTTTCTGCGAATTAGAATAGTACTCTCCATTGATGGCGTGGTTCTTTTTTAAGGTAGTCAATAAATTTAATGCCTTTTGCGTCCCCAAAAACTGAGACCATCACCTACTTTGCAGATGAAACTAGTTTCGCCGTCTTTGGAGCAGGTGTTTAGGAGCGGTGTTTCCACGGCATGGTTTGTCTTTTTGTCTCTGACTGAAAGGAATAAGTTCACCACTCATTTTGGGTTAGGAAACGTTCATGGAAACCAGTTGGATCTGCTTCAGACAATTTCAGTCTGATGCACTTTTGATCCGGTGTCAGAAAACCTGGGACCCACCAAGCGGAAGCCTTCGTCATGCCAAATTCATTGGGTAAAATAAGTTCAACTCTCTCACGAGATATAACAACAGTATTGGCTATTTGATTTATAGTGAATCGCCTGTCACCCGTCACCATGTGTTGAAAATATCGATCAATGTTTTCCTAGATGATGGCAATTGCAAGTCGTCTACACCTTGGATCATCTTCATCTCCCCTCCCCGCTAAATTCAGCTGCCTACTTTTGCACTGTTGATATAGCTGGAGTGTCATCTCCTAATGTAGCAAGCCTCTTTTTCTGCATCTACTTGCTGGGGAGAAGATACGATGGATTAATGGATAGCGGCTCGGATTGAGGAATCGGAGTGCCGAGTTCGAATTCCAATTGAAGCCATTACATTCATTTACGTGCTAATACCCTTGAGAAAGGTATGAATTCTCTTCTTCTCCCCACCAGCTATGGGTAAATAACAGGATAGAGATGGTTCTATAGCCTTGGATGGTAACTGGTCTACCGCAGAAAAAATGGTAACCTACCGAGGGAAAAAAATTGCCTCGTCAGTCATGTATTGAAAGATACATGATCGCCTAAGCGTGTATCACGCATGGCACATAACTGACTGACTTGATTACACCATAATGCCAAATTTTGTCCATTTTCAAGGGAAGTCGCTACAAGATAGTTTCGAAGTCTTCTTTGACCAGAAGGTCAGTTTACTTGGAAAGAAACAATGCCGCTATTAATTAGGAGAGTTGAAATGAATGCATGCAAGATGTCACACTTCTAACATCACTACTTCATTTTCAGCTTATGAAATTTTCAGCACCCCCCACGTAGCCTATCAACTTCTTATTTCTCTTTACGTTGTATTATAAGACTCTCTATATTACTGTTTCGTGTAGCACTGCATTTTTAGCAACATATCTCGAGCACTAACCGAAGTCTTACTGTAATGTCTTATTAGCAATTATAGTTGTTTTGTTTCTTTTTTATATTTCATCTGAAAAAAAAAATAGCAAACGAAGTATGATCAGATTTTAAAACCTCTTTGACTTTTGAGAAATGAATACATTTAAAACTTTTACTTTTTTTCAATTTCCAGGTGTACTATGGAAAACCAAGCTCCAGAATGTTCCCAAAATGTTTCTAGAGGCACCGGCCAACATCAACGCTCACAATTATTCCATGATACTGAATTACCCAAATCTTTGCGACAGCAAAGAGCAAGTATTCTTGTTGATTCTGGTTCGTAGTATTCCAGAGAATGTTCTCCGGCGTCAAATTATCCGGAGTACATGGGGTAATGTCAAGTCCGTGAAAAATGAAACAATCAAAGTCGCTTTTCTGTTTGGCAACAATAACCAAAATTCAAACAAAATACTCAAAGAGGAACAGATTAAGTATAAGGACATTCTCCAAGAGACATTCCAAGAATCGTACGCATCTCTTCATTTGAAAACTGTAATGGCCTGGAAATGGGCCTTGAAATTTTGTTCACAAAGTTTGTTTTTTATTGTGTGCAATGACGAGATATTTGTTGATATCTTCCAAACAGTATCTTACTTAAACGGAATTATAGAAACCAAACAGCATAAGGACTTTTATGCTTGCAGTATGGAGCGAGAGGCTATTATTCCTTCAAGAAACCTTAAGCATAAACACGGTGTTTCATGGACAGATTATCCCGGAACTTATTACCCAGCGTTTTGCAATGGCAACGGATACCTGGCCTCAAAGTTAATAATTCGCAAATTTTATGAAGTTGCCCTTAATACTCCGCCTTTTATGCCTGATGACGCGTGGTGTGGTGTTTTGGCGGCCAAGTTGTCTCTTGTGATTTCAAATATTCAGGAGAAAATCCCGATCTCCACTAAGTCAAAAATAATTGAATATTATTTGAGCCCAGATCAATATGCTAAAAACCAAATAATTTTCTTCCCATTGGATCGAAAATTTTCCAGCTGTGAAATATGTGTTGCCTATTACTTGTGGCAAAAAATCATCCTTTATAACAGTTACGAGTCCCAATTACAAAACAGGGTAGACTTTCAACAAGAAAAAGTTTATATCGTCCCAAGGGTGTTGAAAAATAACTTAATTTATGTTTCTTTCCTCATTAACGTTGTCATATTAGCAAGCTTGTATTTTTTAAAGAAAAACAGTTTGCCACTATTTTTAACGGTATTAAATCTATTATTTCTTATTATCTTAATCCAGAATAAATTTTAACTTCACCTACAATTTTAAAGATCGCTTTTGATTTCATCACACACTTTGAAATGCCTCTGATTACCAAATTTAGATTTTCCAACCACAATTTACTACTTCCGAATTGCAAAACTGATTCTTTGAACATCTTGAATCTCTTCAGTTAAAATTTGATATTAAGAACATTTACCTGATGTAAATCAATAAGTCCATATCTTCATATTACCTTAATTTATTTGAACATATATCGTTAAATATAACAGACAATGAATGTCTATTATGTCTGATCATAAGCTGTTCTAAACTTGGTATGGTTGATTTAATTTCAAGTGGAAACAAAGACAAAAAATGTCCAACATTTGGATATTTTTTATTAAGTTAGTCCTTTCGGCTCACATGAACCATCTTCAGAGTAGCTATATTTAAATGGATATTTAAACAAAGATATTCACCATCAGAGATGATATTCTGTTATGTTGACATAGAAGATTAATATGCGTTGATAACGGTCGTGGAATAGCAGACGCAGCTCGTAAATTTATGATGCGGTTCTATAACGTCATACCACGCGAAATATTAACAACAGAACCGTATGTCTAGATACAATGTGATGCGTTGTGACTAGTTTGAAATGTAATTTTGTCGAGTCTGGGTTGCTTTGCTTAAATGAAGATGGCCTCCAATATCTGAAGGTTCTTTTTACTATGTGTATGTGTGAGTATTGTTGTCTTAACTAATATCTGTCTAATATTATGTACATGGCTATGTTTTTCAAGAAAGGTTGTTTAATAGAACTAAGATCTGAAAGGTAACAGGTAAGTCTACGGGAGAGTGTGGTTGTAGTAAAACCAATATATGTTGTGGGTTTATTATTAGGACCATAGATACAATCTCTGAACAGACATGTAAATTGATACAGTACACTGGTTTTTGTACAGAATTTAGTCGTGTGGTTGTAGGGTTATAAGAGAATATGCAGTCAATTGTTTTATATTTTTTATAATATATGATGAGCTTAACTTGTTTATTATTATTAATAATGGGTTTAACATTTCTACCTATTATGTTTTGTTCATATTACCTTAAATATGATCTGAAATTTTCGCTAGATAATTTTCATCTATGTGATTAACTTTAATCACACAACTATATTGGAAGAAGGTGATTATGTTGAAAAATATTTGTGTACACTAAATAAATTTTTTCATCACCGGCTACAAACCTACCGATATAGCTATTGGACCTACATATAATAGGATTACTTGGGTTAATTTCCTGTTTTTTCATGAGAAATTGACGTGTCTGGGTTTTAACGTTACTTTTGGATTTTCCTAGCATTACTTTTTTTGTTTATAAATGCAGTTTTCTTCATTTTAATTCGGTACCAAATATTATTTTACATCACACCAACGCAAATCTGTATTTCCCGATTTCAAAGACGCTACATTTTTCCTAAAAATCTGCGAACATATTTCGCATCTATCAAACCGAACATTAAGAAAATTCTGGAGTCTTATAGACATGCAGAGCAAATCACTTGCCTTAATGTTTAAACATCTTCTCAAAAGAAATTTAAGTGTGGTATTTTGCGTTCCTAATATAAAAAAAAACAAGCAAACAAAAAAACAAAAAAACAGGATACTATAGATAAAGATTAACGTGAAGTGATATGCATATGGCTTCACGTTAATCTATATACATAACAAAGAGAGCAGCTATATTATGAGTCACAATGTATTGATTATGGCTTCACATTTTTCTGTATCCATAATTACGAAAAAACGTTATGAACTGTTTATCATTGATTTAATAAAGGTTATTGTTTTAACGAATGTATAGTTTAATTAACATTTGTTGATTATCTGGAAAAGGAGTCAATTATTTTCAATATTATCTTAGGGGTTCAGTTATTTTTTGAGCAGGTTTATATATATATATATATATATATATATATATATATATATATATATATATAATATAATATAATATAATATAAAATCAAACACTAATATTCCTTAATAATTTATTACAATGGAATCGTAATTACGATCAATTCATCAGACCTACAAATTCAAAAGAAAATGTAGGTCTGATGAATTATAAATCATTCAATGAATAAATTATAACCATAAATATTTGTTTGAGCCTTATATTATATTCTTTCTCTGTCCTGGACATTGAGTTCTACCTGGACTCCTCTTGGGAATTTATTTATATATATATATATATATATATATATATATATATATATATATATATATATATATATATATATATAACCCATAAGTATAACATACCTTAAAACTATATTTTATCACATTATACATAGATACACATGCACACACACACACATATATATATATATATATATATATATATATATATATATATATATAAGAAAATAGACATCGCAACTCATTCCAATAACAGTGAATTACTTAACGAAAGATCAGAAATAATGGCAAAATGCAGACAGTTGGAGAATTATGTGCCAAGATAAGCTACACAGATCATTATATTTCTTTTCTTTATTTTTTTCATTTATTTTTATTTATTTATTTTTGTTGTTTTTCTTCATAGTCATCCTCCTCCTAAGTAGTGACTGACTATATATACGTTGTCAACAGCCAATGCGCTGGAGGTACTGACTGATGATACCTATATGGTTGAAATCACGGTTTCATACCTTTAGCGTCTTAGTTTTCAAGGATATATATATATATATATATATATATATATATATATATATATATATATATATATATATATATGAGGGGAAGGAGGAGGAGAGAGTAGGGTAGATAGATAAAGGAATAGCGCCTTGGAATGAGAAATCGGAGATCTTTGTTCGAATTCTATACATTCACTTACGTGTAAATACCCTTGGATAGGTATGATTCCATTTTCTCTTCTCCAATCTATGCGTAAATACCAGGCCACTGGGTCATATGAGCTTGTTTGACAAGTTCTAGGAGAAGGAAAACTCTGAATACAATCTAATCTGATGATCCATCAGAATATCTTTCCCTAGACATACCTCTTATGCTACGGTTACAGTGTTTGTGGCAGCAGAGATTATGGGACATGATAGATAGATATGAACAGACTGGGATATATATATGAACAGACTGAGATAGATAGATAGATACATACATACATACATTTGAAGAGACTGGGAACATAGATAGATAGATAGATAGATAGATAGATAGATAGATAGATAGATAGATATAAACTGTCATGGTATATATATATATATATATATATATATATATATATATGTGTGTGTGTGTGTGTGTGTGTGGAGAGATAGATAGATAGGTAGGTAGATTGATAGATATTACTCAAAGTATTCTAACATAATTAATATTATTCAATAATTAGATCATTTTACATTGGACATTTCAGCTTGTCAATCTCTTAAGATAGGTACCTCCATGTGATCACTAAAAAAAGAGCATAGCATGATGAAAAAGACGCCAAATTTGACGAAAACAAAAATTTATCGTCCAAATGTTTATATTATTATTAAGAGGAAAGATCAAAATTCATTTTAATTTTTAAAAAAATGTTTTCTTTCTTTTAGAACATTCTAAATTTTGATTAAAAAAAACCTTGTTTCTCTTTGTATCACCGGAATTAGTAAAATAACATATACAATTTTTAGGACTTTTTTTTTTTGCGTGTGTGTGTGTGTGTGTGTGTGTGTGTGTGTGTGTGTGTGTGTGTGTGTGTGTGTGACTCACATTAATTTTGAAAATTTTGCAAAAATAAAAATAATTGTCGGATGTTAATGAAACTTTCAGAAACTATTCACAGATGATCGAAATTATTATAAATATGTTTTTTTTTTATTAAAGTCATGACAGAAATATTTTGTTTTCGTCAATTTTGACGTCTTTTTCATCATGCTATGCTCTTTTTTTAGCGATTTTGTGGAGGTACCTATCTTAAGACATCTCTTGAATCGTTTATAATTTTATGTCTGTCTCGACATCCATACTATGAAATAGGCAATATTATCATCAAGAAATTCCTGTACAAAATCGGAGAGAGTAACAACTTCAAACGCAAACGGTTTTTATGCTAATCCAAATCGTTTAGACTTCAAATCAAAAGGAACACAACGGGAAAAAGGCACACATGTTCTTATTACTAATCCTTTTCATTGTCATTAGCCTTCGCCTATCTTATTTCCAAGGACAAATTGTACAAAGTCGTCGGCCTTTCTCCCTTCTTCAAACAAGAGGCTGTTTGAGTCTCCCCACCCCCAACTAGTGGACAGGCATCTCAAAATTCCACCATCAATGTTTAAAGGCCTTCAGAAATCCACATAGGCGTTCTGTACACAAAGTAAATTGCTTTACGCACAAACATTGAAATCTCCAAAATCTTCTGTCTACCTCAGTTGTAATCTATTTTTTGTCTGTCTTTTTTGTGTCTCTATCTTGATCTATCTATCTATCTATCTATCTATCTATCTATCTATCTATCTATCTATATTATGTCTTTCTGTTTGTCTATATCAGTCTGTTCATATCTATCTATTTATCTATCTCAATCTGTTCATATTTAGCTAGCTAGCTAGCTGAGTTTTTTCAGGTAACAATGAACGGTTGCACTCTAAAAGAGGATCCATAAACGTTCAAGTCTCAAGTCAACCTGGGCTTCAAGTGGAACACATATATCCGATCCATTGCTGAAGATGCTGGGAAAATGCTCGGCTCATTCTATTGCCCCTGGAAGTAGCTGGTTCCTCCTACCATGCGTTATATTTACAAAGGTCAGATAAGACCAAAAATGGAGAATTGCTGTCATATATGGCCTGGAGCTGCTCCATCTTTCCTTTAAAGTCTTGATAGCTTTCAAAATTCTTAACGTGGTCTTGTGCGTGAATCGTTATTTCCCACTCTACAGCCTCTTTCCACACGTTGCTGATCTCTTCCATGTCAAAATGTTCAGATGAGCTTCACTCTTCCACCAGTTCGGCCCTTTACTGCAAGGTCACATCGTACCATAACCACAGAGTCGAATCACCCTCATTTCCTCCGTATTCCATGAGTAGGAAATATTACCCCGAAAGATTCTTCCTCGGCAGAACAACAATATGAATTCATTTTGTATTTATATTGCATAATTTTAATTATAATTATTAATTTTTTTAATTTATAATATTAAATGGTTGAATTAACACTGTTTAAAAAGAAATAAAAAAAATAAGAAAAATATTTTGAACTGAAACAGACTTGTTAACTTTATTGAAAATTCTAGAACTGAGTAGAAACTTGCACATTTTAATTTTTTTAACACCAGTAAAATAAATTTACATCATACTTAGGTGTTATTATAGATTTTAGTTTTACTGATACTTTAAAATCAGTAAATATTTATATATTTTTAGCATTATCACCAGGAATGGAAAATTAAATTTTGAGCCCCCCACCACCACCACCACCAAAAAAAAAAATCCAAAGAATCGTTTTTAGAATTGGAATTGGAAAATAGGTTAAAAATTTCTATTATGATAAGTTCGTTAGCCCAAAACGTTACGATATTTTCGATTTTCGATTTCGATTCTGATCAACCGTCCCATCAGTAATTCCATCATCAGATGATATTTTAAATGTGTATTTCACTTGATGAAAACTGAACGCCTATCATGCAGAAATATGATGGAGGGGGGAACAAATACAGTGAAAATCCATATAAGTCCTCAGTTGAAAAGAACAATGAAAGATCCTGAAACAAAGATTATCTTCATCACCAAAGCATATTTAGTGCCTATTTTTCAAATAATTGTGTAAATGTTAAATTTGTTAGCATGAATTTGATGAAATTAAAGACTGATCTCCTAAAGGCTGTGTATTCATTGTAGGCTCTTTATTTCTTATTAAAAAAAGATTAAAACAGTGAGAAAAGAAAACAGCTACTTTTTGGTTATTTGTCAAGAAAGATGCATAATCAGAATGTTATGAAAATCACCAATGTAATAGGTAAGCTGAAAACCTTCTCTACAGACAATAAGTTAATACCTACAGAAAGCCTAAATGAGGAATTCGGCTCCTAAGAAAACATCCGTTGAAACAATGTATTTATTGCATCAGAACTTATTTGAATATCTTAGACCAAATTTAATTTAAATATCTGAATAGGATTTCATAAAAACCTTTTTTTTTACTTTATTATTATTGCAACAGGCTTTGGCATAACATTAGACTACGTTTTTGTAAAGATTTACAAGTTAATACACAAGAGGAGTGTGCTTTTGTGTGCTGTGTACCTTCAGAATATGTGCTATCATGGCCTCCACGAGTTCCAACTCTTTTCCTCCTATTCAACGTTTTGTTATCCATTTACACAGGCTCGGTAGGTCGGTTATTTGCTGTTTTTCGCTGTTCCTTTTGCCTTCAGCATGTCCTATGAGTGTCCAATTTTCCAAACCCTTTTTCCTCAGTATGTGACCTTAAAAAGTCAACTGTCTCTTTCTGATTTTAATTATAAATGTCCTTTTTGTTTCCATTATCTTTAAAAATTAGTCATTGTTCACGTGTTCGATCTATACATTAGTAATAATGTATATTAGTAATAATGTACATTAGTAATAATATACGTTGTAATAATATACATTAGTAATAATGTACATTACTAATAATATACATTAATAATAATGTACATGAGTAATAATATACGTTAGAAATAATATATATTAGTAATAATGTACATTAATAATAATCTACATGAGTAATAATATACATTAGTAATAATGTACATTAGTAATAATATACATTAATAATATTGTACATGAGTAATAATAATGTACACGAGTAATAATATACGTTAGTAATAATATACATTAGTAATAATGTGCATTAGTAATAACGTACATGAGTAATATGCATTAGTAATAATAGACATTAATCATAATGTACGTTAGTAATAATATACGTTAGTAATAATATACATTAGTAATAATGTACATTCGTAATAATATACATTACTAAAGATATAAACTAATAATAATGTACATTAGTAATAATCAGACTATATTCTTAAATAATGTTTCATAGTCATCTCTTTAGGAAAAAATGAAAAGTTCTCTATCAACAATCGAAGGTAGAAGGATGTAACTTTTGGTTTAATTTGAGTGATATCGAGTGATAAATTTTTTAGAATTGTTGTGTACTTTGTGTACTAGTGAGCTAGCCAAAATGAGCTGACTCATTCTATAGTCCACCAAGAGAAGTCCTAACCAATCAGAAAGCTCAAAATATTCAATCTGACGTGTATAAAGGCAGCCATTTTGTATTTTCTCCCAAAATATCTTCACTGCCAACCTCTGATATTGAACACATTACAGACTTACCTGGATTCTATATTCAGAGACTACGGCAAACATGGTTAACAAAATTCTGCGTCTTTCTGGTGTTATGTATTTCTTGCCCTATATAGCTCTTAATAATTTTTGTTTTTTGTTATTTTTCCTAAACCTTGTTCCATTTACTCAAGCTTGGCATGTTATGCGTTGTTTTCCTCTGTCTTTCTTTCCTTTAATCTCTCCTGTGAGTATCAAAATTTCCAGGCCCTCTTTCCAGATTATGTCTCTTCCTAATGTTAAGTATAAGTTTCCTTTTTATTTCCATTTTCTCTAAACTATCGTCGTTGTTCATATTTATATTACTTCAATCTGTAGAGAGATTGTCCATCATTCATATATTACGCGACAGTTCAGTACCCTTTGTTTCGAATGACATTTTCCTGTTTCTTAATGCTTTGCTTAGCTTTTGAAAGACAAACATCAGATGTAAAAGTTCCTTTCTGTACGTTTATGCGGAAATCATTCCTCTGGCTTTGGAATTATTTTAACGGCTTGTAAACGACGTACTAGAGTTGGCCAGACGAACTAAGCCAACGTCAAAGACACTTCTAAAGTTTCCCTAAGATTTTAAGATTGATTGATTTGTTTATGCCTTATCAATCTTTCGCTGGTTATTTAAAAACAGAAAATATTTTTAGATTTTAGAATTTATTGGAATTTATATACTGATATAAGTCCTACTATTTAACCCATAGCTGGTAGGTAAAATGTGTATTTATACATTTCCAAAGGGTGTTTGCGCGTAAGAGGATATAACGAACCCGACTGGTTTTGGAAGACGACTCTCCGATTTTCAGTTCCGAGGTTTATCCATTACATCACCCGTTGGCTTATAGTACCTCTTTCGGTTCTGGCCAGACTTACGGTCACCCAACTAGCTATGGACCAAACTCGACGTTGCTTTACTTCAGTGATCGTATGATAACCGCTATGACACAGCGATATTATGCGAAGGGTGGGAAAGTTTGCATCGTTAATAGCTTGGATGAAATGCCATTTTTTTTTTGTGAACAACACCGTGTTAGAGGCAAAATTTGTTTTATCACAGAAAATTCCTAGTAACCATGCTATCACCGACACGTACACAGAGAGAAGCAGACACGGTACGAGAGTATATATTGGCATCCATTCTATGTTTGTAGAGTATGTGGTGTGTTTGTACGGGAGTCAATGTGCGTATTTGTGAGATCAAATATGTAATCAGTTCTTTGCAGAGAAAACAAATCAAACTGTTTAGTTACTGTTTTTAAAACCTTTTAAGTTGAGAAGCGGATATAGGGGACAAAGAAAAGAACAACGCTAAGGGTTGTTAAGGATTTTTTTTTTTTATTCCTTATTATCAAAAGACACATTTTTTCTTGACCAGTTAGGAATGAATGAACAGTTCTTCCGTCAAACAGTGAAATTTGGCTGAGAAAAGAGTAAAAAACACTAAAACCTTTGCAGCAATGAATCTCTAAGGAAACAATTGACAACGAAAATTCGACAAAAACCCGAGGAAAACTTGGAACAAGAATCAAAAGGTACGAATAAAAATGATTTCTCCTTTATTTTCGTACTATCTTTGTCTGATTCATTCGCTTTCTACACTCTATGTTGTATTGTGGCCATTTTTCATTGTCTACTTTATAAATCATACACAGTCATCCATTTGCTTTTCATTATTGCGAATGCTCGAGGTTTCTATTTGATTTCATTCATCACTTATTCTTTCACTTTTCAGTCATTTCTCTTTTACCACATTCATCATTTTTATCTTCCTTGCTTCCTCTTTGATTTCATTGATTTTACAGTAATTTCTATTTTACTGCCTCATTCCTTACTCTTTCCTTCCTCTTTGATTTCATTCTTCATTTATTTTTTCATATTTTGGCATTTCTTTTTTACCGCTTCCTTCGATTTTCCTGCCTTCCTCTTTAAATTCATTTTCATTTATTCTTTCACTTTTCAGTCATTTCTGTATTTAAGAGATTCTTCCTTTTTTCCTGTCTTCCTCTATGATTTCATTCTTCATTTATTGTTTCAGGTTTCAGTCATTTCTTTATTTATCGCTTATTTCCTTTTTCCCGCCTTGCTCTTTAAATTCATTCATCATTTATTCTTTCATAATTCAGTCGTTTCGTGTTTACTGCTTCATTCCATTTTCCGTCTTCCTCTTGGAATTAATTCATCATTTATTCTTTCACATTTCACTCATTTCGTTTTTACTGCTTCTTTCCATTTTACACCTTCCGCTTTGCGTTCATTCATCATGTATTCATTCACATTTCACTCATTTCCTTTTTAAAGCTTCTTTCCATTTTCCGCCTTCCTCTTTGACTTCATTCATCATGTATTCTTTCACATTTTACTCATTTCGTTTTTACTGCTTCTTTCCATTTTGCGCCTTCCTCTTTGACTTCATTAATCATTTATTCTTTCATATTTCAGTCGTTTCGTGTTTACTGCTTCTTTCCATTTTCCGCCTTCCGCTTTCACTTCATTCGTCAAGTATTCTTTCACATTTTACTCATTTCGTTTTTACTGCTTGTTTCCATTTTCCGCCTTCCGCTTTGACTTCATTCATCATGTATTCTTTCACTCTTCACTCATTTCATTTTTACTGCTTCTTTCCATTTTACAGCTACCGCTTTGACATCATTCATTATTTATTCTTTCACATTTCACTCATTTCATTTTTACTGCTACTTTCCATTTTCCGCCTTCCGCTTTGACTTCATTCATCATGTATTCTTTCACATTTCACTCATTTCATTTTTACTGCTACTTTCCATTTTCCGTCTTCCGCTTTGACTTCATTCGTCAGGTATTCTTTCACATTTCGCTCATTTCGTTTTACTGCTACTTTCCATTTTCCGCCTTCCGCTTTGACTTCATTCATCCTGTAATCTTTCACATTGCGCTCATTTGGTTTTTACTTCCTCTATCCATTTTTCACCTTCCGCTTTGACTTCATTCATCGTGTATTCTTTCACATTTCACTCATTTGGTTTTTACTGCTTCTTTCCATTTTCCGCCTTCCGCTTTGACTTTATTCATCGTGTATTCTTTCACATGTTACTCATTTCGTTTTTACTGCGTCTTTCCATTTTCCGCCTTCCGCTTTGACTTCATTCATCGTGTATTCTTTCACATTTCACTCATTTCGTTTTTACTGCTTCTTTCCATTTTCCGCCTTTCGCTTTGACTTCATTCATCATGTTTTCTTTGACATTTCACTCATTTCGTTTTTACTGCTTCTTTCCATTTTCCGCCTTCCGCTTTGACTTCATTCATCATGTATTCTTTCAGATTTCACTCATTGGGTTTTTACTGCCTCTTTCCATTTTTCGCCATCCGCTTTAACTTCATTCATCATGTATTTTTTTACATTTCACTCATTTCCTTTTTACTGCTTCTTTCCATTTTCCGCCTTCCGCTTGGAGTTCATTCATCAAGTATTCTTTCACATTTCACTCATTTCGTTTTTACTGCTTCTTTCCATTTTCCGCCTTCCGCTTTGACTTTATTCATCGAGTATTCTGTCACATTTCACACATTTCGTTTTTACTGCTTCTTTCAATTTTCCGCCTTCCGCTTCGAATTCATTCATCGTGTATTCTTTCACATTTCACTCATTTGGTTTTTACTGCTTCTTTCCATTTTCCGCCTTCCGGTTTGACTTCATTCATCATGTATTCTTTCACATTTCACTCATTTCATTTTTACTGCTACTTTCCATTTTCCACCATCCGCTTTGACTTCATTCATCATGTTTTCTTTGACATTTCACTCATTTGGTCTTTACTGCTTCTTTCCATTTTCCGCCTTCCGCTTTGACTTCATTCATCATGTTTTCTTTGACATTTCACTCATTTGGTTTTTACTGCTTCTTTCCATTTTCCGCCTTCCGCTTTGACTTTATTCATCGTGTATTCTTTGACATTTCACACATTTGGTTTTTATTGCTTATTTCCATTTTCCGCCTTCCGCTTCGAATTCATTCATCGTGTATTCTTTCAAATTTCACTCATTTGGTTTTTACTGCTTCTTACCATTTTCCGCCTTCCGCTTTGACTTTATTCATCGTGTATTCTTTGACATTTCACTCATTTGGTCTTTTCCGCCTTCCGCTTTGACTTTCCATTTTGTTTTCCTTTTCACTCATTTGGTTTTTACTGCCTTTTCCATTTTCGCCTTCCTTCATTCATCGTGTATTCTTTGACATTTCACTCTGCTTCTTTCCATTTTCCGGTTTTTCATTCATCATGTTTTCTTTTGACCTCTTTTGGTTTTTACCATTTTTTTCGCCTTCCGCTTTGAGATCATTCATCGTGTATTCTTTGACATTTCACTCATTTAGTTTTTACTGCTTCTTTCCATTTTCCGCCTTCCGCTTTGACTTCATTCATGATGTTTTCTTTGACATTTCACTCATTTGGTTTTTACTGCTTCTTTCCATTTTCCGCCTTCCGCTTTGACTTCATTCGTCAGATATTCTTTCACATTTCACTCATTTCATTTTTACTGCTACTTTCCATTTTCCGTCTTCCACTTTGGCTTCATTCTTCAGGTATTCTTTGACATTTCACTCATTTGGTTTTACTGACTCTTTCCATTTTTCGCCTTCCGCTTTGACTTCATTCATCATGTTTTCTTTGACATTTCACTCATTTGGGTTTTACTGCTTCTTTCCATTTTCCGCCTTCCGCTTTGACGTCATTCGTCAGGTAATCTTTCACATTTCACTCATTTGGTTTTTACTGCCTCTCTCCATTTTTCGCCTTCCGCTTTGACTTCATTCATCATGTATTTTTTCACATTTCACTCATTTGGTATTTACTGCTTCTTTCCATTTTCCACCTTCCGCTTGGAGTTCATTCATCAAGAATTCTTTGACATTTCACTCATTTGGTTTTTACTGCTTCTTTCCATTTTCCGCCTTCCGCTTTGATTTATTCATCGTGTATTCTTTGACATTTCACTCATTTGGTTTTTATTGCTTGTTTCCATTTTCCGCCTTCCGCTTTGACTTTATTCATCGTGTGTTCTTTCACATTTCACACATTTCGTTTTTACTGCTTCATTCCATTTTCCGCCTTCCGCTTCGAATTCATTCATCATGTATTCTTTCACATTTCACTCATTTGGTTTTTCCTGCTTCTTTCCATTTTCCGCCTTCCGCTTTCACTTTATTCATCGTGTATTCTTTCACATTTGACTAATTTGGTTTTTACTGCTTCTTTCCATTTTCCGCCTTCCGCCTTGATTTCATTCATCATGTATTCTTTCACATTTCACTCATTTCATTTTTACTGCTACTTTCCATTTTCCGCCTTCCGCTTTGACTTCATTCATCATGTTTTCTTTGACATTTCACTCATTTGGTTTTTACTGCTTCTTTCCATTTTCCGCCTTCCGCTTTGACTTCATTCGTCAGATATTCTTTCACATTTCACTCATTTCATTTTTACTGCTACTTTCCATTTTCCGCCTTCCACTTTGGCTTCATTCTTCAGGTATTCTTTGACATTTCACTCATTTTGTTTTTACTGCATCTTTCCATTTTCCGCCTTCCGCTTTGACTTTATTCATCATGTATTCTTTGACATTTCACTCATTTGGTTTTTACTGCTACTTTCCATTTTCCGCCTTCCGCTTTGACTTCATTCATCATGTATTCTTTCACATTTCATTCATTTGGTTTTTACTGTTACTTTCCATTTTCCGCCTTCAGCTTTGACTTCATTCATCCTGTATTCTTTGACATTTCACTCATTTCGTTTTTACGGCTTCTTTCCATTTTCCGCCTTCCGCTTTGACTTTATTCATCATGTATTCTTAGACATTTCACTCATTTGGTTTTTATTGCTTCTTTCCATTTTCCGCCTTCCGCTTTGACTTCATTCATCATGTATTCTTTCACATTTCATTCATTTGGTTTTTACTGTTACTTTCCATTTTCCGCCTTCCGCTTTGACTTCATTCATCCTGTAATCTTTGACATTTCACTCATTTCGTTTTTACGGCTTCTTTCCATTTTCCGCCTTCCGCTTTGACTTTATTCATCATGTATTCTTTGACATTTCACTCATTTGGTTTTTATTGCTTCTTTCCATTTTCCGCCTTCCGCTTTGACTTCATTCATCATGTATTCTTTCACATTTCATTCATTTGGTTTTTACTGCTTCTTTCCATTTTCGGCCTTCCGCTTTGACTTCATTCATCATGTATTCTTTCACATTTCATTCATTTGGTTTTTACTGCTACTTTCCATTTTCCGCCTTCCGCTTTGACTTCATTCATCCTGTAATCTTTGACATTTCACTCATTTCGTTTTTACCGATTCTTTCCATTTTCCGCCTTCCGCTTTGACTTTATTCATCATGTATTCTTTGATATTTCACTCATTTGGTTTTTACTGCTTCTTTCCATTTTCCGTCTTCCGCTTTGACTTCATTCTTCAGGTATTCTTTCATATTTCACTCATTTCATTTTTACTGCCACTTTATATTTTCCGGCTTCCGCTTTGACTTCATTCATCGTGTATTCTTTCACATTTCCCTCATTTGGTTTTTACTGCTTCTTTCCAATTTCGGCCTTCCGCTTTGACTTCATTCATCATGTATTCTTTAACATTTCATTCATTTGGTTTTTATTGCTTCTTTCCATTTTCCGCCTTCCGCTTTGACTTCATTCATCATGTATTCTTTCACATTTCATTCATTTGGTTTTTACTGCTACTTTCCATTTTCCGCCTTCCGCTTTGACTTCATTCATCATGTATTCTTTAACATTTCATTCATTTGGTTTTTACTGCTTCTTTCCATTTTCGGCCTTCCGCTTTGACTTCATTCATCATGTATTCTTTAACATTTCATTCATTTGGTTTTTACTGCTTCTTTCCATTTTCGGCCTTCCGCTTTGACTTCATTCATCATGTATTCTTTAACATTTCATTCATTTGGTTTTTACTGCTACTTTCCATTTTCCGCCTTCCGCTTTGACTTCATTCATCCTGTAATCTTTGACATTTCACTCATTTCGTTTTTACGGCTTCTTTCCATTTTCCGTCTTCCGCTTTGACTTCATTCGTCAGGTATTCTTTCATATTTCACTCATTTCATTTTTACTGCCACTTTACATTTTCCGGCTTCCGCTTTGACTTCATTCATCATGTATTCTTTGACATTTCACTCATTTGGTTTTTACTGCTTCTTTCCATTTTCCGCCTTCCGCTTTGACTTCATTCATCATGTTTTCTTTGACATTTCCCTCATTTGGTTTTTACTGCTTCTTTCCATTTTCCGCCTTCCGCTTTGACTTCATTCATCATGTATTCTTTAACATTTCATTCATTTGGTTTTTATTGCTTCTTTCCATTTTCCGCCTTCCGCTTTGACTTCATTCATCATGTTTTCTTTGACATTTCACTCATTTGGTTTTTATTGCTTCTTTCCATTTTCCGCCTTCCGCTTTGACTTCATTCATCATGTATTCTTTCACATTTCATTCATTTGGTTTTTACTGCTTCTTTCCATTTTCGGCCTTCCGCTTTGACTTCATTCATCATGTATTCTTTAACATTTCATTCATTTGGTTTTTACTGCTACTTTCCATTTTCCGCCTTCCGCTTTGACTTCATTCATCCTGTAATCTTTGACATTTCACTCATTTCGTTTTTACGGCTTCTTTCCATTTTCCGTCTTCCGCTTTGACTTCATTCGTCAGGTATTCTTTCATATTTCACTCATTTCATTTTTACTGCCACTTTACATTTTCCGGCTTCCGCTTTGACTTCATTCATCATGTTTTCTTTGACATTTCACTCATTTGGTTTTTACTGCTTCTTTCCATTTTCTGCCTTCCGCTTTGACTTCATTCATCGTGTATTCTTTCACATTTCACTCATTTGGTTTTTATTGCTTCTTTCCATTTTCCGCCATCCGCTTTCACTTTCTTCATCGTCTATTTTTTCACATTTCACTCATTTCGTTTTTACTGCTTCTTTCCATTTTCTGCCTTCTGCTTTGACTTCATTCATCGTGTATTCTTTCACATTTCACTCATTTGGTTTTTACTGCTTCTTTCCATTTTCCGCCTTCCGCTTGGAGTTCATTCATCAGGCATTCTTTCACATTTCACTCATTTCGTTTTTACTGATACTTTCCATTTTCCGCCTTCCGTTTTGATTTTATTCATCGTGTATTCTTTCACATTTCACTCATTTCGTTTTTACTGCTTCTTTCCATTTTCCGGCTTCCGCTTTGACTTCATTCATCATGTTTTCTTTGACTTTTCACTCATTTGGTTTTTACTGCTACTTTCCATTTTCCGCCTTCCGCTTTGACTTCATTCGTCAGGTATTCTTTCACATTTCGCTCATTTCGTTTTACTGCTTCTTTCCATTTTCCGCCTTCCGCTTTGACTTTATTCATCGTGTATTCTTTCACATTTCACTCATTTGGTTTTTACTGCTTCTTTCCATTTTCGGCCTTCCGCTTTGACTTCATTCATCATGTATTCTTTGAAATTTCACTCATTTGGTTTTTATTGCTTCTTTCCATTTTCCGCCTTCCGCTTTGACTTTCTTCATCGTCTATTCTTTCACATTTCACTCATTTCGTTTTTACTGCTTCTTTCCATTTTCTGCCTTCCGCTTTGACTTCATTCATCGTGTATTCTTTCACATTTCACTCATTTGGTTTTTACTGCTTCTTTCCATTTTCCACCTTCCGCTTTGACTTCATTCGTCAGGTATTCTCTCACATTTCACTCATTTGGTTTTTACTGCCTCTCTCCATTTTTCTCCTTCCGCTTTGACTTCATTCATCATGTATTCTTTCACATTTCAGTCATTTCCTTTTTACTGTTTCTTTCCATTTTTCACCTTCCGCTTGGAGTTCATTCATCAAGTATTCTTTCACATTTCACTCATTTGGTTTTTACTGCTTCTTTCCATTTTCCGCCTTCAGCTTGGAGTTCATTCATCATGCATTCTTTCACATTTCACTCATTTGGTTTTTACTGCTTCTTTCCATTTTCCGCCTTCCGCTTTGATTTTATTCATCGTGTATTCTTTCACATTTCACTCATTTGGTTTTTACTGCTTCTTTCCATTTTCCGCCTTCCGCCTTGATTTCATTCATCATGTATTCTTTCACATTTCACTCATTTCATTTTTACTGCTTCTTTCCATTTTCCGCCTTCCGCTTTGACTTCATTCATCATGTTTTCTTTGACATTTCAATCCTTTTGTTTTTTACTGCTTCTTTCCATTTTCCACCTTCCGCTTTGACTTTATTCATCATGTATTCTTTGACATTTCACTCATTTCGTTTTTATTGCTTCTTTCCATTTTCCACCTTCCGCTTTGATTTCATTCGTCAGGTATTCTTTCACATTTCACCCATTTCATTTTTACTGCTACTTTCCATTTTCCGGCTTCCGCTTTGACTTCATTCATCATGTTTTCTTTGACATTTCACTCATTTGGTTTTTACTGCTTCTTTCCATTTTCCGCCTTCCACTTGGAGTTCATTCATCATGTATTCTTTCACATTTCACTCATTTGGTTTTTACTGCTACTTTCCATTTTCCGCCACCCGCTTTGACTTCATTCATCCTGTAATCTTTGACATTTCACTCATTTCGTTTTTACAGCTTCTTTCCATTTTCCGCTTTGACTTTATTCATCGTGTATTCTTTCACATTTCACTCATTTGGTTTTTACTGCTACTTTCCATTTTCCGCCTTCCGCTTTGACTTCATTCATCGTGTATTCTTTCACATTTCACTCATTTGGTTTTTACTGCTTCTTTCCATTTTCCGCCTTCCGCTTTGACTTCATTCATCATGTATTCTTTCACATTTCACCCATTTGGTTTTTACTGCTTCTTTCCATTTTCCGCCTTCCGCTTTGACTTTATTCATCGTGTATTCTTTCACATTTCACTCATTTGGTTTTTACTGCTTCTTTCCATTTTCGGCCTTCCGCTTTGACTTCATTCATCATGTATTCTTTGAAATTTCACTCATTTGGTTTTTATTGCTTCTTTCCATTTTCCGCCTTCCGCTTTGACTTTCATCATCGTCTATTCTTTCACATTTCACTCATTTCGTTTTTACTGCTTCTTTCCATTTTCTGCCTTCCGCTTTGACTTCATTCATCGTGTATTCTTTCACATTTCACTCATTTGGTTTTTACTGCTTCTTTCCATTTTCCGCCTTCCGTTTTGACTTTATTCATCGTGTATTCTTTCACATTTCACTCATTTCGTTTTTACTGCTTCTTTCCATTTTCCGGCTTCCGCTTTGACTTCATTCATCATGTTTTCTTTGACTTTTCACTCATTTGGTTTTTACTGCTTCTTTCCATTTTCCGCCTTCCGCTTTGACTTCATTCGTCAGATATTCTTTCACATTTCGCTCATTTCGTTTTTACTGCTACTTTCCATTTTCTGCCTTCCGCTTTGACTCCATTCATCGTGCATTCTTTCACATTTCACTCACTTGGTTTTTACTGCTTCTTTCCATTTTCTGCCTTCCGCTTGGAGTTCATTCATCATGTATTCTTTCACATTTCACTCATTTGGTTTTTACTGCTACTTTCCATTTTCCGCCTTCCGCTTTGACTTCATTCATCGTGTATTCTTTCACATTTCACTCATCTGGTTTTTACTGCTTCTATCCATTTTCCGTCTTCCGCTTGGAGTTCATTCATCATGCATTCTTTCACATTTCACTCATTTCGTTTTTACTGCTACTTTCCATTTACCGCCTTCCGTTTTGACTTTATTCATCGTGTATTCTTTCACATTTCACTCATTTCGTTTTTACTGCTTCTTACCATTTTCCGTCTTCCGCTTTGACTTCATTCATCATGTTTTCTTTGACTTTTCACTCATTTGGTTTTTACTGCTTCTTTCCATTTTCCGCCTTCCGCTTGGAGTTCATTCATTATGTATTCTTTGACATTTCACTCATTTGGTTTTTATTGCTTCTTTCCATTTTCCGCCTTCCGCTTTGACTTTCTTCATCGTCTATTTTTTCACATTTCACTCATTTCGTTTTTACTGCTACTTTCCATTTTCCGCCTTCCGTTTTGACTTTATTCATCGTGTATTCTTTCACATTTCACGCATTTGGTTTTTACTGCTTCTTTCCATTTTCCGGCTTCCGCTTTGACTTCATTCATCATGTTTTTTTTGACTTTTCACTCTTTTGGTTTTTACTGCTTCTTTCCATTTTCCGCCTTTCGCTTGGAGGTCATTCTTCATGTATTCTTTCACATTTCACTCATTTTGTTTTTACTGCTACTTTCCATTTTCCGCCTTCCTCTTTGAATTCATTCATCATGTATTCTTTCACATTTCACTCATTTGGTTTTTACTGCTTCTTTCCATTTTCCGCCTTCCGCTTGGAGTTCATTCATCATGTATTCTTTCACATTTCACTCATTTCGTTTTTACTGCCTCTATCCATTTTCCGCCTTCCGCTTTGACGTCATTCATCGTGTATTCTTTCACATTTCACTCATTTTGTTTTTACTGCTTCTTTCCGTTTTCCGCCTTCCACTTGGAGTTCATTCATCATGTATTCTTTCACATTTCACTCATTTCGTTTTTACTGCTACTTTCCATTTTCCTCCTTCCTCTTTGAATTCATTCATCATGTATTCTTTCACTTTCACTCATTTGGTTTTTACTGCTTCTTTCCATTTTCCGCCTTCCGCTTGGAGTTCATTCATCATGTATTCTTTCACATTTCACTCATTTGGTTTTTACTGCCTCTATCCATTTTCCGCCTTCCGCTTTGACTTTCTTCATCGTCTATTCTTTCACATTTCACTCATTTCGTTTTTACTGCTTCTTTCTATTTTCTGCCTTCCGCTTTGACTTCATTCATCGTGTATTCTTTCACATTTCACTCATTTCGTTTTTACTGCTTCTTTCCATTTTCCGCCTTCCGTTTTGACTTTATTCATCGTGTATTCTTTCACATTTCACTCATTTCGTTTTTACTGCTTCTTTCCATTTTCCGGCTTCCGCTTTGACTTCATTCATCATGTTTTTCTTTGACTTTTCACTCATTTGGTTTTTTACTGCTTCTTTCCATTTTCCGCCTTCCTTTGACTTCATTCGTCAGATATTCTTTCACATTTCGCTCATTTCGTTTTTTACTGCTACTTTCCATTTTCTGCCTTCCTTTGACTTCATTCATCGTGCATTCTTTCACATTTCACTCACTTGGTTTTTACTGCTTCTTTCCATTTTCTGCCTTCCGCTTGGAGTTCATTCATCATGTATTCTTTCACATTTCACTCATTTGGTTTTTACTGCTACTTTCCATTTTCCGCCTTCCGCTTGGAGTTCATTCATCATGTATTCTTTCACATTTCACTCATTTGGTTTTTATTGCTTCTTTCCATTTTCCGCCTTCCGCTTTGACTTTCTTCATCGTCTATTTTTTCACATTTCACTCATTTCGTTTTTACTGCTACTTTCCATTTTCCACCTTCCGTTTTGACTTTATTCATCGTGTATTCTTTCACATTTCACTCATTTGGTTTTTACTGCTTCTTTCCATTTTCCGGCTTCCGCTTTGACTTCATTCATCATGTTTTCTTTTGACTTTTCACTCTTTTGGTTTTTACTGCTTCTTTCCATTTCCGCCTTCCGCTTGGAGTTCATTCATCATGTATTCTTTCACATTTCACTCATTTGGTTTTTTTACTGCCTCTATCCATTTTCCGCCTTCCGCTTTGACTTCATTCATCGTGTATTCTTTCACATTTCACTCATTTGGTTTTTTACTGCTTCTTTCCATTTCCGCCTTTCGCTTGGAGGTCATTCATCATGTATTCTTTCACATTTCCTCATTTTGTTTTTTTACTGCTACTTTCCATTTTCCGCCTTCCTCTTTGAATTCATTCATCATGTATTCTTTCACATTTCACTCATTTGGTTTTTACTGCTTCTTTCCATTTTCCGCCTTCCGCTTGGAGTTCATTCATCATGTATTCTTTCACATTTCACTCATTTCGTTTTTACTGCCTCTATCCATTTTCCGCCTTCCGCTTTGACGTCATTCATCGTGTATTCTTTCACATTTCACTCATTTCGTTTTTACTGCTTCTTTCCATTTTCCGGCTTCCGCTTTGACTTCATTCATCATGTTTTCTTTGACTTTTCACTCATTTGGTTTTTACTGCTTCTTTCCATTTTCCGCCTTCCGCTTGGAGTTCATTCATCATGTATTCTTTGACATTTCACTCATTTGGTTTTTATTGCTTCTTTCCATTTTCCGCCTTCCGCTTTGACTTTCTTCATCGTCTATTTTTTCACATTTCACTCATTTCGTTTTTACTGCTACTTTCCATTTTCCGCCTTCCGTTTTGACTTTATTCATCGTGTATTCTTTCACATTTCACTCATTTGGTTTTTACTGCTTCTTTCCATTTTCCGGCTTCCGCTTTGACTTCATTCATCATGTTTTCTTTGACTTTTCACTCTTTTGGTTTTTACTGCTTCTTTCCATTTTCCGCCTTCCGCTTGGAGTTCATTCATCATGTATTCTTTCACATTTCACTCATTTGGTTTTTACTGCCTCTATCCATTTTCCGCCTTCCGCTTTGAATTCATTCATCGTGTATTCTTTCACATTTCACTCATTTGGTTTTTACTGCTTCTTTCCATTTTCCGCCTTTCGCTTGGAGGTCATTCATCATGTATTCTTTCACATTTCACTCATTTTGTTTTTACTGCTACTTTCCATTTTCCGCCTTCCTCTTTGAATTCATTCATCATGTATTCTTTTCACATTTCACTCATTTGGTTTTTACTTTTCTTTCCATTTTTTTCCGCTTGGAGTTCATTCATCATGCTTCTTTCACATTTTCATTTCGTTTTTACTGCCCATTTTCCGCCTTCCGCTTTTGACGTCATTCATCATGTATTCTTTCACATTTCACTCATTTTGGTTTTTACTGCCTCTTTCATTTTCCGCCTTCCACTTTGAGTTCATTCATCGTGTATTCTTTCACATTTCACTCATTTCCTTTTTACATTTTGTTTTTTCCGCCTTCCTCTTTGAATTCATTCTTGTATTCTTTTCACTTTCACTCATTTGGTTTTTACTGCTTCTTCCATTTTTCTGCTTTCCGGTTCATTCATCATGTATTCTTTCACATTTCACTCATTTGGTTTTTTACTGCCTCTATCCATTTCGTTTTTTGACTTCATTCATCGTGTATTCTTTCACATTTCACTCCGCTTCTTTCCTTTTCTTTTCCAATTCATTCATCATGTATTCTTTCACCTTTCACTCATTTCTTGTTTTTACTGCTTCTTTCCATTTTCCGCCTTCCTCTTTAGGTCATTCATCATTTATTCTTTCACTTTTTTTGGTTTTTACTGCTTCTTTCCATTTCGTTTTTCGCTTGGAGGTCATTCATCATTTATTCTTTCCATTTCACTCATTTCGTTTTTTTACTGCTTCTTTCCATTTTCCGCTTTCCGCTTTGACTTCATTCATCATTTCCTATTTCACATTTCACTCATTTTGTTTTTACTGCTTCTTTCCGCATTCCGCCTTCCGCTTTGATTTCATTCATCATTTATTCTTTCATATTTTACTCATTCCTTTTTTACTGCTTCTTTCCATTTTCCGCCTCCCGCTTTAACTTCATTCATCATGTATTTATCCCATTTCCCTCATTTCGTTTTTACTGCTTCTTTCCATTTTCCGCCTTCCGCTTTGACTTTATTCATCATGTATTTTTTCACATTTCACTCATTTCATTTTTACTGCTTATTTCCATTTTCCGCCTTCCTCTTTGACTTCATTCATCATGTATTTTTTCACATTTCACTCATTTCGTTTTTACTGCTTCTTTCCATTTTCCGCCTTACGCTTTGACTTCATTCATCATTTATTCTTTCACATTTCACTCATTTCATTTTTACTGCTTCTTTCCATTTTTATAAACGAAATGACTGAAATATGAAAGAATAAATGATGAATGAATTAAAGAGGATTTCATTTTATCGCTTATTTCATTTTTCCAGCCTTTCTCTTGGTTCCCATTCATCATTTATTCTTTCATATTCCATTCATTTCTTTTTTACCGCTTATTTCCTTTTCCCTGGCTGTCTCTTTGATTATATTCGTAATTTATTCTTTCCCCTTTTAGACATTTCATTTTTACAGCTTCTTTTTTGTTACTCCTTTCCCTTTGATTTCATTTTTCATTTCCTCTTTCACCTTTCAGACATTTCGTTTTTACCGCTTCTTTCCATTTCCCCCCTCCTCTTTGACTTCATTCATCTTTTATTCTTTCATATTTCAGTCATTTCGTTTTTCCTGCTTCTTTCCATTTTACGCTTTCCTCTTTGATTTCATTCTTCATTTCTTCTTTTTTTCAGATATTTCTTTTTTTACCATTTCTTTGCTTTTTTACCATTCGTCTTTGATTTCATTCATCATTTATTCTTTCACCGTTCATTCTTTTCTTTTTATGGCTTATTTTCTTTTTCCAGCCTTTCCTTTGGTTCCCCTTCATCATTTATTCTTTCATTTTTCATTCATTTCTTTTTCACCGCTTCCTTCCTCTTTCCGCCTTTTCCTTTGATTTCTTTCATTCCTCTTTCACTTTTCATTCATTTCGTTTATAGCGCTTCCTTTTATTTCATGCTTTTCTCTTTCATTTCATTGTTCATTTGTTCTTTCACTTTTTAATCATTTCTTTTTTACAGGTTCTTTCCTTTTTCCTTCTTTCTTCTATGTTTTCATTCTTCATTCTTTTCTTTCACATTTCAGTCATTTCATTTTTTCCCTTCTTTGCTTTTCCTTCCTTCCTCTTTAATTCCATTATTCATTTATTCTTTCACATTTCAGTCACTTTTTAACGCTTCTTTCATTTTTCCGCCTTCCTTTTTGACTTCATTCTTCATTTATTCTTTTACTTTTCAGTTATTTCTTTTTGCAGCTTCTTTCGTTTTTTCCGGCTTTCACTTTTATTTCATTCTTCATTTCTTCTTACTTTCAATCATTTCATTTTATCCCTTCTTTCCTTTTTCCAACCTTCCTCTTTCATTTCATTCTTCGTTCATTCTTTTACCTTTCTGTCATTTCTTTTTTAATGCTTATTTCCTTTTTCCTTCCGTGCTCTTAGATTTCATTCAACATTTATTCTTTCACTTTTCAGTAATTTCTTTTTTAACGCTTCTTTTCTTTTTCTTCGCCTCCCACTTTAATTTCATTCTTCATTTATTCTTTCAATTTTCAGTCATTTCTTTTTTAACGCTTCCTCCCTTTTTCCGGCATTCCACTTTGGTCGCATTCATCATTTATTTTTTCACTTTTCAGTCATTTCTTTTTACCGCTTCTTTCCTTTTCCCGCCTTTCTCTTTGATTTCATTTTCCATTAATTCTTTCACTTTTCAGTCAGTTTCTTTTATATCGCTTCCTTACTTTTTCCTCTCTTCCTTTGTGATTTCATTCAGCTATCGTTTCAGTCTTTATTCATTTTTTCCTTTTACTTTCTTCCATTGTGTTTCCACTGTCGTACATTCTCTCCGTGCACCAAATAATATTAGGCTTCATCTCTCGACAGTCCTTATTGTCTGCACCTATTAGCTTGTTAACCACTACACATGATGAATCACAACCGCACATTCTAATCTGATTATTTTTTCTTTTTTTAAAACTTGGCTTCATATAAGAGAAGGTCAAAGAAGGGTGCGCCTTTATGTCTTGTTCTTTCCGTATGAACTAAAACATCTTGTTTTTTGTATTTTGATAATATATGAGCCTATTTATATTTTTATATATTTATCCTTACGTAACATTTGATGAATAATCTCAACTACATATTTTATTCCTTTTTTAAAGACCATCCTTCTTTGAACATTGTAGATTGTCACTACAGACTACCAACTGCTGCAAAGTCTAAATTGTATAGCAAATTTAACTCGAATAAAAATAATGACATAATGGAGATGTTGGCATTCCATACTTCTTCAGATAAAAGAATAATTCGGAAATCCCCATCAATACTGGAAAGAACGATAACAGTTACTGAAACCTAATGTCCTGAAAAAAATATTATTATTATTTATAATTTTCAACTGAAAGCAGATCTGTTAAATCGGTTATTGAATGCCAAATGTTTCCTTGTAGGGAAACGGCTAATATTTCCTTTCTAAATTTTCTCCTTTTCTCTTTGTCTGTCTTTTTATCTCTTTCTTTCTCGTTTTCTCTCTTCCTTTTCTCTTTTTCGTATTTTCTCTCTTTTTCTTTTTTATTCTCTCATTTTCCCCTCATATATTTTTTTTCTTATTCTCTCTTTCTTATTCTCACATATTCATTCTCTTTTCATCTTTTTATCCTTTCTTATTCTCTCTTTCTTTTTCTCTCACTTTCTCTTACTGCGTCTCTCTTTCTTTTTCTCTTTTTCCTTTTCTGTTTTTCCTTTTCACTTTCTTATTCTCTCTTTTTCCGTCTTATTCTCTTTCTGATTCTCTCTTTTATTTTCACTATTCCCCTCTTGCTTACTCTCTTATTTTCGCTTTCTTACTTTCTCTTCTTTTCTCTTTCTATTGTACTCTTTTTCTGTTTTATCTTTCCTTCTCTTCGCTTTTTAATTTTACTCTTCATTTATCAACATTGTTTTTATTTCATGATCATCATTTTTTTCTCTCCTCTCCATTTTCAGGGCCAACTAAATCATCTACATTTTCAAAGATTCTTTACCAAATTCCCGCCAGAGAAAATGGCGTGACACCAAAGCCTTCACCCAAATTCACATCTTCAGTAATTTTATGCCAACTCTAAGCTTAAACAGGAACAAGAAGGAAACGCAAACAACTGTTAATCACAGAAAATGGAAAATAAAAAAAATACATTCATAAATTAATAAATAAAACTTGAAAGAAAAAACGAAAGAAAAAATAAAAGTACAAAAAGACAAAGATAAAGAAAAAAAATTACATTGTTTTCAAAGTCAATAACAATTAACTACAATGTTTTCTTGTTCAGTTCTCGTGATAGGCATTTTTATTTGGGGATTCAAATCGTCATTGGCAAGTAAGCGTTATTTGTTTTCAAATTCTTTTCATCTTTGTCTTTGACGATTTTATGGCTTCACTCTTCACTTAAATATTATATATTATATATCACACATATCAAATAATATAAACATTATACATAAGTTATACTCGCGTCAAAATCTCAATATATATCTTACAGTACCGAAAAGTTATCTGCCCGACCAAGAAGCTGTTCCAAAGTAAATCAAATTTCGAGAAATAATATGCGCTGAGCGAAAACTTTTCAATTTCCCTGTATATAGGAGGACACATTATATCGTGTATGCAGTCCGGTATCCTCAGATGATATTATCCGATATCACCTGAGGATACGTAAAAGTTGAAACCATGGTAGCGTAATTGGCTGATCTAATGTTTTAAATTTAAAACCTCTGCACGTTAAATTTTTTAATTTTCTTTATATGTGTATTGAGCACTTCTGGATTTTGGACTTTTTAATATAAAATAAACATTATTAATTATTTTTACTGGTAGTTTTGAAATATTAAATAGATACATGCTGATCGTTATTGTTTAGTTTAGACTAACAATATGGACAAACATGATCGATAAATATCTTCTATATTACTCAAATTTTAAGGAATATTTCTCTACAAGACTCTGAAATTATTCACAATATTGATTTCATAAGATCATATGAAAACGTTATTGATAAAGCCCTTTTTTCTTAATGGATTTATCTTAGGAATTAGGGCCAGTGCATACTACCTCCGAACCCCCCGAGTGTAAGTGTAGGGAAGCATGATTGGGGAGCCCGGTAAGTGCTTTGTGATTTGCTATCTTATAAATATTTGCTTTTTTTCTACCTACACTTATATAACTTATTACAAATTAAACTAAGCACAACTGACTATTTGTTGTAGATTCCGAGATAAAATTCGGTCTCCAAAGAATGACAAACGCAAGAATTAAGGATAAGAAATCAAATGTATTTACACAATAATACAATGAGTAATATTGTTAGTAAATCCAGGAACGCGGTTAGTAGCAATAACATATAGATATATACAGTCTCGAAGTAGGACTTCCTTAGAGTCGGGCGTGCTTGTAACCTTGACTTCTACAAGCGGTTACCTCACACTATTACTCAATCTCAATCTCAATCTCCTCCCACTATTTGTATACTGACTCTGGGTATTTAACGGCAGCAGTCCAAGTAACACTCTGGTCGAGTCCACTTATATGAAAAAGGGGTGGACCCCATAACACTATTAAAGGATGAAAAGTTTTCCCGGGTTTTGACGTCATTGTAGATTTATTTAAGATGGAATGATCTATTATGGCATGTCTCTAATTGTTATTTAGATACATTGTATTTATTTTCAATTTTCCTAGTTGAATTCTTTATCTATTTTGCATATGATTCATTATTGTACGTAATTAGGTTACAATAAAGTTATTAATTTATATGAATACTACCTTATGAAAATTGAGATATACTAACATGGAGATCTCTATCATAGGGCAAGGGAGACCTTTACACCAGCCCTGCACACAGACACATGCCAACATACAGTGATCAGTAGAAAAACCTATATTTTTTAATCTCTTCAGGCCGTACGCGATCATTACTATCCACAGATTATGCTTTATTTTCTATTATTTGCTATGACTGCTTGAGAAAGATGGAGTGGTTTCCCGTTACCTTATCCACGGTTTGGAATTCTGAGATTTAACTCTCTAACACTAGATGCTACATTAGGCTAGAGGGTCCAGTCTAATCTTCTATTCAACTTTTAAACAAGAAAAATCTCAAGTTAATATTAAAAATTGCCGCAAAACATTATTGATTTATTTAAGATGGAATGATCTATTATGACATGTCTCTAATTTGTATTTAGATACATTGTATTTATTTTCAATTTTTCTTAGTTGAATTGTTCACCTATTTTGCATATGATTCATTAATGTACACAATTAGGTTACAATAAATTTATTATTTTATATGAATACTACCTTATGAAAATTGATATAAAGTGGAGATCTCCATCATAGAGAAAGGGAGACTTTTGCCCCGGTTCTGCACATAGACACACACCGGCAGACAGAGATCAGTAGAAACACCAACATTTTTTAATCTCTTCAGGACGGAGGCGATCATGACTCCCCACAGATTATGCTTTATTTTCTCTTATTTGCTATGACTGCTTGAGAAAGATGGAGTGGTTTCCCGTTGCCTTATCGAGGGTTTGGAATTCAGAGTTTTCACTCTCTGACACTAGATGCTACCCTAGGCTAGAGGGTCCAGTCTACCCTACTATTCACCTTTTTTACTAGAAAAATCTCAAGTTAATATTAAAAATTGCCGCAAATCTCAAGTTAATATTAAAAATTGCAGCAAATCATTATTGATTTATTTAAGATCTGTTATGACATGTCTCTTATTTGTATTTAGATACATTGGATTTATTTTCAATTTTTCAAGTTGAATTGTTCACCTATTTTGCATATAATCCATTATTGTACATCATTAGGTTAAAATAAAATGCGTATTTCATAGATACAGGATGCTGTATCATGGATTCAATGGGGGGATGAGACTCTTGCACTGGCCCTCATAACAATTATCAGTTATAACCGTTTGGTTATCTTTAATACGAAAGGATTGTTTGCTTTGTAAGTTTTATTTACTTGCCACGGGGCAATAGCCTAGTGCATTGAAACGTTGCCTTTCAATCTCTGGGAGAACATCTTCTTCTAGGTGCTGTGTTCCATCAGGATGTTGGCGATCATGGCACTTCACAATTTCATGTCCTTTGTACCTCCAAAGAAACGCGATACCAGAGGATTAAAATTAATTTTAAAAATAAAAAATCTTTCTTGAAGCTTTTATTTTACTTTTAATTTCAAACTAATTGATTAAATATAATATTTCCAATAAGCAAAATATTTTGTTGTATTTCAAAAACTAATTTAAATTGACTGGAAAGAGTTCTTTTTTAATCGCTAAATATCATTGATTTTAGCGACATTTTTAGCCATCAAACAGCAGAATGTAATTCTCATTATTAAAAAGTTTTTCAGAAATAAATACACTTTACTGAATTTTTATTTGAGGAATATTAGCCGATTTAAATTTTAATTAATCTGCTTTGAAACAAATATTACTTACTTTAATCTTAAAATATCACTGGAATGCATGTTGATTTTACAATTACTAAAAAACACCAAACAAAAACTTTTAACGTGACCTTGTAACTTTCATTCAAAAATTATGTTGCATTTTTTCTTTTCAATTCATTTATGTTCTTTTCCCACAAGACTAATAAGTCAATAGTTTTTGTGAGTTCATTTCTCTTGGTTGGGTTGGTTGGTTATAATATATATTTAATGCTTTATTCATACTAATAAAATTCATCTCGGGGTGGTCTTACTATGTTTAATATATCAAACAAGTAAATGCTTAAATGCTATTCAAAATTTTAAATGTGTTTTGGAGGCTTAAGTATTGTATACAGACAGACACATGTAAAGATAGGTACCTCCGCACATTCATGATACCAAGGGTTTTAAATGAATGTTTAAAAATGAAAAATATTTCTTGAAGATTTTATTTTAGTTTTAATTTAAAGTTACTAGATTAAATTTAATATTTTCAATAAATAAAATACTTTGCTGCATTTCAAAACTAATTTAAAATTGACTGGAAGGAGGTTTCATTTGAAATTGCTAACAATTACTGATTTTAGTGCCATTTTTAGACATCTTTCATCACAATGTCATTCTCCTTAATAAAAAAAAATCTTTCAAAAATAAAATATAATTTTCTGAAACTCTGAGGGATATTAGCCGATTTAAAGTCTTTGAACAAATATTACTTAAGTTTAAAATATCGGAGAATGGATTTTTAGCACTGAGGTAGGTGTTTATTTCAGGTGTTGACCGGTTGGCAGCTAGATTGACAGACGGAAGTTTATATTTTTCTACGGGGGATATATCTGTAAAAATTACTTGAGGAATATAACATGGGCGCCTTTTTTATATAATTTTTAACTACCCATTAATCTTTAAAATTCAAGAAAATATTCTCCATAATCTAATGTTTTATTCAATTAAAGGAACTTTGGCTTTAAATTTACTACAGTTATCGCTCTTAATTTTTGATAATGTCGTGTATGGGCTTTCGTATTTACAAAAATCGGCACGTTTATACACATACATTTTTTTTTTAATATTGGAGTCCCTGAATTGTAGTAATTTTTACATTTATGATTAGTAAATATAGTTTTTACTTAATAACAATATAACCCAACCGGTACAATCTAACACAGAAATTTAAAAAATTTAAAATAATCTAATTAAAGTTTTTTCATACTAATAAAATTCATCTCGGGGTGGTCTTACTATTGAAAACAATTTTTTAAAAATTAATTATTCATCGAAAAAAAATGTTCTCAAAACAATAGTGTTTATAATATATCTTATTCATAAAAGCACTTTTGTAATTAAATAATTTCTTACTTTTATTAATTTTTTTAATTAACTATCGAAAATAGATTTTCGGTAACTGGGGGGGGGGCGCTGTTTTACAAAAAAAAAAAAAAATGATGATTCAAATTCTCCAATGAATATATAACTAATAGAAACATTAAACAGTACAAAAATGAATTTCTTGAAATTTCATAAAATTAAATAAGTCGGTGTGGGATTTTTTAGAATCCTATAAAAATTTTGGTATTTATTATAGGTTTATTATTAATAACAGGCTTTTTAGAACACTATAAAAATGTTGGTATCAATTATAGCTTTCTACTGAAAAGCCATTAATTTTTGGAACGGTGTATATTAATGGGTTATATATCTTAACCAGACTGCAAGTATTGAGCTCCGAGCGAAGATGAAAGTCAGTAAGAAACTACAGAATATTTTCTTTCCATTGCTCCCTTTTTCTTTCCTTATTCATTTTTTAACATTTTGTTCGCAGGTAAAATAAACCCACACGTCCAGTTAATCAGGGTTCACCAGTCAACTTTTACCCAAAGCGTCATAAACAAAGCAAGTATCATTTTCAATAATACACACAATATGACCTTGTCGACACAGACGAACTCTTTCCTATCGAACAGTTCAGTGAGAGCAACAGATGGAATTTCAGTGGTAACTAACGGTTCCTCTGACCAAACAACGTACACCACGAGTTCGTCGTCCATAAAAATATTACCCAAACGTAATATTTCTAAAGGATTTAACACGAATGAAAATATAATATTCTATCATTTAACACCCAGATATTCTCGACTGGCGATGGAAGAGGCCCACTCGTCACAACCAAACTATTATCAGACAACTGCTTTGAACTATAAAACAGATTTTCGAAAAGAATCGTTCGACAGATTTGATTTATCTCGGAGAACAAATTCCCAACAGAAACAGGAATCATCGTTTACGACCGTTTCAATAAGAGAACCGATACCCAGCGGACTCTTTCACGAAGTAACACCGGCGACCAAAGTCAATTTATCTTCCTCTGTCCGTGTCGTTAGCTTGATATCGAACGAAGGCTTCATAACTAACCAGGGTTATCCGTATGCATATGAAGACGCAGCATATTGTCAGTGGAGTGTTCGTTTGGCGAACGGAACTCGGATCAAAATTACGTTTGAAGATCTAGACGTGGAGTTCGACAAAGACTTTTTAGAGATCTCGTTTGGTCAAGGAAACGAGTATTATTTTCGGCGATTCACAGGCAATAAAGTTCCACCTGCTTCTGTATTCAACACTGACAAAATAAAAATCGTTTTCAAAACTGATCGAAATGGACATGGACGTGGATTCTACATATATTTTAAAGAAACAAATGAAGGTAAGATAGTATATTATCTTATTTCCAAGTATAAACAATAAGTTCACGCTTATTTATTAGTTTGGTCATCATGAATGTATTGGAAATTAATTCTCTTTAACTATATGTGGTATTGGATACTGTTGCGGAGGTGTAGGTTATTAGAAAAATATGTATATATCAGAAGGTATTATTTGTGTTGGCTGCGTGTGTCATATCATTTTTCCTTAAAGGGACAAACGCGACCTTTCCACAGAACTACATTGTTGTGGGTCTGAGAAGACAGGAAAGGTTATTTACAACACATCCCCGCGAGGCAGGATGTGGCACAAGGCCGTTTTTAATGCGGGGTTAAAACCGAGCCAGTGGGCTCGGGCAAAAATTCCCCGTAAACCCCGTAAAAACGATGTCGGGGAGCTGTCTACCACCCCAGACGAGGCTCTGTCTTTAGGCATAGCCACGTCTGGGTTCCTCTCCGCCCGAAGGCAGAGAGTTCGACCAGCTCAGCTGGAGACGAATCTCCAACTAATTGCCGAAGCAACCACATGGTTATTTTCTAAGAATAACTTAGATGTGGCACAAGGCCGAAAGTATGGGGGACCTAGTGAGGATCGAACTTACTTTTCAGTCGTAACTGATCTAGCGAGACAAGCTGACTAACCATTACACTACGCCGAGGTGAGAAGACAGGAAAGAGAAAGAGTTGAAGATGTCGCTCGTATTTGTAATGTTGTATGTCACGTGATAGGCTCGAAAACGCATAGACAGATTTTTGGCGGAATTGTATTTTCGTTCAGGTCAGAAACTAGGTTAATACAAATCGAACGTAGTTGAAAACATTTTATTGACATTTATTGACCAATCAGGAGTCAGAGAAATATCAAGGTTCTGTTTTTGTCGGTCGCACTACTGTTACGTAAGAAATCAACTGGAATCTTTTTTAAACAATGGAATTATTTAGATCACAAATAAAGTATTATTAAATTGAAGTAGAACACTAAAATACTAGTGTACTAGTGTCCCGTTCAAAATAAAGGCAATAAGTAGAAAGTTTTAACAGTAAGATGCAGTGAAGCAAACGTCTTGAAACAATGTACTGAGATTCAGTAAAGCAGAAATAAATAATTCACAGCTAAAATAGAAAACAATGAACCTTTTAATTAATCCGTTCCATTTAAATTTTTAAGTGGTAGCTATGATACATTGAATACCCTAGATATTATATGAATCACTTTTTGCCGAATATATTTTCATGTTAAAAAAAATGCGGTATGTGGTTAATATAACAGTGAAATGCAAATAAATCAAGGAAGAAAAAGATTATCATCGGAGCGACAAAAACAGCGACTTCAAAGCCTATTTCAAGAACAATTTGGGGCGATCACTTAATAGACAAACGTATATGAATGCCTTGTGGGAGTCGAAGAACTAATGTGGTGGTCAGTTAGGGTGGAGATGTGGAAGTCGCCAAAGAAGCGGGTTTACTTATTTACAGGTGATTATCTTCGGATAACATCCTTTATCCAAATATATACCAATTTATGATCTTTGCATGTAAAGATAATTAATACAAAGATATATATCACATGTAATTATAAAATTTTATATATCTCAAAATAAAATATACAATAATATTCAAATAGTTCCCATCAAAAAGTTCTCGTGTTGAAAGTCTTTAAGTCCTTAGCATATATATATATATATATATATATATATATATATATATATATATATATATATATGGTGTATATTTTCACGAGCTGCGACGCGATTTTCGCTTCAGCGTCTCGTATACACGAGTTAGTCGTTGCTTTGAAATTTTTCATGCAACAAAAACAGACTATCATTATTGTTTCATCCGTATATTGGTTGATATATTGAAAAGTAGAGAGAGAGAGAGAGAGAGAGAGGAGGAGGAGGAGGAGGCGGAGGATAGTCTTCGTTAATGTGTATGTAGGTATGTAATTATTTGTTGATAGCAGTAATTCTTTTGACTCTCTCTGTGGGATTTTTAGGCGTGTCCGAAGCTTTAGGGTAAGGGGAAGCGGATGAAATTCTTTTCGGCAGCTGGTCCGGTTCGTTTGCCTGCTCGTCACTGTCTTAACACATTTTTTTTTAAAGACAATAGAATTCATTCGCGAACTGTTCTTGATTTGGATTGTTTCCAGAAATGCATCATTTGATAATTCCTTTTTCTTAACCTACATTTAGGAATGATAACCTTTTGAACTCTTATTTCTTTCTTTATTTTTTCTTATCTTTTTCTTTTTTTTATTTCTTTATGACAAAACAAAAAGCTTTGTCAACTTTTAGCTTTCTGTTTTTATAATTTTTGAAATAGTGATCTTTTTTTTAAATTTTCTATCACTACAGCCTCACATGAAAAACTTGAAAAAATAAGACTGCAAAATCTAAGAAACGTAATAGTAAAAGAACTGATTAATTAAACGGTTTATTTTACTCGAGAACTAATTTTGTCTAAGTGTGGATAATTATTTTATTTGTATTGACTATTGAAACGTCTAAGGAAAGTAATTAATCATAAATTTACAAAGCTGAAGTCGATTTACTTCCCTTTCCATTACAGATGGGACAGGAAATATATAAATGAATACGCAAGAATATATAAATACATATTGATATAATGGAATATTATACACCTGAGTTCCCCCTCACTGGAATATGATTGGCTGGTGTCTGTCATAAATACAGACGGACGTGTAGGTACGACAGAGTTTAAGTCTATGACGACGCCCATTGGACTACGCCATTGGCTATCCTACTGGTCTACACTTATTACCTGCAACTACGACGAGTACCAGTCGATTACTGCTACTGTGTACTACTTGGTTACAGTAGCGAAAACCACTTAGCTACCTCGATCAAATATATCCCTTTCCGGGACATATCACATATTGATAATTATTATATAATTTGATGATTTCCAATTTTGCCGCTATAAACAATTTTCGCCTAGCAAACGCTGAATTAACTCCTTGACATTTATTTGACCCCTTTCATATTCTGAATGCTTGTTTTGGCTGAAGTTGATTGACTGATTTGTTCTTTATGGTTTATATACACCTTGTGAGTTATTTAAAGTTGAATCATATTATGTATTGTATGGATATTTTTTCAGTTAATATTGCGTTGACAACTTTTTCATAATAGCAATGGTTTTTCCAACTACAAGTCCAACTATTTAACCCAGAAATCATAGATGAAAGGAGATGGATTCATGCCTTTCTCAAGGATAACTGAATGTAAGGTGCCCAACTTGAATTCGAACTCGACTCTTCGATTTCTCATTTTGAGACGATATCTCTTACATCAGCCACACATCTATGTTTTGATTTGAAAAGTTATGTGTCAGAAATGAATGAAAAATATAAAGCGGCTTACAGCCGTATCACTTTGAAACACTGGTTAAGCAACGTCGAGCCTGGTCAGTACCTAGACGAGTGACCACTTGCTATAATATATATATATATATATATATATATATATATATATATATATATATATATTCAAGCAAGTTTGGTTAAATAATTTAGACGTATTATGTCTATTTTAATTTTAATCCTTTCAAGACCAAGTATTCATAATTGATTCTATTCAGTGTCGGCTTTAATTTTATTACCCGATTTTGTACGTGATGTAAGCAGAAAAAGACCAAAACAACAATGACCCTACGCCTCCCACAATTGTGAAGTCGTCATGTACCTATTTTTGCAGCGATATTTCGATCTAGTCTGCTGTGTTCAATTTCGCCCTAATTCTCTTGGAAAAAGGCATGCAACTGTCACTTTTCCTCCTAGTTATGGGTTAAACAGGGCTCTATAGTCTTGAGCAGCAACCAGTCTGAGAGAAAGAATATATGAATTTTAAAATGTGCAAAAGGCTAAAGTATTAACTATCTTTCTCAAGAAATCATGTCAATTTACAGATTCTACTTTATGTGCCTTTCTCCCAAGGACGTGGATGAACATGGATCTCCACAAGTTCCTGTACTTTTTAGCTCTTACTAAATTTTGTCTTTCTGTTATTTTTTCTAAAATTTGTTTCTCGGTACATTTAATCACACTTACTAAATTTATACTTTTCCGATGTCTCTTTTGCCTTCAATCTGTCCTGTGAGTATTAGATTTTCCAAGCTTTCTTTCCTCATTATGTATACTAGAAACCTCAACTGATTCTTCCTGATGTTAAGTATGTCTCCTTTTTGTTTCCATTTTCTCTAAAACTTCGCTGTTTCTCACATGTTCTTTCCATGGTATCCTCAGCATCCTTTTTCTGACACTATATTTCTATTACTGCACGTCTTCATCTTTGAGGAGATCGTCAAGCACTCACTCCTATACAGGAATACAGATATCACGTAACAGTTTAGTACTCTTTTCCTTGTTTCTAGTGAAAGTTTTCGTTTTCTTAGTACTTTGTTTAACATTTGAGATAACTTAGGCGCAGAAATGTGACAACCTTGCTTTTTTTTTTAAGCGTTTCACTCCAAGCAAGGTGGGAAGCCACTAGCACGCAAGGGGTTACAGAAAGTTGGAGCGGGAGCAAATAGAAGTGACAGAGGAAAGTATGAAGAGAAGGATAGGGGATAGATCAAAGCAAATGGAGACGTCGATTGACATTACATTTGAATAGTTGGAGGTTATAGCTATCAGAGAAACAGGAGAAGGGGGGAGTTCCACAGGCGAGAAGTGCGAGACATGAAACTATTGGAGTAGAAGAGACCGCTGCATTTAACAGTTTAGACAGTGAAAGATGCCAGTCTAGTTGAACGCTTAAATTCATGAAGTCTGGGAACCAGTGAAAGCGGTTCATCGGAGCAGTTACCATGAAAGTATTTGTAGAAGAAACAGATGGAGGAGACGCACATCTGTGAGAGAGAGACTGCAGACGAGATGCCAGATCTCCTTCTATATATAAAATTCTGTGTCTTCCGTTTGTCCGTCCATTACACCCTCTAACATAGCCATATATTGATCGATCAAAACCAAATTTTGGGGAGACGTGCAAACAGGAAAGGGAGTATAAAGTACATTCGGTTTTATTAGGATGCGTAGCTTAGTACAATAAATTATCATTAATTCTTTTTTTTTTAAAAATTAAAAGTTTTATTAATTAATATTTAACAGACACCCTCTATTTTAACTTCAACAATACTAAATAATATTAGAATTTCAACACACTGAAGCGTATTGACAAAAAATGTAGTTTGATAAAATGAACAGTATCCTGCTTGCAAGCGGGTGGGCTTTGGTGAAAAACATGTGACTCCTAGCCACGGGGTGTTAGCTTTTTGTATGACTGATTTAGGTGATGAGTGTCTAATTGCAAAAACACGTGGGAAGAAAACAAAAGGCTGACAATACATTCTAACGTATCATTTTTCTCTGTTTCTACAGCACCTGTTGCTTTTTGCAATCTACATAAAAACGTATAAAGCTAAGTTTGAAAAGCTCAATGACATAATGAATTGTGACTAATCTGAAAAGCTATGTTTAGAAGCACAAATTTTTGCATGTAAATTTGGCGTTTTTAAATTTTAAACTGTACAGAAGGCTAAAGCAAACCACTCAGCTATCTTTCTCAAGAAATCATATTCATTTACAAATTCTTCTTATGGGTAGTGTCCCCTCAAAACATAGTCGATCATGGCTCTCCACAAGTTCCTGTCCCTTGTAGCTCTTAATAAATTTAATAAATCTTAATAAATGTATTTCTGTTATTTCTACAAAACCTTGTTCTCGCATACATTTACTAAGTATGTCATGCGTTGTTTTCCTCTGTTTCCCCTGACTTCAATATATTCTGTGTGTATCAGATTTTCCAAGCCCTCTTTCCTCATTATGTGCCTTGAAACCTCAAGTGTCTCTTCCTAACGTTACGAAGAAATTTTCTTTTTGAATAATACGAAAAACTTTCAGACGGATATGTTTAGAAATGTCAAAACAAAGCATCACTACCTTGAATAATCATAAGGACTCCCTACCTCAAATAATCATAAGAACCTCCTACCTCGAATAATCATAAGAGACCCCTACCTCGAATAATCATAATAACCCCCTACCTCGAATAATCATAAGACCCCTCCTCGAATAATCATAATAACCCCCCCTCCCTCCTCGAATAATCATAAGTCCCCCCTCCTCGAATAATCATAAGTCCCCCTACCTCGAATAATCATAAGACCCCCCTACTGAATAATCATAAGAACCCCTACCTCGAATAATCATAAGAACTCCCTACCTCGAATAATCATAAGACCCCCTACCTCGAATAATCGTAAGAACTCCCTACCTTGAATAATCATAAGACCGTCCCACCTCGAATAATCATAAGAACTCCCTACCTCGAATAATCATAAGACCCCCTACCCTGAATAATCATAAGACCCACTACCTCGAATAATCATGTTCCCCCACCTCGAATAATCATAAGACCCCCCTCCCTCGAATAATCATAAGAACTCTTTACCTCGAATAATCATAACCTCCCTACCTCGAATAATCATAAGAACTCCCTACCTCGAATAATCATAAGACCCACTACCTCGAATAATAATAAGAGCCCCCTACCTCGAATAATCAACCCCACTATGAAGAATTCATGTTTAAATAAGCCCCCGCTCATCACCTAACAAGATAAAAAATCTATGTTTTTAATAGCTCTTAACATTTTCTGTGATTTTCTTTTAAGTTTTGGAGCATGTTTATTCATCTATTTTATAGTTTTGGGGCTACAATCTATTTGTTCTAGTATCCGTTTGTCAGTGACAGTAACCGTTGCAAGTTTTAGGAATTATATCGTCCTTGAGTCGAATATTGTTGCCACATTTAGTCCCGGTTTTCTGATCTATATCTAGAGATTCTTTGACAGAATGCAAACAAAAATCTACAAACTTATTGGTCCTGACCTGGCATCTCAGCTTCAGTCACTTTTCCACCGTCATAATGTAGTTTCTATGTAACTTTTCTATCAATATGTTTATGGTAATTGTTCTTATGAGCTTTGCTCTTTGGTACCTCGCCTTCCCGAGTTAAAGTTCAGTACTAGATTGGCAGCTAGGTCTCATAATTTCGCTGTTGAAATTGTTACATATAACCATAATATATGCTAATAATTTCTTCACCCACACTGCTCACGTGTGAAATACTCTTCCGGCTTCTTGCTTTCCTATCAAATTTTTCTAGTATATGCAGTGTGAATTTAAAACGTTGGCGATTATGGCTCTCCACAATTTCCTGTTATTTGTAGCTCTTAATAAATTTTGTCATTTTGTTATCTCTTCTAAGCTTTATTCTGCCATCCATTTACCTAAACCCGTTAAGTAGGCTATGCGCTGTTTTCCTCTGTACTTCTTGCCTTCACTGTGTGCTGTGAGTATCAGATTTTCCAAGTACTCTTTCCTCATCATTTACCCTGAACATTTCAGCTGTCTCTTTCTGATACTAAGTATAAGTTTCATTTTTCTTTCTATTTTCGCTAAAGCATAGTCGTTGCTCATATGTTCAAGTATTCTCAGCATCCTTCTGTAGCACCACATTTCTGTTGTTTCGTGTTTTTTCTTCATCTATCAAGCATTCACTGCCATATAAAAGACCGATATTTACATAACAGCGAATATCTCTATTTTTTCCTTCTAACGAAATTTTCCTGTTTCTTAATAATTTCCTTAGATTTTGGAAGGCATCTTTCGCTATCCCAGTGCGTCTTCAGATTTCAGTTTCGTTTTTTTTTCCATCTTCTGTTAAAAAAACTTCCCAGATATTTAAATTGTTGTACTTGCTTGATTTTAGTATCTCCATTTTGTAATTTGTATGTTGGGTTAACAAGAGATTCAGGAATGCAGTTGCTCACTTCCAAACCCATCCAAGTGCCGACTGCGGAAGTGATCATCTTCCCTCTTAGATGTAAACTAAGAATGAAACTATGGAAACTAAAGAAGCCTAACGCAGTGCCAAAATTGCAGCACAACTGACTCCTGAACGGTCCGAACCCGAAGAAAAAATATATGGGCGGTGTGTAAAGAAGATACGAGGGACAAAATGGAAGCGTAAACTTGAAATGGGACACACTAAGAGAAACTTTAGCAAACGAGATCATTCTGAAGGAAAATGGATTAAGAAAAAACGAATGGATGGCAAATGAGATTCTCGACATGATGCAAAGAAGACAGAAAACAATGCCAGGAAACGGAACAGAATATAAAAACTACGCAAATAAATAAGGAACAAATGCAGACAAGCTAAAGAAGAATGGCTCAACGAAAAATACGCGGAAATAGAAAGACAGAGATAAGCTTAAAATAAATCCAGCGCGACATGCTCATCAACAAGCTTCATAATATCCAAGGATAGAACGCTGATATTAGAGAAAGAGAAAATACAGACTGAATGAATATATATGAAAGAGAACAACCGGCAATAATAGAAATATCGACGGACCGGAAATATTAAACAAAGCGGCAGGGCCAGACGGAATTGTAATAGAGATGCTGGCAGATTTAGACGATATCGGCATAGACAAGATCAGAGAAATAATAAATTAAATCTACAACAGCAGGGATATACCGGAAGAACTAAGCAGATCTATTTTCATAGCACTGCTTAAGAAACAAGGCGCAAACGAATGTGAATTCCACTAAACAATCAGCCTAAAGAGCCACATAACAAAACTCATCATCCAATTTCTGTTGAATAGAGCGCGCAAAAGAATCAGGCCAGAGATAAGACAAGAACAGTGCGGGTTGGTCAAAGTCACCGGAAGAAGTAATGCTACCAGAAAGAACAATACAAACGCAGAAGGACGTGTTCGTGTGTTTTATAGATTACACAAAGGCGTTCCACAAACTAAGCCACGTAGATATGTTACAGCTGCTCAGTAACCTTGACATAATAATCAAGAATCTATATTAGCGGCAAACCTCCTGCATACGGACAGAAAATGAGTTCAGTAGTTATACAAAAATATTAAGTGGGGTAAGACAAAGTTGTGTCTTCTAACCGGATTTATTCGACTCATACAGCGAGGCAATTCTGAGAGAATTAGAAGTCCTACCATGATTGGGGGCACAATCTTAAAAATTAAAAATATGCAGATGACACAGCGCATACACAGAAAGGAAACCACAAATGTCCCTACAAAAAGTAACGAAAGAAAGTGAGAAGAAAGGACTAAGCATAAACTACAGAAGACAGAATGTTGATTTTCTAAGCGTAGCTAAGATGTAGCACAGGGCCGAAAGTATGCGAAAGTATGGGCCACCTAGTGAGGATCGAACTCCCTTTTCAGTTGTAATTGATCTAGCGAGACAAGCTTGCTAACTATTACACTACGTCGAAGAGGCCAAGAAGACATAATGCATGATTATCAGCAAAAGATTGAGCCCAAAATGTAAATTACAGGTCGGGCATACTAAATTGAAGGAGGTACAGAAATTTAAGTGTCTGGGAATTGAGATCCGAAGATATGGAATGGGGACAAAGATGCATTCCAAAAGCTAAGCAGAGTATTAAGAGAAGAGAAATTTTATTAGAAACAAAGAAAAAAAATATTGAACTGTTACGTGATATCTGTCCTCCTGTATGGCAACGAATGCTGGACAATCTCCTCAAAGATGAAGAGACTTGAAGCAACAAAAATGTGGTTCTACAGAAAGATGATGAGGATACTATGAGCTGAACATGTGAGCAACACCGAGGTTGGAGAGAATGGAAACAAAGAAGAAACATACGTAACATCAGGAAGAGGCAGTTCAAATTTCTGGGGCACGTACTGAGGTAGGAGGGCTTGAAATATTTGATATTCACAGGACAAATAGGGGGGGAGGGTCAAAGGTAAGCAGCGCGTCACATACTTGATGGGCTTGAGCAAGTGGATGGCGGAACAGGGTTTGTGAGAAGTAACAAAAAGACACAGAGCTACAAGGGACAGGAGGATGTGGAGGACCATGATCGCCTACGTCCTGAAGGGTCATGGTACATAAAATAAGAATGTTGGGTTGTTCCTTTTACTAACAACCATAGATTCTGTCTTACTGTAATTAATGTTTTTTTTTTTTTTTTTCGTTTACATCCTCTCCCTTCTATAGAAATTCGTACAGTTTCATCTCTGTGTTTGTTATTAACAATGTGTCATTTACGTATCTTGTATTGTTAGGATTGTGGCCGTCACAGCTGCAATTTTCAAAAATTTAAATGCAATATCAATTGTTATTTTCTGTCTCCTTGAATTCTATTCTTTTTTTCTATTGTCCTCTCTTTTTCTTTCAGTGTTAGTAATTCTTTGCTTTCTTATTGGTTTTCATCGGCTTGGCTATGGGGAAATGAATTTTAATAAATCTAATCTGACTCATGACTATAACAAATTAAGTATAGGAGAAAAAGTAATTGAACGTAGAATAGGTTTTGTGCCAGATGTAGTTTCACCCAACACCACCAATTGCTACGAAACCAAAACATTAACCGGAAAACTCGAGTCATGTTCTTAAATAGCTTCGTCAGATCGAGACTTTCATATGAATATCATGCCAAACCCGTTCAGAAATATCTAAACTGTCAGCTGTATACAACCGCTTCCTAAGATCAATGGTGAACAAAAGGCTTTGAGTCAGTAAAATCTGAATGTCTTGGCAAAGATCATCCTTCTTTGAACATTGTGGACTGACGCTATAGAATACCAAAGAACTGTACCAAAATAACAGAAACCGCATCACTTAAGGACTACCAACAGCAACAACAAATAAAACAGGTTGTAACTTGAAGAGAAAATAATGACATAATCAAGATTCCTCACCACTTCAAATAAAAGGTTAGGAAGGAAACCCCTGTCAATAGTAAAAAGAGCGATAAAAACTATTGGACTTGAGAAACCTGTTTTCCTGAAAAAATGTAATAGAAAGATTTTATAAATTTCAACCGAAAACATAACTGGCTTCTCGGTCAATAAATGCTAAATGTTTCCTTATTGGGAAATGGCTAATAATGTCATTACCATAGTCAAGAAGAGATTAGATGGTTTGAATCTATTATTTTCTCATTGTGATATTCCTGATGAAGTTTGCAATATCTCAGTATATAAATGAACAAATAAAAGGCTCGATAGCCACTCTGTGTAATATTTATTCGTAACATATGTTACGATCGGCGCCATATAAATATATATATATTTTTTACACTATTTACATTTTTCCGACTGGTGTCCTCATCTTTATTGGCGTATTTACGACAATTCGGCTTTTGTACGCTCCAGGCTTTTTCAGGCGATATTTTCGTTCACCAGGGTAGATTGTTCTAGTTCCACGTGCCATGCCTTTCACTTTCAGTTATTTCCCTTTCCTTTAACTTTCGAAATGTTGTAAGAGAAACATTTTTATAAATTTCAAACGAAAACATAACTGGCTGCTCGGTCAATGAATGCTAAATGTTTCCTTATTGGGAAACGACTAATAATGTCATTTCCATTACCATAGTCTAAGAAGAGATTAAATGGTTTTGTGCTCTTATTTTCTCCTTCTGATATTCCTGATGAAGTTTAAAATGCTTCAGTATTGCCGTCCTTACCAGATATGTACATCTATGTATTATTTCTCTAACAGATCTCGACAGCTCTAATCAATATTTGTACCCTTACTATCGCCCCACCCAGTTACTGTTCTGATATCTATTTACACAAGCGTGTTTGGTAGGTTATCCAATAAAAGGCTTGGCAGCCACTCTTTGTCAATCTTGTTCGTGCCATATGTTATATATGCGTAATGTAAATATTTACATTGTTAGGAATATTGGCCTTATCTTTATTGTTATATCCACGACTTTTCGCTTGTTGTACGATCCAGAATTCTTCAGGCGATATACGCATGAAATTTCGTATTGAACCCTCTATTAAGCCCACTGGGGTAGATGGTTCCAGTTCCACGTGCCGGACCTTTTTTCTGGATATCTCAGTTTCAGTTGTTTCCCTTTTCTTTTATTTTCGAAATTAACTGAACCGCCTTCGATTCATATTTGCGTGTCTATTTAAAAAGAAAACCTCTTACATCTTTTATTTCAGCACCTTCATTTCCGCTGTCAGCAAACCCTTCGTGCAGTGACCTTAGTGTTTCAAGAGAAGGCCATCTGGTCACGCCAGGCTATCCACAAACACATTATTCGAATAATGAGGTGAGTAATTCAAGATATATTATAGGTTTACGTGGAAGATTAGTATAACACAGTACAAAACAGAATGAAATGAACCAGTCGTTGAGACAATCGTTCAAATGAGAATAGCTTCTTTGCCCTTTTGTTCTTTTTTAATCATTTCACCTTAGACAAGGTAGTAAAGCCACTAAGATGTAAGGGTTACTGATTGTCAACGATTATGAGAAAAAGTATTATTAAAGAGGGACACAATAAAAGAGACTAAAAAGACAGAAGATGACGATTGACATTGCATTTACATTTTTGAAGATCAAAGTTGGCCGGAATGCAAGAAGCCGGAAGAGAGTTCCTGAAGCAAGAAGTATGAAAAGAGAAACTGTTAGGATAGAACTTGCGGTTACATCTATTCAACTGTAAAATGATGTTACCTTGCTGCCAATCTAGTACTGCTCTTAAATTCATAAAGTCTTGATACCAAAGAGGGAAGTAATATTGGTTTTGTAAATACAAAAATATGACACAAGGGGGGGTGCGTGAAGGCTGGTCTTCAATTTGTCTTATCTTAAACTTAACTTGCCACAATTACTGACCCAAACATACGACAGTATTCCTTATATTTTTCCGGTTTTCGTCAGGTGTATATTGGTCTGAGTAACCTACAGTAACCTTGACGAATCAAGCCGAGCTTCTCGAGTTGACGGTCGAACTTTCTGCCTCTGAGCAGAAAGGAACCCGGACGAGGTTCCGAAGGGCAGAATCTCGTTCGGGGAGAAATGACCAACCCGATCTCGTTTTTACGAGTTATACGGGCATTTTTTGCCCGAGCCTACGGGCTCGGAAAACCCACGATAAACTCGGCCTTGTGCCACATGCAACCATCGTGGGGGGGTGCTAGATACCGTAACCTACAGGATCCCACGGGACAATAGCCTAGTAGATTAAAGCGTTGGTTCTTGAATTTGGTGAAATATTAATTGTTCAATCCCTGGATCGGGCAGTGGAAACGGGGATGGCAATAACTGAGCTGTATTAAAAATAAAAGTTATGCGAGGTATCCCTAGAGATCAACAGCAGAATGAGAACAGTCTACCCTCGTAGATTAAATAATGGTTCAGTTCAATCTGTATTCAACTGATACTACAGCCACCATCCTCAGGAGAAAGGGGTAGTAATCCTCGATCGAATATCAGAGAAGATCGATAATATTCTATCTCAGTTCCCTTCGGCCAGCTTTCATACCTTTGGGGACTTCAATATCTACCATAAAGAGTGGCTAGTCCAAAACCGATGTTGAAAGCAGATATTGCAGAGACTTTTCCGTCGCCTATGAACTAACCTAGATCATCGGAGAACCTATCCGGGTCCCGGACACGACGCGGCATCAGGAGAACCTCTGCCCTGATAAATGCTTATCAAAAGCGTTACCTCCACTAGGTACGTCAGACTATTCCCCAATCACTACCCAGATTGATGCCAAACAGTCAACCCAAGTTCAACCCGGAATGCGCTACAGATAAAACTCACCGAAACCACTACTTCAATATCTATCGCAAGGAGGGAAATAGTTCGGCCCACAATGCATTCAGAACTGCTTTCAATCAATGGAAAAATTTTCTAGAAAACGCCAAATGCAGCTACGCACGAGCAGTCCAGACCAAGGTTGAAAAGAAACAACTTGGATTCCGTGAATTCTGGAAGATCACCAACCAAATCATGAACAGAGGTAAAGCGACAGTACCCACAATTATAAATGGCCCCGAGGTCATTATCTTCCTCGACAGATAAGGCGAACCTCTTCGCCTCCATTTTTGCCTCTAACTCAACGTTAGATAACAATGACCATCCCCTCAACAGGTTCCTACATCTCACTGCGCACACTAGTAATATTACTATCACAGTACGAGAAGTCCCTTAACTTATCAAAGGCCTTGACCTTAAAAAAGCCACTGGTTCAGACAAAATTCCAATTAAGAACATCAACCCGGAATTATCCCCAGACCTAGCAAAGTTATTCAACAGCTACTTGAAAGAAGAAATGCTACCCAAGCCTGTGGAAGTTGTCTAGAGTATGCCCGGTTTTCCAGAAGAAGGTCGTTGAGCACCTAGGAAAACAACCTTCTCAGAGACGAGCAGTATGGGTTTCGGTTGGTCCGATCCACTGCAGACGCCCTAACTACCATCACACAGAATCAGTAAGTCTCTTGAGGACAAATACGCCTTCATAACACTGAAGGGGCTTCGACAAGGTGTGGTACAAAGGCTTACTAAACAACCTCTCCAGTAAAGGAATCGTCGAAAGTGTCTTCACGATCATGAAATCCTTCCTAAAAGGTAGGTCCCTGAAAGTAGTTATCAATGGTTAGTTCTTCGGAGCCTAAGATGTCAACGTAGGCGTCCCCCAGAGATCACTCCTCAGACCAACATAAATGATCTGCTTAAGAATATACTCAGATCATTTTTAAACATCTATGCCGATGATAAGCGTGTATGCATGAATATTTTTATTTAAATCCTGACATACATTCCATATAATTGGAATATGTATGTCAAAACCAGTACTTAGCCACCAACAACTCTGTATTATATTTTTTTAATTTTCTAAAATCATGGCATTTTAAAAAGAGTTTAAACCAACCGAATGGAACAAAGAAGAATACCAAAACAAATGAGAATTTGCGAGAAAAATAATCTTTCGCGAAGTGTTTAATCCTAATCGACTTTTGTTGTTGTTGTTGTTTTTTTTTTTTTTTTTTTGTAATCTTTTAAGCCAAAATAAAGGCTTAAAAAAGCATTCGATTTGAAAATGTAAAGAAAATCTGGTTTTATAATCCTCAGCTATAACGATACACCATAGAATTTCTGTAGGTCTCACTTTTGTAATGTAGTTAGACAAGAAATGGAGATCTTACATTTTAGCGTCCGAAATTATCGCAGCTGTTTTGATAATAAAATACTCATTAAGCAGATATCAACCCGAATAAAAACATAGCATTAAAAGGCGTATAATCAAGCAGACATATTAAATACTTTTGCTTATACGAATTTACTAAACTTACATTGCATACTGTCGAGATACATTGGTCCTGATCTGTGGCACCTCGGCTTGAGTCACTTTCCCACTGTCGCTTCGGTTGCCGGTTGCTTCTCTGTGTCTTTTCTATAAATACTTTCATGGTAATTGTTCAGATGAGCTCTTTGCTATAGTAAATTAAAATCCAAAATTAGAACATTTGCTGCGGATTATAGTCGTCGGCTCAATCTAGATAGATTAGCGGCGCAAACGGCTTTAGAGCAGAAAGTGGATCGGGCGGTCAAATCCCGTGATAGCGGGGAAATAGCCTTAGCTAAGGCGGAGTTGGCCTCCTTGCTTATCAAGAAGGATCAAGCTCTGGTAGTTAGGGCTAGGTTAAAAAGAATGTCCTCTGATGCGACGAATATGGCCACTGAATTGCGTGCAGAGGAGGCTCGGAATGCATCTCAGCGACATATCGCGAGCGTCACATTGCCGGATAAGCGGATCGTGACAACAAACGAGGGCATATGTGAGGTTTTTCGTGACTACTTTCAGGAGCTTTTCACCAGGGAGCCCGGTCTGAGCCCTGCTCAGTTCGACACCTATTTGGCTGACTTTCCCTGCCTCGAGGCAGCTGAAGCAGCTAGGTGCGAGGGCCCAATTACAGAGTCGGAAATCTGGGAAGCGTTGAAACAGGTTGGCCTGGACAAATCTCCAGGACTTGATGGTCTTCCGTACGAAGTGTACTTGAGGCAGTCGCCCGTTTTTGTTCCGCTGCTGGCTCTGATTTTCGGCAACTGGATGAAGCAGGAGTCTATACCCCAACGCTTCACCAGGGGCGTGATCAAGTTGTTACGCAAAAATAAAAACGGTGGGGATGGGTTAGGTAACTTTCGCCCTTTAACTATGTTAAACACAGAGTTAAAGATTTTGGCTAAGATCTTGGCTAACCGTTTGCAGGCTGTCCTGTCTAGTCTGATTGGCTCGGAACAGACTTGTGCTGTGAAGGGCAGGACTATTCTGGACAACCTTCATATGGTGCGCCTGATCATCGAGCAAGTTGACAGTGAAGCCGCGCTGATCAATTTAGATCAGTCCAAGGCCTTCGATAGGGTTGACCATCGCTTTCTGGAGGCTGTTCTTTCGGCGGCCGGTTTCGGGCCGTACTTTCGCACCTGGATCCGACTTCTGTATGCGACTCCCGGTGCGCTGGTGGAGGTGAATGGGGTACGATCGGAGCCTTTCGTATTGTCTCGCTCCATTCGTCAGGGTTGTCCGCTATCGCCGTTGCTTTACGTTCTTGCGTTGGAACCTTTCCTCCGCAAGTTAAAGGCGAATCCGGTCCTGCTCGGAATTGCCCTGCCCGGTGGTAGCACATCGGCCAGGTATTCCGCCTATGCTGACGACGTTTCGGCTCTTGTGTCGAGCAGAGCCGAGATTGACGAAGTCAGCAAAGAAATCAGTTGTTATGAGATAGTGACAGGGGCCAAGATCAACCGCGATAAGTCTGTTGGCTTGCGGTTGGGTGCGTGGAAGGGAGTTTCTCTTCCCGGACCTTTCCACTGGACGGATGGGCCGGTCAAGATTCTCGGCGTCTGGTTCGGTCCTGATCTCCAGTTGGAGATGAATTGGTCGGAGGTGCGAGGGAAGGCCGTGATCGCAATTAATTTGTGGTCTCGGAGGAATCTTTCCTTAAAGGGGAGGGCCGAAGTTTGTGTTTCACACATCTACCCGATTCTCCTTTACCGACTCTCTGTGCTTCCACTTCCGTGTGACACTTTACTGGCGTTAGTGAAGCTCTTGTTCTCCTTCTTGTGGGGAGGCAAGGCTGCCAGAGTCAGTCGGGAGATCTGTTGCCTTCATCCATCTGAAGGCGGTCTGGGCATGCCAAGCATTGAGATTCGTCAATATATGCTTCGCATTAGCTTTCTGGATCGAATGTGTCGCGATTCGGATGAGGAGGGCGCCTTCTGGAAGGAAGACGCCCGTAAGAACTTCCCATCCCTGAGAAGTGTGCATTCGTGTGAGGAGGAGGCCCGCCGTTTATCCCGAGCCGAATGCTCCTTCTATCGTGAATGTCTTATTGCTCTGAAGCGCCTCTTACGGGCGTCGGATGGCCTCTCCAACGTCCAGGCGTTGTCTCGTAGGGCATTATATCAAGTTTTAGTCAGGGGGCCGTGCATGATGATCTGATTGACGAGCTCGGTTTGACGAGGCAGCAGGCTCGCTCAATATGGCCTTTGGCGCCTGGGTTGAAATGCCTCAATAACGATGAGGCATCACTCACCTGGCTGGTGATACGTAGGGCCCCTCTGGGTCGCCAAGAGACTCTGCTCAGCTGGCTTGGAGAATTCTACAAACTGCCGACGTTGTAGTGGGGAGGTCGAGACCTTGGGTCACGCCTTTTTTCATTGCAGCCAGGTAGTGCCGTTGGTCAAGTTTGTTGAAGGCCTCATGGTCCGCATGCTGCAGGGAAAGTCCTTTGTCCTTCAGTCCGTTTCCGTTTGTAGCAATGTGGCACCGCCGCTGACGAAGGCTTAACAGTATGTGTTCCACTGCTTGCTAGGTGTTATGAGAGTCGTGATTTGGACGACACGTCAGAAGGGATTCTATGGAGGCGAGAAGTTCACCTCTTCCCAACTGATCTTAAAGTCAAGATTAGGACGGAAAGGCGGCGGCTCACTTCATCGGAATTCAGCAAAAGGTGGGTGAATCTTGCGCGCTTGTGTCGTGTGAAAGGAGCTGACTTTGAGTGGCTCATTGATGCCGGTTAGGCATCAGGATATTGCTCTTCCTGGGATGAACTTGTGCAACCCATCCTGAAACTAGGCTAGCTTAGGTTTTCCTTTTTGATGGTTTAGTTTCCTTTTCAGTTAACTTAGCTAGGGTATGTATGCTCATTGGCCCCTTTTATTTCTGTCCCCATTTGTTTTTTCCTTAAGTTTAATTCCCCATCCCCTCTCTCGTTAGGTGGTCAGTGATGTCAGTTCGCTGGTGGATGCGGGGCGCCTTTCGTTTTCGTGTGAGTGATTTTTTCGTATTTGTTGTTGTGTCTGAATGAGTGCATGTCAGTGTGAGTGATTGGGATGAATGAATGGTTTATACTATTATAGTCCCGCATTGATTTCGGCCAGTGAAGTGATGTTTCTGTCACATTTAGTAATTGTGGGGGTTTTATTACTAATCTTATTTTCTTTAGTTTCTTGTAAATAGTTTTTTGTATGCATATTGTAAATACTCATTGGAGTTAATTTTTAGAATTGTTGTTTTATTCCCCTCCCCCGACAGACCACGAATTGTAAATATGGGGACTAGTTAGTATTTTCATAGAGACAAAGAGGTATTATGGTGGTTGTAGTAAGAAAGGTACGAATGAATGTGTTGTTTTGGTGTAAGGAATATTGTTCTATACGATTGGGTCAGTGTTTGCGGCTAGCTAAGTTATAGTTAAGACAGAAGAAGACCGTCCTTTCCCCAATCCCCTTTTCGGCCTTGTGCCACATTTCTGTATTAAACAGAATAAATATCGCTCTTTGCTATAGTAAATACTCATAATAAATAAATTGTACATATGGGGACTAGTTAGTATTTTCATAGAGACAATGAGGTATTATGGCGGATGTAGTAAGAAAGGTACGTATGAATGTGTTGTTTTGATGTTAAGAATATTGTGGTATGGTTGGGTCACTGTTTGTGGCTAGCTAAATTTTAAGTTAAGACAGAAGAAGACTGTCCTTTTCCCCCATTCCCCAGTTTGGCCTTGTGCCGCATTTGTAAATATTTACAAATAAATAGCGAGGTGCCATAGCTCGTCGTTATGCCACGTAGACATTTTTAATTTAAATGCAGTACTAGACTGACTTCGAGATCTAGCCTTAAGTTCTATGCTAACAGTTTCTTTTCTTGCTTGTGGAACTCCCTACCTGCTCCATGCATTCCGGCCAACATTAATCTGCAAATAATTAGATGGCAATGTCATTCGCTATCTACTGCCTTCCTGATGACTCTTTTCTGTTTCCGTTCGTTATTAATGTTTCTGTACCTAATTCTTCCACACCCGATAACCTTTAGTGTTTTAGTGGTTTTACTGCATTCCATCGAGTGATACCGATTAATATATATATATATATAATAAAAAGGCTTAAACACTAATATTCCATGGAATAAATTATGACCATGGAATATTAGTGTTTAAGCCTTTTTATTATATCCTTACTCTGTCCTAGACATTGAGTTCTACCTGGATTCTTCCTCTTGGAAAAATTTTTTTCTGAAAATATACATGTATGGGTATTTATATATTTTGCATATGTATGTATATTTTCCTAATTTATATATATATATATATATATATATATATATATATATATATATATATATATATATATATATATGTCCGTTTTCAAGACACGGTGAAATGTAGGTCCCCAGCTTTTGTGTTTATAAACTGACTAGCGTTTCGTGATATTTCGAAACCAGTGTGCTTTGTTAAGTATTTTATTATACTGTGTGTGGTCGTGTTCTTTAGTATGTATTACAGAATAACCAAACGGAAACAAAATGGCGACGTTAACGAGAAATCAAAGCGAGTGAAGATAATGATACAACAATGCAACAGTGAAAGTGTTACGAAGTATAAAAGCTAGACATTTGGTATGTAGGTAGATTTTTTTTTCTTAGATAGGTATATTTATTTCGAAATTAAATTAATAAAAATACAAACAGCAATAAAAAAAATTATTTTATTTATTTATTTAAGAATTACTTGTTGAAAAAGCAAATGATGAAATTTGGGTCACTGAACAAGAAAAATTTCGCTTTCAAAAATAACAACCTCTTTTTCACTCTTTCTCCCTCTTGGGTGTAGTTTACATGTTCGTTCTTTGAATGTCTCCCAAAGGGTTGATAAGCCGTAAAAAATCATTTAGTCAATTTCGAATCCAAACAAGATTTCAGAATATAAAATGAGTCACCAAACTTTTCACTCGCAAAAAAGTAAGATTTAATCTTTACAATATAAAATATGCATTGTCCTTAAATAAACCATAAAGGATTGATAATCTGTAAAAAATATAGCCAGTTTATATCCAAACAAATTTTCACCTATATATCTATAGCATTTTTCATCGCAAAAGAAAGTTTTCTCTTACAAAAGAAATATTGCTTAAATAAGTCACAAAGGGTTGAAAAATCTGCCTCGTCAATTTATATCCAAACATGATTTCAGAATATGAAACTAGTCACCAAACTTTTCACACGCAAAAGTAATAAAGATTTTTTTATTACAATCCAAAATATATATCGGCTTTAAATAAATCACAAAAGGATGATAAGCCGAAAAAAAAAAAAAACAAATCATTCTGTCAATTTCAAATGTAAATGTTTCAGAATATAAAACGAACTTTTCACACGAAAACTAGAAAGATGTATTCTTACAATTCAAAATATGGTTTGTCATTAAGTAACTCACAAAGTTAAGCCGTAAAAAAACAAATCATTCAGTGAATTTCAAATCTAAACTTGGTTTCAAAATAAAAAAACAAAACCAAAGAATAGAAAGATTTATTCTTACAATCTAAAATATGTATCGTCTTTAAATAACTCATGAAGGGTTGATAAACCGTAAAAGATCATTCAGTCAATTTCAAATCCGAACAAGATTTTGGAATATAAAGTGATTTAACCTACTTTCAACTAGCAAAGAAAATAAAGATTTATTCTTACAATGCAAAATATCTTATGGCTTTTCATAAGAGTTCAAGAAATTAATCATTCTATCAATTTCAAATTGACTGAATAAAACGAACGTTTTAAAAAAAGAAAGATTTATTGTTACAATTCAACTTATGTTTTACCTTTAAAGAACTAAAACGATAAACCGTTGAATTATTCAGTCAATAAAAAGTTAATTTCTTTTTTTAAAGAGTGAAACGTTCCACTTTCATATTCTGAAACCCATTTAATTTGAAAAAAGGTGACATTTTGATAGAATTTATATATTATTCTCGTTTTTACGTCCTTGCTGAATTTTTATGACAACTTTGACTTCAGTCACTGGGTCGTTATTTAAACTGAGGCCCATAAGATATTTTGCATTGTGGTAACGAATCAAATCTTTTGATACATGACTGAGTTGAAATTTTTTTCCCGTAGGTTAAATCAGTTGCGATATTCCCAAATCCTACGATTTACCCATAGCTTGGGGGGGGAGAGAGAATTCATACCTTTCCCAAGGGTATTAGCACCTAAGTGAATGTAATAGATTTGAATGCATTCCTCAATCCAAACCGCTATACATTATTCCAACGTGCCTCCTAACTGAATTATGTACCGTGCGTGATACACGCTTAGCCGATCATGTAACGATACATGACTGACGAGACAGAATTTTCCCCGCAGTAGGTTGCCATTTCTTTCTGCAGTAGACTAGTTGCAATCCAAGTCTGTCCTATTTACCCATCGCTGGGGAGAGAAGAAGAGGATTCATACCTTTCCCAAGGGTATTAGAACGTAAGTGAATGTAATGGATTCGACTGGAATTCGAACTCGGCTCTCCAATTCCGCAATCCTAGCCGCTATCTACTACTCCACCGTTCCATAACTAGATTGATTAAAACTACGTCTAATTCCCATGATACAAAAACCGAGTCTCAGACTAGTTGCAAGCTAAATTTTTATTCCGACTCCGCGCAATATATTTTAACCTCAAGTCTAGAGAGATCCAACTGAAAATGTGTAATTACACTCAACAATATGGCGTTAAAATTTGAAAATGAAATTAACCTAAACTCATGTCTGAACACCCATTTATTTTATTTTTAGTTTTGCTCATGGGTCATTGCTGGTGCTTCAAACTCGGTGATCAAATTGGAAATCGAAGACTTCCATACTGAAATCTACGACCAACTGGCCATTGGTGTAGGGTTGGATCCCCACGGTAATGCTTCCTCGGCTTTAATTCGATTGTTTGGGAAAGTGGACACGCCCCAAGAAACAATCATCCCTGCTAACGCCCTCTGGTTTCAGTTTCGCAGTGACGAATCTGTAACAGAGACGGGATTTGATATTCGCTATCAGATAATTGAAAGGCGTAAGTATCATAATCAATATATCCTTTTATTTATCTCTCTCTATAAATACATCTCTTCCTCCCACTCTCTCTCTCTCTCTCTACCAATCTACCTCTCCCTCTCTTTCCTCCCTCCCTCTATCTCTCATATAGTAAGGTTGATCAATAAGTTTCGACAGTTTTATTGTATCGTGTTTCATGTGAACAATGGAGAAAAGTTAGTCTAATACAGTGCTTCTAAAACTATCTTAATTTGCCGGACCGGCATTTTTTCCTCAGTGTGTCACGTACCTGTAATATTTCGTGGTAGTATTAATTTATACCGGAAACGATATATATAATGAATGTGATAAAAGTTGACTATTTTTTATCTTCCATTTATTTTGCAAAAAATAATTCAATATCAAATTATATAAAAAGTAATAAAAAAAATAAGCAGTTTATTAACAGGAAAATATAAATTATATAAACTTAATCATTACAAATGATTATTCACTATGGCCTGGATTCTGGCCGCGTAGCGATAGCTGATGGTTCGCCTACAGGCACTGGTCCGCGGACGAACCACCATTTTGAGTAGTACTGGTCTAATTGACTTCACAAAAGAGATCTGATGAGCTCCACCCTTTAGTTCCACAAGTTCATGCCTTTTTACCGAAGATTCTCTACCATACGTTTACGGAATCGAAACACCTACACACCCGCTGAACAGTATAAAATTTAACCTCTTCAAGTCAAGAATGAATCTCTGTCTATCCTCCATATCCTCATAATTTTCATTTATTTCTACCTCCTCTTAGACATACCTCATTGAGTAATCCTATACCTTGAGTGGGCCTTGTATTTGGTGAACTATAATAAAAAAATATTTTGAAAACGTTAGTGCAGAACAAATATATTTTTTCACTGTCATGAATTTATGAACCCTCAACCCATATACAGGATAACTGCAAAAAATGTTTTTTTGTAAAAAACTAAGATATTCTTTAATATTTCCCCTTTTCTAGCAAGATTAATGCTCGACAAACGTACATATAAGTTTTAGATTAAAATAAAATTCTTTTCATTTTTCATTCAAAATACTCTATTTTAGGAATATGTTTTCACGACATCGCCCACGTGACGCCCACGTGACGCCCACGTGATCATATTGAAACGGAACGCTGATCTTGAAAAATTTCAGTTGTCTGTTTTGATTAGTCATTCAGTTATTTGTTTGGATAAGTCTTGTTCTTATGTGGGAACGTCTTAAATGTAGGATTAGGTCCTTCACCACTGATTTCAGCAAACGGCTCGCTCTAGATAGAACTGAAAAGGTGAAGACGCTTAAAGCTAGTTATTCCCGGGCGGTGGCTGGGGGGGATCCCCTAGAGATAGCCTTAGGTAAGGAGGCCCTGGATCGATCGAATAGCGAGCGGTACATGGGTCAGGTAATTAGACATAAGTTAAGCAAGATGTCTTCCGAAGCCGTGAAATTGGGCGCAGATGTGCACAGGGAAGAGGTCCGTCGAGGTGGCGATCGTTACATTCGTGAAGTCAAATCCCCGGAGGGGCCTACTCTTCGGGCCACTGACGACATGTGCGGAGCGTTTCGGCGCCATTTCGAGAACCGGTTTACCAAGGAGCCTGGTCTCCGTGAGGAGGAGTTTCGTAGCTATTTGGCTGACTTTCCTCGGCTTTCGCTGACTGAAGCGGCTAGCTACGAGGGAGAGATTACGGAGGGCGAAGTCTACGCGGTTTTGAAGAAGGTCGGCAGGGCAAGTCGCCCGGTCTGGATGGTTTGCCTTATGAATTGTACTTGAGGCTGTCGCACATCTTTGTTCCAATTTTGACTGCAGTGTTCAACAACTGGTTTCGGTCGGGGTTCATCCCCAACCGGATCACCAGGGGTGTCATCACTCCGTTGAAAAAGGGCAAAGGTGATTACAGGCCCATAACTCTGCTAAACACAAAGTTAAAGATTATGACCAAGATCCTGCAGGAGCGTTTGCAGTCAGTTGCCGAGTCTCTGTTGGGACCTGAGCAGACTTGTTCTGTGAGGGGCCGAACAATTCAGAGCAACCTGCATCTGATCCGCACGATCATAGAGGGTGTAAAAGACGACGAAGAATCCGTGCTGATCAATTTGGATCAGTCCAAGGCATTTGATAGGGTCGACCATCGCTACCTTGCTGCTATCCTGCAGGCCGCTGGATTCGCACCAAACTTTTGCCGCTGGATTAGCCTCTTGTATCGCTCCCCGGTGGTACAGGTGAACGGAAGGTTGTCGGACGCGTTCGTGCTGTCTAGGTCGGTTCGTCAGGGTTGTCGGCTGTCGCCTCTCCTTTATGCTTTGGCGTTGGAGCCTCTCCTTCGCCGGCTGAAGGACAAGACCGGCAGTCCGGCCCTATGTGGAATTGCCGTTCCTGGAGGGTCTCGAGCCAGGGTTTCCGCGTACGCCGATGACGTATCTGCTTTCGTGTCGTCCCGCAACGACATTGAGGCGGTACAGAAGGCGCTTGATCGGTACGAGAAGGTGACAGGGGCCAAAATAAACCGCGACAAGTCGTCCGGCTTGCGGTTAGGTGCCTGGAAGGGGGTCGCTCTTCCGGGCCGCTTCGGTTGGACAGACGGTCCTGTCTGCATTCTTGGAGTGTGGTTTGGGCCTGACCTCCAGCTGGAGAAGAATTGGTCTGAAGTACGAGCAACGGTCGATTCCGCCGGTCAGACTTGGAATCGACGGAGGTTGTCCGTGAAGGGCAGGGCGGAGGTGTGTGCTACATACATTTTCCCCCTGATTCTTTATCGATTGTCCGTTCTTCCTCTCTGTAAGACCCACAAGAAGGCGCTCGAGCGCTCGCTATCCTCCATTTTATGGAGGGGACGCGGGAATCGGGTCGACAGACGAGTCTGCACTAAACGTCCGTGTCATGGGGGGCTGTGAATGCCGCACTTGCCGAGTCACATCCGTGCCTCTAGGTTGGCTTTCCTACGCCGCGCATTGACTGGAGGAGATCCTATTCTGGAGGGGATTGTTAGGGACGCGTTCCCTGGCCTTACCATCAGTCCCCCCATCTCGCGGGTTGAGCGCAGTCGTAAACCCCGGGATCAATCGGTTTTCCTTCGCGAGTGTCGGTCGGCCTTGAGGGCCGTTCCCCGGTCCATGTCGGAGGGGGAGTTTCGCTCCTACTGGTCTTGGGCGCCAGCGGCGGATTACCTCAGTAACCCTGAGTTTTCGCTTAGCTGGCGATTGGCTCGGAATCGGCTGCCTCTCAACGACAAGGCTTTCATATGGGGCTTGGCGGATTTGCCAGACTGTGAACGGTGTGGCCTTGGCTTAGAAGAAACGGCTGCTCACGCCTTCTACCATTACCCCCGGGTCCGCCCCTTATGGGACCATGTCGGCGAGCTGACGGCTCGTCTCGCTCCCGAACAGCTTGTGTCCATTGATCGCGCATACGCGTGTAACAATGTGTCGCCCCCGTATTCCGGGATGAAACGGATGGTGTTTCTGACGCTGATGGCCACGGCTCGAATGGTGATTTGGACGACGCGAAAGGAGGAAGTCTTGCCGAGGCAATCGTCTTTCTATTCGGATCTAATTCGATTCTTTGAGCATCAGTTCAAGATGAAGATTAGATCGGATAGAAAACGATTGCATTCGACAGTCTTTAGCGAAAGGTGGGTAAAAGAAGCGAGCTTGCTTCGTGTGAACGGGGGACTAGCCTTTTGATTTTCTCTTCTAGGTCAACGTATTGCACATCGGGGTGGCTTTCCTGTGAACCCTCCCTTGGTTAGGTTAGACAAGCTTCAGTGTACCTAGTTAATGTGAGTAAGTGTTGTTCCTGGCCTGCATCCCGGCCGTTCTTGGTTATGATCCAAGTCGAGATTCCCAACCTCCCAGTTTGTTTTGCCCCCCTTCATCATCTCGACTGGGTCAGTTTTATATTTTCCCATTCCAGCCTAATATTTTATACTTTTTCCCACTCCCTTAGCGAGAGCGTCTCTTGATTTTGTCCCCTGGGTAGAATACAGCGGTCTCTCTGTTTTATGGGTTGGACGGTCCCTACTAACATCAATTATGTTTAGTTTGGATTTGTGTTTATTTTAAGTATATTATTGGGTTCATTTCCTCCCTCTCATTTTATCATTATTAGAATTGTATATATATCATCATTAAAATTTTTTATGGCATGGGGCGCGATTTTGGTAGGTCTCCCTTGAGAGCACGTGGTATTATGGTGGTTGAAGGATTGTTTGGTGTTGGACGAGTTCTTTTGGTGAATGAGTAAAATGTAATGTACGAATGGGTCGCGAATCTGATTAGCTAGGTATAAGATAGTTAGTGTTGACCAGCCTCTACCCCTCCCCTTTATTGGCCTCCTGCCACAATCTGTACTTTTTGTACGAATAAATATCAGTCTTACTCTTATGTCCATCGTCTTTTCATGTTGAATTAAATATATTCTAATGTTAATTATGTTTTATAAATATGTCATTATATTAACATTAAAACAGCATAATTGCTTATTAGGATTTTTGTTTGTTTTTACGTATATTTTTCTTTATATATATATATATATATATATATATATATATATATTTTTTATGCCACATAAATATATATGTAAATATTCTATATTATATATATACATATAAATGTTCTATGTAGTGAAAATATTACTGAGATTGTGAGATATATTGTGAGACTGAGATTTATTATAATAAAAATTATGTAACGGTCAATCTCTACCCAGCACCTGAAGATTGCGTCGTGCATGAAACTTTGAGTCGTGCTACTGGTGAGGGATAATATGTACATTTATTAATATATACTCAATAGCTCTGTGTATTACATTAGTACAATTTTATTAACATAATATAATATAATAGCTCACAACACACACACACACACACACACACACACACATATATATATATATATATATATATATATATATATATATATATATATATATATATATATTATATATTAGTTTTCCCCACGATCCGTTTAGGTGAAACCTAGGTAGGTTTGTCTGGCTCACTAGGTCTATCTATCTATCTATCTATCTATCTATCTATATATATATATATATATATATATATATATATATATATGTGTGTGTGTGTGTATAAAGTTTTGTTAAATGAGCACAACTCTTCCATGCTACATTTTCATGGTTCACTTGGCAATTTCTGAACGGATTCGTTGCGTTCAGTTTTGCAGAACTACCTTTGGAAAAGCTATGTGTACAATGGGTTAAGCTCGCTATTGTTATGACTTCAAAACCAGTTTGGCAATTGATCTCGGTAAAAAAAACAAAACAAAAAAAACTACTTTCTCCAGCAACGCACAGCAGCAACCCCTAATTTCTTGCGGTGATATTCTTATGCTCCACCTTGTGAGTCTAATGTTACTATGGATGAATATGTGTTTCAATTAATTCAGGATTAAGCGTACAGGTAATACAGTATTGGATATAAATATTTGTCCATATTCTAAAGTAAAAGGCGTATCAACAATACTTGCATCCTATATAACTCTTGCGCATTTACAAAAGTCTGTATACGATCGTAGAGATGACAATTATTATCCAGCAACATATTAACAGCTCTTGCATAATTTGTCGTAATACAGTAATATTTTTATGTCGACTAACTGGATGGGTATTCATTTGCTCAAGTTTAGCAAGGACACCCTGATGCACTTAATTGAAACAACTCCTTTAGATTCCTTTCTTTCACGGCACGATCAGATTTAGACCTACTGGAATGACAGGCTGTAATCGATTTCTATTTTTTTTTCCTCAGATTAGATCATTTGCAGTGGTGTGCAGTAATATGACTCTCTTTTCGGGGTGTATGATGAAATTTGTTTGGCCTTGAAAAATATTGTGTCATCCGTGATTGCATCAGATTTTTATCACACCCAGACACTATTGTCTCGACTGTCGATTAAGTGTTCTACGGCCACTGTCTGCGATGCACTCTACTACAAGGAAGCGTATGATAACTGTAATGCTGCACAAACACACTGGCCTTACCAGGGATCAAATGAAACTACTATAGACGTAAAATCTCTCCTGATTTAAATCCAGTTGAGAATCTGTTGTCAATCTGCAAGGAACGACTTCGTGGAATGGACATACGAAGAACTAACATGTGCACTGGGTCATGTTTCATTGGAAAAATACGAAAAAAGTCAATAATAACAGAATTACTGGTTTTCTTTCAATTAATTTGTACAAGGGTGTATGTTACGCGCTGCTTTCCTCTTTCCCTCACTCTGCCCCGTGAATATCAGTTTTACAAGCTTTCCTTCCTCATTATATGCTCCAGAAATTTCAACTGTCTCTTCCTGATGTTAAGTATTAGTTTCCTTTAGTTTCCATTTTCTCTAAAACCTTGTTGTTCCTCACATATTCGGTCCATGGTATTCTCAGCACATTTTTGTAGAACAACATGTCTGTTGCTTCAAGTCTCTTCTTTACCTTTGAGGAGATTGTCCAGCATTCACTGTTATATAGGAGGGCAGATATCACGTAACAGTTACTCTTTTCTATGTTTCTAACAAAATTTCCCTGTCTTCTAATACTCTGCTTAGCTTTTGGAACGCACCTTTGACCATCCTAATACGGATTCGGATCTCAGTATCACATTTTCCGTCCACTGTTAGAACACTTCCCAGATATTTCAATTTCTATGATCGCCTAATCCTTGAAGGGATACGGCACATAGAAGAAGAAGAAGAAGAAGAAGAAGAAGAAGAAGAAGAACTGGACAAGTCAAAGTACCGTCCCATCATATCCAATTGTGCGTCATATTTGATGTCGACTATTTTTACTGTCAAACATCTTGAAAAGTATGTTTTTGTAGCCTGGTTATTATGAGGATGATCATTTTTTTGGTATAAGCGCAACTTGCTTTCCTCCTGCCGGAATGACAGCAGAACAGGTCGAACAATGATCTGGGTATATACGTTGTATTTCAACGTTCCCGCCACAAACACCAAAAGTGAGCGAGAATTTAAACTTTTTACACCAGATACTATAATGCTAGAGATTTAGCCTCTATGTTATGGGGTGAATACTAGTCACTGGAAGATGTTAATCCCCCTAGTCTACATCGCACACTCAAATGACCATCAATATTAGTCACAACAGAACATCAGTTGATCAACAGATAACCCGCTCCGGACGCCACTGGAGATGCGTACGACGGTATTGAAACGTTACTGGAAGTTTGAATAGAAGCGTGTGTGCCTATTTTCCTTCTGCAAATCATTGATTCTCAATGGCTGTTATAATAATGTTCATTTGACTATTGCTGCCAACATCGAAGCGTCATTGACACTTAGCAGTTCTCCCCGAAATAACCGTCCAGCTTCTCGAAAGTTTACAATCACACTCAAATAGACCTAATGAATCAAAACGACCACGTGAGCTCTTCTGTGATATGACATCTGTTTGAACTGGACTCTTCAATGACAATGAGATTTATCGCAATAAGTGTCACTGTCAAAAGCTCAGACACAGACGGTGCAGTCGTATGAGTGTTACTAGATAACAAGATTGTTAAAAAAAAAAAAAAAAAAAACTTTTAGCAAAATATGCTGCCTCCTCGTATCCACGCAATATTCTTCTGGGTATTACAAGTTTATTTTCCACCAGTACATACAAATTCTATCTGCTCAGAGATCCGCTTAAATAAAAGGAAAATGTTTTAACAGCATTTAATTGACTTAAATGAATGATTCATTGATTCATTTTCTACGGCTTATGAACCCTTTTCAGGTTATTTAAAGACAGAAAATATTTTTAGATTGTAAGATTTTTTCGAGGTAATGGTTTAGACTAACTAATTAACCAATAGCAGGGGGGAAAGAGGTGGATTCATACATTTCCCAAGAGTATTTGCGCGTAAGTGAATATAACGAACCCAACTGGAATTGGAACTTGGTTCTCTGATTAGCAATTCCGAGCCATTATCCATTATACTACCCGCAAATTCAAGCTTACAGCGCCTGGTATTCCCAGTCGGTCACTCATCTAGGTACTGACCAGGCTCGAAGTTGCTTAACATCAGTGATCTTACGGGAACTGGCGTTTCAAAGTGCTATGTCCATAAGCCTTGACTTAAATAAATACGATGTAAGAATATTTAAAACTTGGATTGGGATGCGTCATTTTCTAAGATTTTTTTGCTTTCAAGTTATTTTTCGCTCAGGCGTTGACCACTGGTATCCGGTATGAATGCATAACATTCTCAGACAGGAAGCATGCACTATAAGTATCTATAAGGTTAGCCTTGAACTGGCACGAGGTTAGATATCCGATACCGTCTGTCAAGTTGTCGCAGAATAAGCAGCGAGATCGAAAATTGACCTTGACGAACTGAAGTTTAGATGCCAGATCAGGACCAATTACATTGCAGACCCTTCTTTGAATTTTGTCAAGAATCTCAAGAGCACCAAATCCAGATATGGTAATAATATTCAATGCACGCATGAGTGGTAGATTTATAAATGTGTAAGATGACACAATGAACCAACATTTCTAGCAGAAAACCTAGCTATTGGTTTAATAAGATCACTCCACGTCTTGACTCAATGTACCTTCTTGGTCTCATTGAGTTGAATAAATCATTCTGGTTTATTGATGTGCTTAAACAACTTGTAAATGGGGTATAGTGAAGCCTATTAAAGAGGGTTCCGTCCTCATAGCGCTCACCAGGGTTGACTTGCTGGCAAATATTTTCTACTTTTCGGAAACTTCACCTACTCCCTCCTGTCAATTTGTTTAGGAAAAATCCTAAATCACAACACGAAACCCACACTCGTCCCAGACTAGAAGATGGTCGCCTCCAAGTGCTGTCGTACCCCTTATTAAAGGAAGCCATTCTTGCTCTCCTATTAAACGAGCATCATCGTATATCGCTACAATCTACATTATCGTTAAGATGTAAGAGACTCACTTTTTCTTGTCTCTCGGGTGGGTGATTATATATCTACTTGCCATACGATTTTCCCTACGAATGCACATCTTAAGCGCAGCTGAGTTGGCCATTTGTCGAGAAGATTGACTGACATTGAATGAAGTGCAGATCTAAATTGGTGACTAGGAGGCCATCTTTCAGGATATCACGCTGAACAATCTTGTCGTAACATTGACTGCCAATCAATTTTGACAAACTTATGCTTGAGTCATGTTCTACCTTATCTTTTAATATGTCTACGCAAAATGAATATAGTTTCAATGATCTGCAGGAAATGTAAGAAATATCGGCGCGATGAATGGAAATAGTGTGCAGAGTCCATGTTGCGACTGTCCAATTCTCACTAATACCCTTGGAAAAGGCATATCTCTTCATCCAGATATCGGTAAAAAAGCTCATGTCTTTGTTTGGTATCCAATTTAAAAGAAAAAACTATAAATTCAAAACTTCGTAAATAATATATGTAATAAATGTAGCCGTCTCTTCTTCTCCAATAGATTCATGTCTCGCACTTCTCGCCTGTGGAACTCCCTTCCTATTACTTGTTTCCCTGATAGCTATAATTTCCAACTATTCAAATTTAATGTCAATCGACGTCTTCAGATGCCTTGATCTATCCCCTATCTTTCTCTTCATCCTTCCTCTATCACTCCTCTTTGCCCTCGCTCCAACTCTCTGTAATCTCTTGTAACCCCTTGCATGCTCGTGGCTTCCCGCCTTGCTTGGGGTGAAACGCTAAAAAAAATAAGGCAGACTGGGCTCTTTAGCCCTGGTGGGGAAATCAAAAGCAAAAATCTTAATTCACAGCCAGCCTGAAGAGACAAAATCACTATTGACATGACTGGACTAAATGTGATGCCCTAATGACTCTAATGGGTTATGGACACGTGCTTCAATTGATTTTAATATTATTTTGTCTAGATCACTTAAAACAAGATCTTAATAGTTTAGTCTTCAATGTTGATCATTTTAATCTCATCTTTGATTCTGTATATTATTTTATCTCAACTAGACATTTGCAAATGTGGAGGAGATGTTTCCTCTCGCCATGGAGTCCTTCAGTCAGAGAATTATCCCCAGGAATACCCAATTAATAGTGAATGCCGATGGACCATAAGCGGAGATAAAGGGTCACACATTATTCTGCACTTTCTCCATTTTCACTTACAGGATGAACACGACTTCCTTCTTGTAGGCCAGGGTAAGTATTTACTAGAATAAGACATATTTTTAAATAAATTTGTTTTTCTTCTTTCTTAAGCTTTTACGCGTTTTTCTCACTGGTTTCCCCATACTTTCGGCCTTGTGCCACATCTAAGCTACGCTTAAAAACCATCATTTGGTCAGATTTTGTGAAGTGGGTCAGGCCATTAATTATATATATATATATATATATATATATATATATATATATATGTGTGTGTGTGTGTGTGTGTGTGTGTGTTGGGTTTTATGCCCTTCGACAATTATGTCTTCGCAGAGGACCGGTTTCGTTGGCTCGGTCACATCCTGATGACCATCCTACCAGAATCATTTACCAGTTTCACCCGCTATCTCCAAAGTGGAGACGACCTCAAGATAGACCATCGTCCACTAAGACCTCCAGCAGATTAATCTGATACTTGAGGATGTTCCAACGCTCTGCCAAGACACTGAGTGTTGTAGTAACAAAGTGGCTCTCTAGTGAGCTCAACGCCTACATGGCTTAATATTTAACAGATTATAGCTTACTTATATGAATAAAATAAAACCGTCAATGACAACTGACGTGATGATTGATCGATGTGTTTTTTACGGTTTAGCTAGAGGGAAGATGGATTCATGCCTTTTCCAATGGTTTTTGCGCGTAAGTAAATATAACGAACTCGACTGGAATTGAAAGTCGGTTCATCGATTTTATAATTACGAGCCGTTATCCATTACACCACCCGCACATCTAAGCTTACAGTACCTGGTATTCCTAAGCAGTCACACATTCAGGTACTGACCTGACTCGATGTTGCTTAACTTCGGTAATCGTAAGAGAGCTGGTGTTTCATCCTGATATGGCCGTAAGCCAATTGATACCTTGAGTATATGGCTATTATTTCCGCTACAGTTAGAGTAGAGGTTCTAATACCAACAAATAAATTTTCTTTTGTTTTGTACATATTTTTTCATTGCAAATCTTCATTAAGGATATTTTAATTATTACTAAGAATATTTCCGACTCCCAACAAAAGTTGTATATATGCGATTAGTTTGGTCTTAATAGAGAAATTTGGGTATTTTTGTGTCTGTTTTACGAATGAGAAGTGTCAAGGTGAATATTTGGCAAAAGTAAAGTATATGGTGTTCCAATAACAAAATTAACAGTAAAGAAAAAATATATATATGTATGTTAGGTAACTGAGGACAAAATAATTTAAGAAACATAAAAATATTCGATGGAATAAATAAACAGGGTATTTGTAGATATATTCAATTTAGAGAAACAGAAACGATTTATTTAAAAAAAAATACCCTTAACCTTTGTAGCAGACTCGGAAGAGGCCGCTTTGTGTCGCTGTTTTTTATACTAATGTTCACACAATTCAAGAGGCACTCAAGGTAAATGGTTACTGTGTGGTGTTGTATGAGAGTAAGAAAAGTCAAGAAATGAAATTCATGAGGTTATGCAGGAAAATATATATTTTTTCTTTACTGTTAATTTTGATTTTATTTTTTATTTCTTTAAACTTCAAGTTATCGAAGCCTATTACGAAAATGGACGTTCAAACCGAAATACATTTAGCGCACTTCGCGATTTTTTTTGGTCTGCATAATCGAGCAACTGAGAGTGCAATTGGAAACGATGTAACGTTGTTGTGGAGAGGTTCTATTCCTGCGCACGATAACGAATAGAGGGGTCTGGATTTTCGGCCACATTCTCGTGCACTGCAACAATGTTTTCAGCTGAACGTACGCCGTTCAGCTGAAAACATTGCAGAGATTGGTGTTTTCACACCGACCCGGTTTGTTTGAATTTACGAACAATTTTTCCAATTGCACTCTTGAAACTTTAACACGTTGTTTGATTATTAAACTTTCCATGGTTAAAATTGCCAAAGACTTAAGTTGTTAAGTCCGAATAAAAAGAAAAAATTATTATATGCTTAAACTTAATTCACATTTCAAATCGGTTCAAGTTATTAAAACACCCTTTATATATATATATATATATATATATATATATATATATATATTAAGCATTTCACCCCAAGCAAGGCGGTGCCACTACTACGCAAGGGGTTACAGAATGGGAGCGAGAGTGAAGAGGCGTGATGGAGGAAAGGATGAAGAGAAGGACAGGGAATAGGTCAGGGCATCTGGAGATATCGATTGACATTACATTTGAATAGTTGGAGATTATAGCTATCAGAGAAACAAGTAATAGGAAGGGAATTCCACAGACGGGAGGTGCGAGACATGAAGCTATTGGAGTAGAAGAGACGGCCACATTTAACCGTTTCGACAGTGAAAGGGTGGGTCCGTGATGCTAGCCTAGTAGCACGCTTAAATTCATGCAGTCTGGGAACCAGCGAAAGTAGCTCGTCGGAGGAGTTACCGTGAAAGTATTTGTAAAAAAGACAGAAGGAGGCGACGGCATGTCTGTGAGAGAGCGACAGTAGACCAGATGCCAGATCAGGACCAACCATATTGCATATCCGTCTCTGGATCTTGTCGAGGATCTTAAGGTGAACAGCGGGGGCACCAGACCATATATGAAAGCAGTATTCTATGCAAGGTTGAATGGTTGATTTATAGATTTGAAGGATGGACTCGTGCTCAAAAAACTTTATGGCACGACAGAGGGAACCAATTATCCTTGCAGTGGATGAATCCATTGATTCAATGTAATTATTCCATCTCCGGTCAGCGGACAGTGTGAGTCCAAGCAGTCGCAAAGAGGTACTCTCGTGGAGCTGATCATCAGACATTCTAATGGGTGGCAGGAATGGTTCCCTGTGGTGAGTAATGGAGAGCAGTTTTGTTTTAGAGGCATTAAAGTTAACCAGACAATTCCTGCCCCAGTCTACAACCGATTGGATGTCCTTTTTAGTTTTGTCATCAACGCTATCCTCGTAATCGATTTTGACTTCCGCCTCATGTTTATATCGCACACCTCATTCAGTAACCCTCTATTTTGAGTTGCTCTTGGGCCTTGTATTGAGTGAAAATTAGTCAAAACAATAACTTTTCTGACTGACCTCTGACGTATTTTTAATTATTTTTTCTCTTTCTTTATCAAGGTCCGGATGTTTTTGTTGGTAATTTTACCCAGTTCACTGGTCGAATTGAGCACACCAAGATTATGAGGATGAAAATGAATTCCGTGTGGCTTCACTTCACGTCCGATCATGTGAAAGGCGACACATTTTATAACGGCTTCAAATTAGCCTACAACATCGTAACGGCCGAGACAAATTCACCAGCAGGTAAATTCTTGTCGATAAATCCAGAAAGTTTATCATATTTTTACAAATGTTAGAAATATAATCGCAATGTTTTCGCTGATTAATCTCCACTCTTCATCGCATGAAACAAAAATGATTTCCGTCTTGGGTATTACGATAAACTACATCCGCGTCCTTGAAAAGACGATAAACTACGTTCAACAACGAGACCTCTTATCAGGAGATTTTGAGGAGCGTGGAACCACCTCTTAATTGCTGGTGTTCCCAGGTCCACTCTGACCCGGGGTGGTAGCACCTGTTAGGGTCCCAACTATGGGCAAATAGTTGACCCTCTAAACTGGGGTCAAAACACAATGAAAGTGTAAAAATAGGTTTTAATACCAAAATACTTTTTGTAAAAATTATTACCAGAAATACATTATTACCAGCTATACATTTTTGAAGAAAATATTACCATCAATAGATTTTTGAAGAAAAAAAATATTATTGGTAATAGTTTGGTTTGGTATGGTTTGGTTTGTTTTACGGCATATCAACCTAAATGGGTTATTTAATGCCGACAATTTTTTTATTGCTGGTAATATTTTCTTTCAAAATAAACTATAGTTGGTAATATCTTTGTATTGCGGGTAATAATTTTTACTAAGTATTACTGGTATGTATTAAAACCTATTTTTACACATTCATAGTGTTTTGACCCTAGTTTGGGTGTCAACTATTTGCCCATAGCTGGGACCCAAACAAGTGCTAGAGCCCCGGGCCAGGGTGGACCTGGAAGCACCAGCAATTAAGGGGGGGGGTTACACGTTTCTCAAAACCTCATGATCAGAGGCCTTGCTGTTGGATGTAGTTTATCGTCTTACCCAGGACTCTACCAGCAATAGATTTTTGAAGCAAAACAATATTACCAGCAATAGATTTTGGAAGAAAAAAATATTGCCAGCAATAGATTTTTGAGGAAAAAAATATTACCAGCAATAAAAAATGTTGTCGGCATTAAATAACCCACTCAGGTTGAACAAAGCAAACCAAACCAAAACAAAAATGATTTACCTTTTAACTCCGTTCAAAATAATTTCACGCGAAAGTCATTAACCTACCGTGCCCCCCACACACACACTCACATACAAGGAATAGACGACATATAAATGTTGAGTCAATCAATTGAATACAATCGACTATTGTCCAAAAATTTCCCTAATGCCAAATTTAAATTTGCTAAGAAGGAACAAGTAAATACAAACGAATAAAGTGATGTGGTGTCATCCCTTTTGGCTATGCACTACCATTTTGCGGATCCTCAATTACGCTCTAGCACTCGTTTAAGCATTGCCCCACCCCTGTTTTATATTATCATTTTATACTAGCATCTCCTGCTCTATAGAGCATACAGGGTGTGGCTGGCCTCTCGCTGTTCTATTGCTATTACCATGAAAAGTGCTTGAGAGAACTGCATCTCCTAGTTCCACCAAATCTGACCTAGACCATGCCGCCCGCTTACATAGTAGTAAACCAGCCTCATTCCCCTCGTATTCCATCGGTAAGAAGTAAGTTCTACTCAAACAGCTTCTTTCTACGAACCACTTCCCTGTGGAACAGACTCCTAAGAGGTTGTTTCCTATTACTACAATCATAATCTGTTCAAGTCTAGTGTATCTTCCCCCTCCTATCCTGAGGAGGATCCATGTAAGTTGAAAGCTTGGAACAACACAAAATATCCATTGCTTTTAACAACATATATTTTAAAAGTGCTGCTGAAATATACGGAATTTAAATAATTTTTGATAACAGAATTTTCTCAAGTCTTTCTTCCAAGATTTCCATTATAAAATTTATATCTATATCTTCCCATCGCCTCACGTATTGACTTCCTGACAAAATCCTATGATCCAACCAAAAATAAAAATAAATATTTACGTTAATTTTTTAATTTAATATCGGAATGGTTTAATGTATAGTAATAGGTGTAGATTGTTGTAGATTATATGGTATTTTCTAAGCGTAGCTTAGATATGGCACAAGACCAAAAGTGCGGAGCACCCAGTGGGGATCGAATTCACTATTCAGTTGTAATTGATCTAGCAAGACAAGTATGCTATCACGTCAAAGTGCCCGTAAATGATTTTCTAAGCTTAGCTCAAATGCGGCACAAGGCCGAAAGTGTGGAGCACCCAGTGAGGATCGATCTCACAACTCGATCGTAATTGATCTACAGGTCAAAGAAGAGCAAATCGCTATGTATATTAATGTAAAAAAAATAAATAAAATACTCCAACCAATACATTACCCACGACAACACTTCGTACGTTGATTTATATACGTTCCCAGACAAATTATTGTCACAAGTATTTAAAAATAAAAAATAAAAATTGTCACTAATAATAACTCGTAACCTATTGATACTTTTGTAACGTACGGTGGCCGTTAATAATTAAGTATAACTCAAGACTTCAATGTTAAAATAAAACAGTATTTAATTACAACCGTAAATAATTACTTAACAAGAACAAAGAAGTAAAATTCAACTAAAAATAATTATCAATTTCAGTGAATATCTTGTTAGTCGCGCGTATCGGCTTAACGTCCGGTAAATCCTAAATCAAAACCCAAATCATGAACGAACAATAATTTACACTAATTTGACTGGATAGTTCGACTCAATAATCACTCAATAATCTCTGCAGTCAGTAGCCTGACACCGCTATTTATGTACCTGGCGGAAATCATATGTTCATAAGTCCAGAATGCCAGGCTCGAACCTCGGTGTCGGTAGTTACTCATTTTTTTCCTATATGACAGATACTTACAGATATCAGAGGGGAAGCCTGTCATTTCTATGACAAAAATATATATTTAATCCAAAATAGGATAATATTTACTCCTTTGGGGTCAGTCGACCCAGATTTTTTAGATGGAAAAATAAAATCTAAGTATCGTGCCCACAGATACAACACAAAATTACGCAAAGAAACGATTTTCGCAGAAACCTATCTATCGCAGTCTGTTCATCTTTCTCTTTTTAACTATCTATGCATCCCAGTCTGTTCATCTATCTATCTATCTATCTATCTATCTATCTATCTATCTATCTATCTATCTATCTATCTATCGCAGTCTGTTCATCTTTCTCTTTTAATATCTATGCATCCCAGTCTGTTCATCTATCTATCTATCTATCTATCTATCTATCTATCTATCTATCTATCTATCTCTATCTATCTATCGCAGTCTGTTCATCTTTCTCTTTTTAACTATCTATTCATTTCAGTCTGTTCATCTATCTATCTATCTATCTATCTATCTATCTATCTATCTATCTATCTATCTATCTATCTATCGCAGTCTGTTCATCTTTCTCTTTTTAACTATCTATGCATCCCAGTCTGTTCATCTATCTATCTATCTATCTATCTATCTATCTATCTATCTATCTATCTATCTATCGCAGTCTGTTCATCTCTCTCTTTTTAACTATCTATTCATCTCAGTCTGTTCATCTATCTATCTATCTATCTATCTATCTATCTATCTATCTATCTATCTATCTATCTCAGTTTGTTAATCTCTGTCTTTATCTATCTATATATCTAGCTAGCTAGTCTGTTCATCTCCTCCTTTTTATCTCTCTCTCTTTCTGTGTTTGTATATATATATTTGTTCACTTCTCGTTTTAACTATCTATCTATTTATCTCGGTCTGTTCATCTGTCTCATTTTTCTCTTTTTCTCCCTTTCTTTATTTATCTCTTTCTTTATCTTAGTCTTTTTATCTCTCTTTATCTATTTATATCAGTCTACTCATTTCTTTCTTTCTCTTTCCCTCTCTATTTATTTGTCTACTTCAGTCTGTTTACATCTATCTATCTATCTATCTATCTATCTATCTATCTATCTATCTATCAGATCAGAAGTTGTCTTTTATATTTATTTCATTTTATAATGCTTTAAGTTGGCGATATATACATTCCTTAAAATAAAATTGTAATGACTTTTGTTCATTTAACAAAGACTTCTGTATTTCTAATTTTTACGACGTTACTTGAAACTCCAGTGTAAACAAATCATGCAGCTGAAAAAACAAAATAAAATAAAATAATGAAACCTGCGTAATTTTACGTAGGTGATATAATTTATGTTTTTTCTTTCTATTTTTGTACTCAATCTATCTTAACCTGGTTTCTAATAAGCTAACAAACCATTTCTCAACAGGTACGCCTTGAAAGGCAACAGGGTGCGTCTCAAGTTGACAGAAGATTAATCTATGAATTATTTTTATATTTAAAAAATCATCATTTTTAAATAGGTAGAGACATCAAGCAAATGGCTGAGTCTAAGTCAATCTTTTTCATTTAATATTTTAAACTGGATGCGAAATTCTTTAATCTTTAAAATCAAGTGCAGAATTCTTTTGCTTTCCTTAAGAGATTTAAATCATAACCTGTTTCTCTATAAAATCTTTTTTAAAAAAAGTAGTAAATTCTTCATTTAAATGAAAACCTTACCGCCAATCTTCTTTTGGGATGCTAATCCAAACATTCATGTTTGCAAATTTCATGAGTATTTTTTTTTCCTTTTTAAAATTTAGAGTGCACCCCAAAATTTTTAGTTATCCTACAAGTACGCTCTGAAGTAAAAGAAAGGTTGAGAAAACTGGTCTAACATCTGATCTCCACTTGTTGATAATATCTTACCGATGACAGCTTAAAATCTAGGCATGTCTTGTTGGCAAACTTCTTTTCATTCTTAATTATATTTGATGAGTGTTTATTTCTTCTTAGTTCTTTTCCTTTCTATAAAAAATACCTATTCCACGATCGTTGATGTGGAAATAAAGAATAAAGCTTCGGCAAGACTTGAACTCGCGTACGATTAGGAATCGATATTTTACAGTTGTTACATAAGTAGAGGCACGTAAAGTAATATGTACTGATTAAAGAAAATCAATATATATTTGTAGTGATAGCAACAAATAAATTACTAAAAAACCGCCGAACCTTATTACTATACTATATATTAGTCTGGAATCAAGGTAATTAATAATAAAAGAAAAATGAAAGTTTAAGCAATAAAATTTTAAAAAAAACTGTTGCTTTCCTGTCTGCTGGAAGTCCTCATCTGTTGTCCCAGTTTTTAAGAAATCTGATGAACCGGCCGACCTTTTTAGTTATCGGTCTATTAGCCATCTAACTCTTTTTGGGAAACTCCTAGAGACCCTAATCAATCCTGAATTGATGAAGCATTTCATATCGTAGAATCTTTTTGTCAGACAAGCAATATGGCTTTTGTTTCTCCAGGTCAACTGCTGATGTACTGACAATAATTGCAGAAAGAATCTATCAAGCTCTACATAACAATGATGAAGTCGGTGTTCTAGCTTCGGACATCTCGAAAGCTTTAAACAGGGTTTGGCATACAGGTCTTCTCCACAAACTGCAAAGTTACAATGTCTCTGGACAAATTTTTGAAATGATCCAATCTTTCCTATCAAATTGTAAAATGAAAGTAATCATGAATAGCCACTGTTCCAGTTCCTTTCGTACCTAAGGCACCATACTTGCTACTACCTTGTTTTTAATTTTTATTAATGATCTTCTCGATGGCATCAGCTCTCAACTTGGTATCTATGCTGATGGCCCAACCATTTACTCCTGTCTCGAGAGGAAGTCTAATCAGTTTGCTACGATGAAAATGACAGCTGATATCCAAAACGATATTCAGTCTGTTGTTAACTGGGGCAAGGAATGGTTTCTTAATTTTAACGCCTCCAAAACTAAATTGATCTCTATTAATCATCCAAGAACCTACCTTCCATCAGCTTGACTGATGCTAACCTCTAGGAGAGTGACTTGCTACGCCTTCTTGGGCTAATGTTATCCGCTGACATGAAGTGGAAAGACTATATTAAATTCATTGCTAGGTCAGTTGCTAGAAAGATTGGTTCACTGTGTCTTTCTCTCCAGAGTCTATCATTTATATCTATAAGTCTACCATTCATCCTTAGAATATTGCTGCCGGACACGGTCAGGTGCCCTGCTATTTATCTAGGGCTGCTTGATAAAATCCAAAGAAGAATCAGTAATATTATTAGCCCCGACTTGGCATCTCGGCTTCAGTCATTTTCCCACCACAGTAAGGTTGCCTTACTTTGTCTTTTCTATGTATATTTTCATGGTACTTGTTCATATGAGCTCTTCACTATAGTACCCCTATAATACTCTTTGAAATTCAGCGCATTACTAGACTGGCGACGAGGTCTTACCCATTTACAGTTGAGCTGGCTCTATGTAACCGTAAATTCTATGTTCTAAGTTTCTTCTCTCGCACTTCTCGCTTAGGGATCTCTCTTCTGGCTCCATGCTGTCCAGCCAACTTTAATCTGCAAAAAATTAAATGCAACGTCAATCGCTATCTACTGTCTTCCTGATATATGCGCAATTATCAGGCCACATGTAGCCTGATGATTGCGCTTACCATGGAACAGTCTGTCGCCTCTGAGTTCTGGTTTCAATGTTATATATTTACATATGCTCTATCTCTGACATAAATCACTTTATCCCATAAATATACCATAACTTAAAACTACATATATATATATATATATATATATATATATATATATACAAATGTATATATATATATATATATATTTGTGTATATATACACAAATGTATATAGACACATGTAAATAATGTCTGCCTATATATATATATATATATATATATATATATATATACACTTCAGTCACTTTTCCACCGCCGTAACGTGACTTCCCTGTAGCCTTTTCTATAGTAATTATTCTAATGAACTTTCCTCAACGTTACCTAGACTTTTTATGAATTTAAGTGCAGTGGCAGATTGGCGGTAAGGATTCATCATTTTACAGTTGAAAGGGTTACATGTAACCGTCAGTTTTATGCTAACAGTTTCGTCTCTCCCACTCCTCCTCACTTGGGAAACACTCTTGCAGATTCTTCTTTTCTAGTCAACTCTGTTGTTCAAACATTTAAACGCAATGTCAGTCTTTAATTTCTATCTTTTCAATTCCTCTTCTTTTCTTTCTTTTTACATGATCTTTTTCATATTCTCTCACACTAAGTAACAACTTGCGTTTTTAGTGGATTTATTGCCCTGCTTGGAGTGAAATGATTTATATATATATATATATATATATATATATATATATATATATATTTTATACACACACACATATATATACATATATATATATATATATTGATAATATTAGTGGTAAATATACAGATACATATGCAATATATATATATATATATATATATATATATATATATATATATATATATATATATATATATATATATATATATATACACATTATATTTTTTGAATAAAAATTCCAAGAGGATAGAATACAGGTAGAACTCAATGTCCAGGACAGAGTAAGAATATAATAAAAAGGCAAACACTAATATTGCATGGTCATAATTTATTCCATAAAAATACAAATTCCAAAAAAAATAAAAAAAAAAAAATTAAAAAATTTGTAACTCTGATGAATTGGATCGTATTTACGATTCCTATGGAATAAATTATGACCATGGAATATTAGTGTTTAAGCTTTTATTATATATATATATATATATATATATATATATATATATATATATATATATATATATATATATATATATATATATATATATATATATATATATATATATATATATATATATATATATATATATATATATATAATATATATATATATATATAATATATATATATATATATATATATATATATATATATATATATATATATATATATATATATATATATATATATATATATATATATATATATATATATATATATATATATATATATATATATATATATATATATATATATATATATATATATATATATATATATATATAATATATATATATATATATATATATATATATATATATATATATATATATATATATATATATATATATATATATATATATATATATATATATATATATATATATATATATATATATATATATATATATATATATATATATATATATATATATATATATATATATATATATATATATATATATATATATATATATATATATATATATTACAACAAGCGTTTTACTGTCAATATATATATATATATATATATATATATATATATATATATATATATATATATATATATATATATCACATAGCAACGATTTCATTAACCATATAGGCGTTAGGCTAAAGTAAAATCTTAAATAAAGAGAAAATTAGTTAGATATAAAAGAAAGATAAATAAATAGATAAAAACAGAAATTTAATCCAATGCTTCCGATTCGCGAGCGAATATATTCTATGATCAGCCATACCCCCCTCTTCTCTTCACAAATTTTTTTCTCCTTATCCTCTCTTCCACCCGCCAGCCAAGGGCCCGTGAACTTAGAAGTGACCCGACGCGAGGATGACCTGGTTCTAAGATTTCGCGTTTGACCATGAGTAAACTCCAGACACCATCAGGGTCTCATGCTGCGATTCACGTGATCGGGACGTACGGAGCATGCGTTGAACTTTTGGCCATCACACAAACACTGCGTGATTTGCGCCCTATTCTCCTGCGTACCCGGTCAAGGACGAAGGAACCCACGTGACTGTCTGTGGGGACAGCGAAAACCAAAGAAGGATTTTTCAGTTTCCCTCTGACCAGCGGCAGTTGAACATCGCTGGGCAAAAATCGTCAGACCGCCCACTGAGATGAGGAAGACCACGAAGTCTATCGACCAGTGATTGAACACTTGCGAAAAGAAGAAGAATCCAGGAACATTGTCGGCCGGCCAAGATACTGATTTATCATCAGAACTCTCGCTTCGGTGAATCAAAACTTTGTGAAGATACCAGCCTGACTGCAAGATAAGTTGGTTCTTTTGGCTCGATCTATTTTCATATATGTATGTATTCGCTCGCGCCTTCTATTCTTTACTGATGTCCTCCCCTTTGTTAAATGAATGTTCTTTTTTTTTTTTCTTTGTTTCGCTATATATATATTTATAAATAAATGTTTAATTTTGAAAGCCATCGTCTTGTGTCTGTTCTTCGTTGATTCCCTTGTGTCGCTTCCATTTCTGAGTGAAGACCGAGAAAAAGAAACCACGTTTTCCTTTTTTTTAGAACCCGTGGTTCATCTATATGCTACAAGTTCGTAACATATAAAATTGGGGGCTCGTTCCGAGAATCTTTTCTCCCTGTTTTTCACTCAGTAAGAATCGCACAACTTCAGGGTATCGGCGAACTACAGGCCAAGATGTCGGTTATAGATAGTTTTCTCGCATCGTCCTCTATGGAAAAAATTATGTAAGCTTAAGAAGGATGATATAGTTGAAATAGGGAAGGAATTAGAACTAGAGGTAACGAAGTCTATGAGAAAAAACTCAGCTAGTCAGGATAGTCTGTGAGCATATGGTAGATAACGACGTTTTCGACGTAGAAGAATTAAGTAAATTATCACTAGACACGTCGGAACTTTCGCAGGCACAACTCGAGCTCGAGAAAGTGAAAATTGAGGCCGAGGCTAAGGTCAGAGCCGAAGCTGAAAGAGCAAAGGCTGAAATAGCAAAAGCTAGAATCGAGCAAGAAACTAGATTTCGGGGTTAGACGAAAAGCGGGAACTTCACGAAGCTAAAGTAGTGAGTTCGACTTAGCGAAGCAAGTCCGACTCGTACCACCAGTTTAACGAGGCTGACGTCGACAAATATTTTCAGCATTTCGAAAAAGGTCGCCTCAAACCTAGTATGGCCCATAGAAACGTGGCCAATTTTACTGCAGACCGCACTAAAAGGCAAAGCTCAAGAAGCGTATGCCGCGCTCTCAGTAGCAGATTGCGCTGAATATAGCATTGTGAAATCGGCCATTTTAAAGTCATATGAGCTTGTGCCGGAGGCATACCGGCAAAATTTAGAGCCCGCCTGAAAGGGAGACAAACAGACTTATGTAGAATTCTCTAGACAAAAAGAAACCTATTTCGATAGATGGAGTTTATCGAAAAACATCGAGTCAGATCACGATAGGCTAAGGCAAATGATACTGATAGAGGAGTTCAAAGAATGTGTCCCTGATAATTTGAAAACCTACTCGATGAAAAAAGGGTAGATACTTTATATGAGATGGCCACCCTCGCTGACGAATACGCGTTAACACATAAGCGGGTACGTTCAATCATAACAACCCATCCGAATTTGGAAGCGGTCTACACCCAAGACGTGGATCTGGTTCTGGTCCGAATTCGAAGTTTGGTCGATCAGTTAGTTCAGGCCAACTCCCAGTCCGAGAGATACAAATCTCAAAATCCTAGTTCTCCGTCACCGGTTTATCGGCAGACGAATAGGAGAGAGAGGAAACTCCCCGATGTGCCACTACTGCAATAAAGTAGGACACCTCGTGTCGAATTGTTGGACGAAGCGGAATGCCGAGTCCAGAGCCCTAAGTCAAGAGAGACCCCAAGGGCTAATTTCTTCCGACAGCGTTACCCTAAATAGGAAACCGAATGAAGATGTGAGGGAGGAGTATAGGCCATTTGTGTCTAATGGTGCTGTATCCCCGTTGATAACCCCACGAAGAAGAAATCCGTGAAGATCTTGCAGGACACTGGGGCCCTCAGTCCCTGATTGTGGAGAGCTTCGTGCCGTGTGGATCGGATTCGGCCACTGGCGAATTTGTTATCATACAGGGTGTTAACAGCAACTTTGTTAGCGTTCCCCTTCATCGAATCCACCTCACGTCTGGGTTAGTTTCTGGCCCTGTCGAGGTCGGAGTAGTTCCTAGTTTGCCTATGAAAGGCATATCCATGCTGTTAGGAAACGAATTGGCGGGTGGTAGGGTAATACCCCACCCTAAAGTAGTTCAGAACCGGTTGCTTCAGTAGACACCGAAGATATCGAGGAAGAGAATCTCGATATATTTCCCTCGTGTGCAGTGACCAGAGCGCAGGCCAGAAAGAAGGCCGATGAAAGATAAACGAGATAATCGATAGGACAGAAGACGAAATGATAGACCTATCGCAGACGTTTATAAATCCTGATGTGGGATTAAATTATCCTCCCCGATAGTAACCCAACTGGAAATAGCGATGGTATTGTTGGGCCCGCTATGGACATTCCATTATCGAGGAGAGCACTTATAACAGAGCAGGGGAGTGATTCTGAGCTCACCCCACTCTTCCGTCACGTATTGCCCGAGGATGAGTTGGAGAAAGTTCAACTGGATACTTTATTAAGAATGAGATACTAATGAGGGAAGTGGAGACCCCATCTCCGCCTCAGAAGACTGGTCGACAGTCCACCAAATAGTACTCCTAAACGGTACAGACCGGAGGTCATGAGGACAGCTCATGAGATCCCATTGGGGGGTCACCTTGGCGTTAACAAGACGCACGCTAAGATCGTCAGATACTTTTACTGGCCGGGTATCCGAAGGGACGTGTCTGAGCATTGCCGGACTTGCCACATCTGCCAGGTTGTAGGGAAGCCGAACCAGAAAATCCCCATCGCACCCTACATCCCATTCCTGCCTTCGAGGAGCCATTTTGTCGCATTATCGTAGACTGTGTTGGTCCGTTACCCAAAACTAAGTTAGGGAACCAATACCTGCTAACGATCATGTGCGCCTCGACCAGGTTTCCCAAGCGATACCCATGAGAAATCTATCCGCCAGGAAAATAGTAAAGGCCCTTGTTAGCTTTTTTCACCATGGTCGGCTTACCCAGGGTGATACAGTCAGACTAGGGATCCAACTTCATGTCAGGGTGTTTCAACAAGTTACGAAAAGTTTGGGTATAAAATCCATTAAGTCAAGCGCCTATCACCCCCCAGTCCCAAGGTGCCTTGGAGAGGTTCCACTCCACCTTGAAGAGCATGATGAGAACATATTTGCCTGGACCACCAACACGATTGGGACGAAGGTATCCCATTCCCTAATGTTCGCCGCTCGCGAATCCGTACAGGAATCGTTGGGGTTCAGCCCATTTGAATTAATGTTTGGGCATTCAGTCCGCGGTCCTTTAAAGGTACTGAGGAAGGTTTGTTGCGGGAAGACCCAGTAACAGAAAATTTGCTGGAATATGTTTCACGTTTCCGAACCCGACTAGCAGAAGCATGTGAACTGGCCCCCGAGAACCTCCGGTCGGTTCAGCATAAAATGAAAGATCGATACGACCGAGACACAGTCGAACGAAATTTCAGTGTCGGGGATAAAACTACTAGTGTTACCCCTTGCCCGGACATCCTCTCAAAGCTCGATTCCATGGCCCGTATGAAGTGGTCAGGAAGGCCGGTGACCTCAACTACGTCGTAAGAACCCCTGATCGCAGGAAGTCGACGCAGATGTGTCACATTAACATGTTAAGCCTTACTATGAACGGGGAAAGACCGACCCTGTGTTAGTAATCAGTGGGCCTAACACCATGCCCGAGCCCACGGAGATCCGAGGAGAAGTTATGGAAAGGGTGACCACCCACCAAACTTTACAACTCTGAGGTACTAGCTGACCTAAGTGCGAAGCTGTCGCATTTAGCCCTTGAGAAGAGGAAGGATTTAGCCTCCCTATCGAGGATTTCAGGGGCCTGTTCCCTGACGTACCCAACAAACCACCGTTACTTATCATGATGTGGAAGTAGGAGATGCCACCCCATTAAACAGCATCCCTACCGAGTCAACCCACGGAAAGCCGAAATCCTACGTGGAGAAATAGCCTACATGCTGAGAACGGCATTATCGAGCGTAGCCAAAGCAGTTGGTCCTCCCCTGCGTGCTGGTGGACAAACCTGACGGCTCAGTTCGGTTTTGCACCGACTACCGAAAGGTGAACTTCGTCACTAAGACGGACTCGTGCCCCATTCCCAGGATGGACGACTGTATTGATAAAGTAGGCAAGGCTACTTATATTACGAAGCTCGATTTGTTGAAGGGTTATTGGTGTGTGCCAACCGAGCGCGCTAAGGAGATATCTGCTTTCGCGACTCCGGATGGCCTGTATCAATACCGCGTGATGCCTTTTGGGATGAAAAATTCCCAGGCCACCTTCCAGCGAATGATGAACCATTGCCTGCGAGATCTGGCTGGTGTAGAGACGTACATCGATGACATAGTCGTGTACAATAACACCTGGGCCGAACACATGATATCTCTACGAAAAGTCTTCGATCGGTTAAAGCACGCCAATCTCACCATTAACCTTGCGAAAAGTGATTTCTGCCAGGCAGAAGTGACGTATCTCGGACACGTTGTCGGCCATGGGCGGATAACTCTGATCGAGGCAAAAATACAAAAGTATAGTTAAGTACCCAGCCCCGACCAATGTAAAAGGCCTGAGGAGATTTCTCGAATGGCGGGTTACTATCGCAAGTTCTGTAAGAATTTCTCTGATATAGCCTCACCGCTTACCCAACTGTTGAGGAGGAAAGCCAAATTTGATTGGACACCCGACTGTCAGAGATCCTTTGATCAAATAAAAGCCCTATTGTGCTCAAACACTGTCCTCAAAGCTCCTGAATTTACCCGACCGTTCAGGTTAGCTGTAGATGCAAGTGACCATGGCATTGGCGCAGTATTACTACAGACCGATGCAAATGGTATCGAACACCCGGCCGTTATTTCTCAAAAAAATTCAACAATCACCAGAAAAATTACTCTACAGTAGAAAAAGAAACTCTTGCCCTTTTGTTAAGTTTACAACACTTCGAAGTGTATGTGTCTTCGTCCAGTCAGCCTACTTTAGTATATACTGACCATAACCCACTAACCTTCCTCAGGAAAAATGAAGAATACGAACAGGCGACTACTGTGCTGGAGTTTAGCGTTACAAGAATACGATCTAACTGTTCAGCACATAAGAGGCATCGACAACGTGTAAGGACGCCCTGTCCTGTATCTGATCGATAAGCCTTTGAGGATCAAACGGGGGACGAAAAACAATCTCTTTTCTTTTTTTTTTTAGAAAACTGCCGTTAATGGCATTTTTTTTTTTTTGGTAGGGAGGTGTCACGTAGCAACGATTTCATTAACCATATAGGCGTTAGGCTAAAGTAAAATCTTAAATAAAGAGAAAATTAGTTAGATATAAAAGAAAGATAAATAAATAGATAAAACAGAAATTTAATCCATCGCTTCCGATTCGCGAGCGAATATATTCTATGATCAGCCATACCCCCCTCTTCTCTTCTCAAATTCTTTCTCTCTTATCCTCTCTTCCACCCGCCAGCCAAGGGCCCGTGAACTTAGAAGTGACCCGACGCGAGGATGACCTGGTTCTAAGATTTCGCGTTTGACCATGAGTAAACTCCAGACACCATCAGGGTCTCATGCTGCGATTCACGGATCGGGACGTACGGAGCATGCGTTGAACTTTGGCCATCACACAAACACTGCGTGATTTGCGCCCTATTCTCCTGCGTACCCGGTCAAGGACGAAGGGAACCCACGTGACTGTCTGTGGGACAGCGAAACCAAAGAAGGATTTTCAGTTTCCCTCTGACCAGCGGCAGTTGAACATCGCTGGGCAAAAAATCGTCAGACCGCCCACTGAGATGAGGAAGACCACGAAGTCTATCGACCAGTGATTGAACACTTGCGAAAAGAAGAAGAATCCAGGAACATTGTCGGCCGGCCAAGATACTGATTTATCATCAGAACTCTCGCTGGCGAATCAAAACTTTGTGAAGATACCAGCCCTACTGCAAGATAAGTTGGTTCTTTTGGCTCGATCTATTTTCTCCTATATGTATGTATTCGCTCGCGCCTTCTATTCTTTACTGATGTCCTCCCCTTTGTTAAATGAATGTTCTTTTTTTCTTTCTTTGTTTCGCTATATATATATTTATAAATAAATGTTTAATTTTGAAAGCCATCGTCTTGTGTCTGTTCTTCGTTGATTCCCTTGTGTCGCTTCCATTTCTGAGTGAAGACCGAGAAAAGAAAACCACGTTTTCCTTTTTTTAGAACCCGTGGTTCATCTATATGCTATGTTCGTAACAATATATATATATATATATATATATATATATATATATATATATATATATATATATATATATGTATTAGAACAAACGTTTTACCGTCAAAATACAAATCAAGACTCACTTTTTATTTCGGCCACCTAAGAAAGCAGACGGTCAAGACAATAGCTGATAAAATATGTTGCCAGCTACAGATAAGCAAACCTTTTTGTTATATCCCGGTTTACCAAAAGTATATACATATATTTTCTTTGAATAATAAAATAATTTCTTTGAAATGTATTACTCAGATATAAAATAAGGACTTACTGAATGTACACTAAAAAAAAAAAACGAAATTACTAACGGAAGACTTATCTCTCTAATTCCTCAGTGCAAAGAACTTAAATACCTAAAAATATATTTGAATTATAACAAATTATCTATTCCTTCAATGTTACTTATTGTACATTATTTGACATGCTGAAATACCAAGAAATCTATTTATCGTTTTTCTTAAACCTGTAAAACACAAATTGTTTCTGAATTGTATATCATTGTTCCCCATGTCTTTTTTTCTTACAATCCAGTTCTGGTCTAGTGATGGCCTTTAGCATTCAGACGCACCACTGACTCCCACAATACACTCATTGTTAGATATTTACTCCAATGAGTCATCGACTGCACTCTCTTCTATTATTTCAAATCTAATATTGAATTTCTAGGGATTATTATTACGTGACAAGCGTCGAACGATAACATTTATAACATCACAGACGGATTTACCGCGTGTTGGATCACCATGAAACTTTTACTTAAGTATTTCCACATTCAAATAAAAGCTAAAAAATGCAAGATTACTCTATATATTTCAGTATTCTCAATATATTGTGTATTGCACTTAACAAAATCAACGATTACATTAATTGATTTTTTATATTGTGTACCGACAGGTTGGGACCTTGCTGCGACGGGTGAGTTCCCGTGGCTTACGTTCAGGTGTTTAAACTCCTTGTAGGGCTGCCCTTCGCAGTAAACTTAAAATTGAAAAATAAAATCAATTCCAGTTCAGATCTTGTAAAATCTCTTTTGTAAATATGGTGTATCAATTGACTGTACAACCGGTAAAAGATCGAATAATTTCTCTCCAGACTGTCACGTGTGTCTTCTCACGACTGAATGAAGATACAGATATAAATCTAATTGCAGACAGATAGCAATTTCAGAAATTCTAATGCAACACTTCTTACCTAACCTCTCTGGATCCTGTGCCATTGAACTGGAGCACTCTGGGATTTCCGTTTTTCGCAATCATCTTTTAAAAATGAGCAAATTATATATTCGTCCGTTATATATATATATATATATATATATATATATATATATATATATATATATATATAATATAATTGTGTATTTAGGAAACTACGTTTGAGCTTTTTATTTAATTTTTCTTGTGTTCGAACAAGTGCTCTCTTTTTGGGACACAAACGTATAGAAGCTGTCCAAATGTTCTATAACTCCGAGCGCTTTCGGCTATACTTTTAGCCATTATCAAGGATAATTTTATTTATTCAGTTTAATTGAGTGTGCGCGTTGTGTGTATGTTTTTAGTGTTGTCTATGGGAACATAATTCAGAGGGACAATAGTAGTCATATCAATATATTTTCAACCTTATCGGTGTTGACTTGCCATCTCGGCTTCATTCACTTTCCCATCATTTATAACAGAGTTTCCCTGTGATTTTTTTATAAATATATTCACGCTAATTGTAGCTTTCCTTTTTGGTACCTCAAATATCACGAATTTAAGCGCAGTACTAAATTGGCAGTTAGGTCTCATGATTTTACTTTTGAAATTTCTAGAAGCAACCATAAATTCTCTGTTAATAGTTTCTTCTCTCGCATTTCTTGCTAGAAGCAACTCTCTCCGTTTTCCTGTCTACTACGATCTTCAAAAATGTAAAGGCAATGTCGATCATCTGTCATCTTGAAACCTGTTCTTTTATTGTCCTCTCTTCTCAATAATGTTTATTTTATATTCTTTCACTCTCAGTAAACACATGAATCTTAGTGGCTTTATCGCCTTGCTTGAGATCAGATGATTTTGAAAAATGATATTCTTTAGTTTTATCATAACCAGCGACACAAAAAATTATTTTTGAATGTATTCGCTTTAAGAAATATAGAAAAATGCACCACTCCTGTTGAAAAAAAAAAAATTATATATGTGTCTCTATAAAGGGTAAATGGAAAGAAACACTCTATTTAAAACTGTTAATAACTTTGTTAATTATTCGTCGATTTTCATAAACCATGTTTTATTTTGAATAATATAATGGTAGAAGTATAGTACATTTCCAGTACTTTTTCCTCCAATCTGGACGCTGAAGGACGGTCGCTTCTGTGGGTATCTACCACTGATCACTAACTCATTAACTTGGTAAGACAATTTCTAATGGTTTTGGTATCTACTGAAGTACAGGGTCCATGGACGTCTCTTCATTTATATCACAGACCGCCACACTTTGGAATGAAACGCTAATTGAAAACGCTTATAAACTGTGAGGTTTTGTGCCATTCTGAGTTAAATTTGTCACACTGAAATAAAAGCATAAATTAGAAATTATATTCTACCAAAAATATTCTTGCATAGAAGAAATGAAATCGACCGACAGACGCATAAGCTAGAACTTGTACGTCACTTGGAGCCTCTTTCCAAAACAGTTGTGGCTGTATCAGCTGTGTCACCCTTAATATTTTCTCGATTGGTATTGCTTGTATTTGTCACAAGTCTCTGCGATACACAGCAACATCGCTGAGTCAGAACCTAAGTTTTTTTTCTACCAACTGTCATCGACCCGCGTCAAATTTTAAATCTTTTCAAACTCACCCTTTTCGTCTCCTTATATATTATAATATTCACATTTTTAGTTTCCTTATATATTATAATATATAAGGAAACGAAAAATGTGAATAATTAGTCATAGCTATAAAAAATATCAACAAGATTTTGTATGACACGAAATATTCAACATATACAGTTAGATAATTCTGAGAGAATTAGATGTCCTACCAAGATTTATTGTTGGTGGCCACACAACACAAACAACATATGTAGATGACATAATGTTGATAGCAGAGACAGAAAGGATTGGTTTGGTTTGCTTAACAGCATATGAACACCTATGGGTCATTTAATGTCGGAATTTTATTTTCTTATGTTCTTTGGTTATTTTTTTACCATGAAAATGTATTGCTGTTATTTTTTTATTATCATGAAAATGTATTGCTGGTAATTTTTTTAATGTATTTTTATATTTTCATGTTTTGACCCCAATTTGGAGGTTCACTATTTTCCCATAGCTGGGACCCTGACAGGTGCTACCACCCAGGATTGGTTCCATTCTCCTCAAAATTTCCCGGTCAGAGGTCTTCCTGTCGGTTACAGTTTATCGTCATACCCAGGAAGAGGCAGAAAGAAAACTATAAGAACTGCAGAAAGTAGTGAAGGAATACGAGAATAAAGGACTAAATATAATTTGAAGAAAACGTAGTGCAGGGTTGTTAGCAAAAAGGACAGATCAACATGTAAATTACAAATTGGGGATACTAAAATAATAAAAAAAAGTAAAACTTAAGTATCTGGGAAGTGTTTTAACAGCGGACTGAAAGTGAGACATTGAAATCTGAAGATGCATTGGGTAGCGAAAAATGCCTTCCAAAAGCTAAGCAAAGTATTAGGTTTGACCCTTCTCAATGTTTGTTAGAGTATCTTTATCGTATTCCGTTTGGTTTAGCATCATTTGCCTGAGAAGGAGAACATATTCAAGAAGACGATATTCAGCTTTTATTTGGTAAAGTTATAATTTGTATACGTCTGGAAACTTTTAGAATATGATTATCTTTCTCCGATCTCATTACAGACATTCAAAGTCACGTCAGCAATAGCCTTATCCACAAACACTTGTCAGATGACCTTGAAGTGACGTCAGATACTATAACCAATGATGGAGCTTGGAACACCTCAAAAAATACTAACTTCGTCGTATATCTACAAGGCTATAGCAAAAGAGAAGTAAGAAACCCTTCTTATTACAATGTTGCTAAATTCTTCTACCTGTCTGCAAGACTGGTTGTTGGAGTATATGACTAAAAGCCTCTTGTTCTTTATATGTCAGTGGATATTTCCAAATTGTCACCATACGTTTTTTCATACTAAATATTACTCAATAAAAGACCCTAGATTCACTCAGTGTAAATAGTAGCATTCGAAATAGTAATAATAAGTAAGATACGGGAAATGATTGAAACAGACGATGTTGGAAAGTGGGGATTATGACAATAAGAAAAACAGACAATGATTGACCAATGACTTTGTTCGTTGTGCTGTTCCCACGCGGGAGTCTGTTCCACAAATTAGTATTTCTTGGAAGTAAAAGCTTTCAGACAGGATCTTCTTTCTTACACTATCTAAAAAATTAAAATTAATCTTCCTATAGGTTTACCTCATGGCTGAAATAATTGCGTATTTACTAGCAGTTATTAGATCTTTTATTTCTTCAAACTCTTGTTTTAAATGTCCGCTGACGAAGCTCTCCTTCGAAAACCTAATTGGAATAAAAGCATTTTCACTCATCAAGAAATACTGAATCGCTTTAACATCCACCCCTATTTAAATAGAATCCCATGTAACAGTTAATAGTTAAATGTTAAACATCCCAATCAACCGACAAAAAGCAATCCAATGGAAAAGAATTATTTTATATTATTGACAATATTAAAGATAATATTCACTTAGATGAATAAGCAATTTATAATGCCTTTTATTGCTACATTTGTTTGAATGTTTCTAATTATATTTTTCACAACTTGTATGTAATCGTATCAACCTCGCCATCACAAGGTTCGGCTGAATAGTTAATAGGCTGACCAAGATACTCTCATGGAATGTGAGCAAATGAGGATTATTTTTCAACATACTCCCCTTGCGGTCAATATACTTCTTCCACGAGTGTTGCTTTCATTTTGTTGGGCAAGACGCCTTCACCAGTATTATTACTGTGATACTGGTTCTCAGCCAAGTGTGGATATTCTGTAAAATAAATAAAACGAAACCAAAACCAAAAACATTTCAATCACAAAGCCATGATGCTCACATGAAACGGTGAAAATGTGGATGAAATCTGAGGACCTTCAGGGCGGACCCTTGTTGAATCTGGCTGATAAACGTTAGTAAGTTTAACAGTATCTTGAGGCAAACAATAGCTGTAACAGGACTTGGAATTATGATTCATCTTTGAATGCGAGTGCCAGTGATTTAAAATTGTGTCGCCCTTAATATTTTCTCAGTTGGTATTGTTTGGTTTGTTAAAAGTCTTCTTATGATACACATCAACAGCGCTCATTCAAAAATTGATCAAGTAACTCGGCATTTTTCTACCAACTGCTATCGATGCGTGCCAAATCGTGAATCTTTTTCAAACTCACACCTTTCGACTCCTTATATATTATTCATAGATAACAAAATTACCATAAAGGTGGTTCAGAAAGAATTAGAAGTTCTACGAGGATTCATTATTAGCGGCCACATCCTTAACAGTTGATATGGATAAAGTTGATATCGATAACAGACACAGAAAGGTAACTATAAGAACTCTAATAGAAGTTATTGAAGGAAAGAGAGGAAGAAGGACATAATATCAATTGTAAGAAGACGGAATGCATGGTTGTTAGCAAAAGGAACAGCCCAACATGCAAATTACAAACTGGGGATAACAAAATCAAACAGGTGCAACAATTTAAATATCTGGGAAGTTTTTTAACAGCGGACTAAAAGTAAGACATTGAAACCCAAGAGCGCATTAGGATACCTAAACATGCCTTCCAAAAGCTAAGCAAAGTATTAAGAAATAGAAAAAATCGTTATAAACAAAGAGAATAATACTGGACTATTATATAATATGAGTCCTTCTATATGGCGTTGAATCCTGAACAATCTCCTCACATATGAAGAAGAAACTTGAAGCACCAGAAATGTGTTTCTACAGAAGGATGCTGAGAATACCATGGACCGAATGTGTGAGCAACGATGAAGTGTTAGACAAAATAGAAACAAAAAGGACGCTTACACTTGAAGAGCTAGTTGAAATTTCTATTGTGACACTGAGACTGTGAGGTGGTTAAACATTAATTTAAAGCGGGAAAAAAAGAAAGACCCAAGCCTCAAAATGAAATATAGGCTGCAGGATAGAGAGATAGAGTTGAGACATTTTCCTTGGTGAGAATGGAACCATCTAGATTTCTTATCTCCTAAAGATTATTTTTCTTATCTATCGAGAGTCTGGCATGCGGACGAAAACAGATTTGGAGAATGAGTTTATCTCTTTCTTGGGAAAATAGGAAAACACATGTCGCTTGCGAACAGAAAAAACAGAGAATTATATTTTTGTTAGGGAAAAGGAATTGAGAAATGAAGACACAGAATGAAATCGCTGCGAAGATTGATATTATGAAAATCCATCCGTCATAACAGACATGTGATCTGGCCTATATTTTCACTGAGACGCGACCGGTCCAGGGAGGGAAAACAGAGAGTCTCTTTGTTGAGAATTCAGGTAAACAAATATATTTCGTTGGTGAAAACAAAAAGAAAAAGCAAATCCTTTTTCTTAGGGTTGAGTTTATGAAGATCAATCATGTTGCGTCAAAAAGGTGATCTGGTTTATGCTAAAGGAGTCAGAGAATTGAAATTAATGAGAAGAATGAACCACACGCTTTCTCCTACGCACTTTAAAAATTAGATTTGTCACAAAGACAGTTATGCCGTCCTGAGAAGTGAGCAGAGTTAGAATACCGAAAACGAAGGAATAAAGGTACATTTTAGCCACGTCTGTATGGAGTGGTGGTGTGAGATGTGAAGTGAAGCAGGTAGGAGTTAGAGGAGGAGCAATCCCTGTAACTATTCCCAAGAAAGGTGGATAATTCTCCAAATTTGGAAACTTGATTACGAAAGCAGAAATAGTGAACAAAGAAAACCCTTATTAAAATTAATGTGAAAATTAAAGAATCAACGAATCTCAAGAACCCTTCGACCCCATGCCGGTTTTGGTCAGAAGTATATATATGCAGATGACTTTGGGAAGCTTAGAGACTTGGGCTGAGAAACTGCTTCGAATACCTCTGTAATCCACGTCAGCTGCCACCACAATTTCTGATTCCAAGACTTTGAACCCAGCCTCCCAGAAGTTTAGACAAGGCACTGTAGAGATTGATGCGAGAAGGGTTAATTTTTGTTATACCAAGAGCTATATAAACCAAATGAAGATTGACCCCAAGAATCTTTCGTTATAATTTTCACCGTGAAGATATTTACCCTTAACATAGAACCCGCCAGCGCTGCGAGACTACGACCTTCGATTTTACACTGCTCTGAGATCAAAAACACAGCGTGGGCAGAGTTGGTGTTGATCGAAGCGGACAGCGACCAACAACCAGCTTGGACCAGTGTCAGCTTTGACCAGCGCAGAGTAAGTGCCGTGGTTAAAACGTCGTTCTAAGACCTTGAGGACCGGACCACTAACCTTGGCTACATCATTGAGCGTAGGTGGCAAAAGGTGTTACACTAGGCTACATAATGAGGAATGATGGCTTGGAAAATCTGATACTCACAGGAGAGCTTGAAGGCAAGAGGAACGGAGGGAAACAACGCATAACCTACCCAACGAGCTTGAGTAAATGGATGCCGGAACAAGGATTAGGAAATCTAACAGAAGGAAAAAAATATATTAAAAGCTACAAAGGACAGGGAATTGTGGAGAGCCATGATCGCCTACGACCGGAAGTGACACGGTATTTAGAAGAAGTCTTATAAATTTCGATTTGTCAGAATGCATTCTTTGTTTGAAAACTAGGTGTTTATTTGTTTTTTGTTTTTTTTGTTTTTTGTTTTCACTATTTACATTATTGCTATTATCCTCATCTGTGTCGGTATATTTATTATAACGTTTCGGCTGATGTACGATCCGGCCTTCTTCAGGTGGTTCAAATGTCGAACTGAACCTTTTATTTCACTCACTGGGGTAGACTGTTCTAGTTCCACATGCCATGTTTAATGTATGTCAGTTATCAGTTATCTCCTGTTAATTCACCTCTTCAAGTTCTCCACTGCCTTTTTTTTTATTTGTGAAAAAGCAAGGGTTTCGGATGAATTGTATCGAATTAAACTTTACTTGACCCATTCGATAGCTTTTAGTGACAAGGTCGATATTATGCAGATTCTATTTGTCATGTCAAAATTCTTAAACAAAAGTAAGAATAAAGTGAGGGAGTTTTAGGATTTATTTAATTGTGACTTGTTTTTAATACATTTATAATTATGTAAAGTAGTATTTCCCTTGAAAATGCCACGGTTTTTCTATCTGAATTTTCTGATGAATCATAATTCTTAGTTTAATGATTGAATAAGCTCCCCACTTGTTCGAAAAGAATAAAATATCCGTAGAAATTCTTCTGTCACATCGTTAAATATTTGAGTTTAGCAACTTTAACAAAATATTGCAATAACAATCATAGCTATAAATGTCTGTTCTTATTCAAAGTGATGAGAGTAAAAACGAAAAGATTCAAAATTGACAAGGTTTTTCATTTTACTGAAGCAGACATTAAACCCATGAGAGTGTTATCTTTTTCTATATCACACCTTTCTTGTTTTCTTTTTCGTTCTTGTTATGTATGCTTTCTTTTTCTCACTAAGACCAAACAGCGTCTCTGATATATCTTTTTCTTCCGTCCATCCCGAATAGGAACGTTTTTTTTTTATCTGAGATATTGGTAAAGTGAAATGTACTAATAAACTTACTACACATGGTAAAAATTATGAAATTAGCAAACTTAGAGGAAGTTCATTTTGTATATTTACTTTTCAGTAAATGTTTATTTAAGCGTTCTGGCTTCATAAAATATACCTGTAAAAATAGGTTAAATTATTTAAATGAATGTGATAATTTTCTCCAAGCCATGCAGCAAAAACAAGTCAATGTAAAGAAAGATTATGGGATTCATTGACAAAATATTCAGAATTAAATCTTAGTTGCCTCACTAATTTAAATCAATATTCTTTATTAAAGTGGTTCCAACTTTCTTGAATGGTGGTTATTAGATCGTTGTTGGATGCTCCGAGATTTGATAATTCATGGATCATTTCTTTTTAATTTCCACCATGTATTTTCAAATGGATTCAGATCCAGGCTATTCGCTGGCCATGTCATTGATTGTATATACCTTTCCGGAAGAAAAATATTCAATCTCACTTGCTCTTTGACAATATGCATTATCTTTGTGAAAAATAAATTCATCATTACCAAAGCAATTTCCTATCGATGGAATGAGATAATTATCTACTACACATGTGAAATGGTTGGTGAGATAATGTTTACCATCTCCCACTGGCCCTTTAAATGACGTGAAATCCTGAATGGCTGGGGAAATTTACTCGTTTTCTTCAGGTAGTCATATTCATATTAACTTTGAATGACACGAGAGAGAATTTCTTTGGCCAATGCAGATTCTTGATTCATCACTGAATATCACTTTCATCCAATCATCAATACTTTTTGATCGTTTCTTTTTAATCCATTTTAATCACATTTTATCCTGCTCGTGTGTTAGTACTAATTTTCGCTTCGCTTTTCTGGGTGTAAATCCCATTTTATTAGACTAAAATCTTCCAGTGCTCTCACAAACTTTAGCCCCTATTTTGACCCATTGATTTGTCATATTTTTTTGTCGTACATTTGTTATTTACAAATCGTATTCCTTTGAATTTCTTATCCCGACGCTTTTATGTCATTTGTGGTCGACCAGCATGATTTCCTTTTTCTAACCATCCAAATACTTTTATATTTTAACTAAACTTTAGACATAGATGATTGCGAACAACCAACATCTTTCACTAGAGTCCAGTGTGGATTGCATTCTAGAATGAGTTTTACTATCTTTTCCGTTGTTTCAATTGACAGTCCTTCTGTTGAATCAGTATTACCTTTCAACGAGGTATCCCCAAACGCTTTTTAGATATCCCTTAACTTTACACTGAGTTGCATATCTAGGCTTCTGCTCTTATTTGATTTAGGAATGCAAATTACAAAATCATTCCATAATTATTTTCTCAATATTGAATTATTCCATAATGTTCTATTCTGCATGGCTTGGGAAAAAATGATACCATTAAACTAGAAATACCCGTGAAAATTTCACGGTTCTCCAATTTTAATTTTCAGAGGAATCCTAATTCTTAAGTTAAAAATTGAATAATCTCCTTGCGAATTGTACGGCTATAAAATACCCATGGAAATTCGCCTATTGCCTCGTTATATATTGTGTTGGTGCATAATTATAAGGCGTTTTTAAACAATATTTATTAAGAAAAAAGAAACATAACAATTTAACAATAGCATTTTTAAATGATTATTCTGAAGCGTATGATTAGCGACACGCATTTTTACAAACTGAAAATAAAATATTTTTACTAAAAACAATTTTTATTAACAAATAGCTCTCCTACAAAACGCCCGATAATTATGCACCAACCCAAAATATGGGTATCTGTCTATATTTCTGAGATGAGGTATTATGTACACTATTTACATTATTCGGACTATTGTCCTCATCTTTGTCGCCATATTTATTACAACTTTTCGACCATTCAGTATCTGTCTATATTTCTGCGATGAGGTATTATGTACACTATTTACAATATTCGGACTATTGTCCTCATCTTTGTCGCCATATTTATTACAACGTTTCAGCTTTCTTCAGGTGGTTGGAATGTCGATCTGAACCCTTTATTTCGCTCACTGTGGTAGACTCTTCTAGTTCCACGTGCCATGTTTAATAGATGTTAATTTCCCTCTGAAAGTTTTCCACTGCCTTAACCAGGTATTGAAATCACACTCTTTTGGGTCCTGTCACTGGATCTAACCAACGCCTTTATCCACTGTGCCTTGAGGACATCTGTGTATGAATTTCTGGGTATTATAAACCTAATGTCTTCAGCAACTATTTTTTTATCAGTACTCATATTGCAATTTTTGCTGTTATCATTTCATGCTGTTACCAGAGCTCATATAGCAATTTTTGTTGTTATTATCGCTTTTCTCTGGCGATAACTGATGACATCCATATACCAATATATGGGCTTAACAACTTTATCAAAATATTACAATAACAGTAATAAATATAAATGCATGTCATTATTTAAAGAAGTAAGAGGGTACAAATGAAAACATTTAAAACTGACAAGGTTTTCGATTTCACCGAAGTAGACGTTAAACACAAAAGATTTATCGTCTCCTCAATCTTCCCCTTCTTTCTTTATTCTTTGTTTCAGTCATTCTTTTCTCTTTCTTTTCCTTTCATTTCCTCCCCTCCCAAAAAACCTTTGATATGTCGTTTTTTCCATGTATACTCGCAATCAAACCATTCTTTATCAGAGTACGTTATGCCCTTTAAGTACGTAAGTTAGGCCCTAAATAAAGGGCGTAACGTCTGTGCGAACTAAGGAAAAAACATAATATATTTTCATCTAATTTATTTTAGCAATTAAATAAAAATCTTTTGTGTCTTACCTGGAAGTAGTATATTTACTGCTAAATAAACGACCTAAGTGAACGTCTTCTAAGGTTATTTAGCCTATAATTTTTGGTCAGTGGTTATACGAACTAACAGAGGAACAAGCTGAATTATACGATAACAATTCCTTTCCGTCGTCAAGCGGAAAATGAAATAGTTATGTTTCTGCTTAAGTGTTTTTTTTTCCTGTTGTTGTTGTATTTTGAATTTAATTGTTTTTTACTTTCTTTATTTTAAGGTGGAGAAAAAACGTGAACTTCTACTTAACCATCTGGTTAAAGCTTTTGTACGGTTTTGTCAAAAGAAACGACAAGAGAATTGTCTCATCAGGTAAGTGAGAAGTCAATTGTTGGAGTCAGTTTTAAGAACGCTTTTGTTATGATCCATAAGCCCCTATCCTTCTATGACAGTGAATGTTGGACGATTTCTTCACGGATGAGGCAGCAGAAATGTGATTCTACAGAAGGATACTGAGAATTCCATGAACGGAGCGAGTAAGCAACAAGGAAGTCTTAAAGAAAATGGCAACAGAAAGAACGCCTACTCAAAATAAAGAAAAGACAGTGGAAATACCAGAGGAAGGAAGGTGGGGAAAACTTAGCCCTCACGAGGCATATTAAGATAAATATGGATGTAAGAACGGCGAGGCGGAGAACTTAGTAAAGTTAGAAAAATTGCTAAATGCCACACGAGATAGAAAAGTGTGGAGAGCCATGATCGTATATGTCCTGAAGGGATGCGGCATATAGAAGAAGAAGCGGCCATCGAAGCTAGTCTCGGTGATCATTCACTAGTTTAATGAATTTGACTCTACACAGTACCCCCACATATCTGGCCTTGTGGCAAACTATGTTAGTAAATACTAATAAAAAAAAGTCTATCACAGCACGTTGTTTAGCAAGCTTGTACTACATGCCATTTCGTGATTGTGAGTTAGATCCTCTTGAAGTGCTCCATATTTGTTGCCTTATACCAGACACAACGAAGTTTAATCAATTCCTATATATACAGACTCCTTTGTGGATGTGACAAATTATTATTTCTCTCCGATGTTCAGCGTTCCTTCTTCGCTTTTATTCAGATCGTACACATAATTCAACATAAGCATTTTAACAGCAATTCTCTACCTTGAGTTGCTGTTGAGCCTTATATTGGGTTAAATTTAGTATAGAAAAAGCCAAAAATAAATTACCAGTAAATAGCTCCGAGAAAATATTTTTAATTTTGCTAGATCCCAAAATCTTGATCTTAATTATTTATTAAAAGGACATTCAAACTCCAGCTATAATGATATTGTCGGTTATTTTGGTCTTCTGTTTAAGATGCCATGAAGTCAACGTTGTGTCTCTATTCTGTATTTATTCCTATTGAGATTATGTATTACCAAGAAAAGTAACATTAGTGTAACTCCCTTGCATCTCATGTAGTGGGTTCAGTCATCACTAAGTCACTGGACTTGTGTCTTTGATTACCCAACCTTGTTTCCTAATACACTTCATTCAAAGCTCGCTAGATGGCGTGGCAATTATAAAAGTAAAGGTCTCTTTCTGTTCCCGGATGTAGTCGCAACACAATGGAATTTGTCTCCGCCGGGGGAGATTTCTTTCCCACGCGCTGGTCGACTGCTTAATTCTAATCAACCTCGTGCCACATTACACACACACACACACACACACACACACACATACACACACCGGAGAACTTATAAAAGAGAAATGGTGTACAGTGTGCCATGAAGCTTCCAAACATGAATTCAGTATTCCTTCTCCTAGGTGAACCCTGCTTATGTTACGTAGCTGGATTCCCGTCTTTTCAAGATCATTATTGTGTGTGTGTGTGTGTGTGTGTGTGTGTGTGTGTGTGTGTGTGTGTGTGTGTGAGAGAGAGAGAGAGTGTATGTGCCGCACCGTTGGCGGGAAATTAATCAGTCGACCTGTCCGGGAGAAGGTAAAAAGAGAATGAAAGAGTGAGTACTTTTCTTTTATACCGCTCAGTACCACATCTAGTGAGTGTTGCGCGATGCCATTGGCAGGGGGTCATCCCATAGTAAATATTTATAAAGATGTTTCGCCATTAATTAATACTTGAAATGATGATCTCACAGACGTCTACTACTGTAGTGGATTCGATACTTACTGAATGTCCAAAGTTAAGTCTTCGTACCAAAAACATGAATATCTTTTCAAAATGAACTACGTGCTTTTCCCAAACTCAATCAACCAGTATGACTGGCTTAAGACAACGTGGGTTAAGAATTTCTTGGTCATTTTCGGTGAATATTTACATGCGGTATAGTTGGAATGCTAAAAAAAGGACTTGAAAAAAAAAAGCTTCTAAAATTAAGCAAACTCCAGTCACATTCCATCTCGTATTTTCGTGCCTAAACCATGGCAAAGTTGATTTTAAATTAGTCCATTGCTTTGTTTCCTTTTCGAGTTATCTCCCCTGTTTTTATTTTTTTCCTTATTTCTTTCATTTATCTCTTTTTTTGTTTATCTTTTACTGGCCTTACTTATTTCATTTTTGGGATTTCTTAAACAAGTTTCTACCCAACCATCACTCGTGTATGTGTGTGTGTGTATGTGTGCGCACGCGCGTGTGTGTGTGTGTGTGTGTGTGTGTGTGTGTGTGTGTGTGTGTGTGTGTGCACGCGCATGTGTATAAGGAGCGTTGACTAAACTATCAACTTTGTGGTTCAACACACTAAACACATTGTTTCTAAAAATATTCTTTAACGCTTTCATACCAATATCTGATGTTTAGTCATTGGCATAATGATTTTGGAAAGTGGGTTTCACGAGACATTTTCCAAACTCCATATATATATATATATATATATATATATATATATATATATATATGTGTGTGTGTGTGTGTGTGCGTGTGTGCGCGTGCGTACGTGCGTGTGGCCTGCGTTCAAGCATGAAACATGACTTTCGTCGCTCATTTTTAACCTCAGTGTTCAATTTAATATTTACATGTGTTCTATCCCTGATATTGAATCTTTTTAACCATAAATATAGTATAACTTAAAATTATAATTTAATTATACACTGCGTGCCAAATTATTATCGAGATAACTTTTTTCTAATATTTCAAAAACTGTCCAATCAATTCACACAAGATTTTCACACAATGTTGGCAACACTGACCTGCGCAATTACTGAAATTTTCGTACTGATCTGCGCAATGTAAACAAACTGGCGCCATATTTGTTATCAGCACTGTGATTTGAGCGTGCCAAATTATTAGAAAGGTTTAGTAAAATTCACAGAATTGAGCAAACAAAACGTTTATTAATGTTGCACATGAATGTTTATGATCAAAAGAAGCTAATAAATAAGATAATCAAACAAATAATAACAGATACAAACAAAGGCACAGTTTTAAACAAATTAATAGGGAATGTGCTTTCCCTGTTTTGAAATTACTTGAAGAAGTCGACGATCCATAGAATTTGTTAATTGTAGGATGTCATCTGCTGTAATGCCGTGAGATATGTCAAGAATCGCTTTCCACAACTCAGCGTTGCTCCTGAATTGTCGTCCGTTGGCGTACAGTCTTCACTTCATGATGTTTCAAAGGTTTTCGACTGGGTTCAAATCCGGGTGAAATTGCTGGCCACTTCATTTTTTGAGGTCCATCGAAGCCTAACTGTTTCAAATATTCAGTAGTCTTGTGAGCAGCATGTGAGGAGGCATTATCTTGCATAAAAACAATGGCCCTTCTGAAGGCAAAACTTTGCCTTTTCATCCATGGTTCAAGATGCTCCTTCATAAACGCTATGTATGCATCAGCAGTCATTTTGACGCCATCTGGTACTCTCCATGGGCCCACTAATGTTTTTCCAATAATACCGCCCCAGATCATTATGCCTCCACTACCGTGTTGGTGTCTCAAACACTGATGGCGATTCTGTCCATTAATTACCCAGCCTTTGCACCATCTATCTGGCATATCTAGTGTTGCTTGAGTTTCGTCTGTGAACAAAACTTTAGAGAAGTCAATCTTCATATTGTCCTCGGCCCATTTCAGTTGATTTTGAATGTGATTTCTCGTCAACGGAGGCTTCGATACAAGTTTGACTGTTGTTGCTATTTCCCTCAGATACCGACACCGAGTACTTTTAGACACAGTAGGATCCCCAATGCGGCTGAAAAGTTCTTGACCGGTAAGTCCAGGGTTATTCGTGGCCTCTCGTTTAAGTCGTGACATGAGACGACGTGAAATAACCCACGGCTTGCCTTTACCTGCCCTTTTGCGTACTTGTGTAGGGTCGGCGGTGGACTTTTTCACTGTTTGATGACACCTCCCTATCATTTTAGAAATTTCTAGGGTAGATTTACCTTTTGAGAATTCTGAGGTGATAGTTTTCTTTTCAGCTTCACTTAAACTGCTTTTATGGCCCATCTTTTCACTAAATTCTTACACTTTTCTAATAATTTGGCACGCTCAAATCACAGTGCTGATAACAAATATGGCGCCAGTTTGTTTACATTGCACAGATCAGTACGAAAATCTCAGTAATTGCGCAGGTCAGTGTTGCCAACATTGTGTGAAAATTGTGTGTGAATTGATTGGACAGTTTTTGAAATATTAGAATAAAGTTATCTCGATAATAATTTGGCACGCCAGTGTATATATATATATATATATATATATATATTTATATATATATATATATATATATATATATATATATATATATATATATATATATATATATATATATATATATATATATATATATATATATGACGGGAGGGCTGAAACGTTTATAAGATGACCAAGATACTCTCATGGAATGTGACTAAACGAAGTTTATTTTTCAACAGAGTTACTCTTACGGTCCTCACAACTTTGTAACTTTGTATAATATTTATGTATTACACCCTAATCTTTATTCGGTAAAAATGTCATTGCTTATCATGTGTTACTTTTTAAATAATACACATATTTATGCCTTTTTTGTTTCCGTTCCTTATATTATGGCCTCTACTGTCTATATATATATATATATATATATATATATATATATACTCTACTTTGAGCAATATGAATGTATAATTAAAGCTTAATAGAAGAATCGTTATGAAATTGATCATAAACGAAAATGACATGTTCATCATTCATTAATCATAGTTGTGGATTGGAATATCATGAAGTATTGAAATTAAGTTCATATATATATATATATATATATATATATATATATATATTCCATGATCATTTCCCACTTTATTCAAGATGATTTTCTCCTAGCTTTCTAACTTTCTGGTTTGTAGTACCAAGGTACCTCGCAGTTTTTATTTTCAAGTCTTTTTTTTAATTTTCTTTGAACTGTCATAGGTGAAACTTCTCTCTCACGTGTCAAACGCCTTATGATTGAGTTGGATTGTTTTCTAATTGATCTTTATAGCTCTAAGAAGAAATGATGATCCCTCTTCCGGTTGTGACCTCCTGATCCTGTTTTCCTCTCTACTGTTCCCTCTTTTTTAAACTTATTCACCGTTCTAATTATGGTTCTTGAATAGAATTTTAAGATGGAAGCCAGAGTATGGATGTTGGATGACATTACTGAAGACCTGAATGATCTTTTTCCTCTCACTATTGCTCAATTGGAAAGACAGTGGAGTTGACATAAAACGATTTTAACCTGTTCTCTTTCTAGCTGAATGCCTCAAAGGGTTTTTCAGTAATTCTTACAACAAATAGTGTCAAGATGGCTAAACGTCTTATCTAAAACCTGGAAATAAGAAACTCAATTAGTTTTTTTTTTTTAGTTTTTTTTTTATATTAAACATTATGTGGGATGAACAATTATGTAGTTACATGATTTGGAGAATGTTGCTGTTACACCTGGTATATATAGGTTCAATGAATGGTCAGCAAGCTTGTCTCGCTAGAACAATTACAACTGAGTAGTGAGTTCGATCCTCACTGGTTGCCCCATAATTTCGGCCTTGTGCCACATTTAAGCTGTGCTTAGAAAATCACTATATCGGTTCAATGACTCAGAGAGCGATGTCATCGGGATTTATAAAATCCTGGTAGGGACCCTTGACTGCAAATTCGAAAACGAGAACTCAGACTAAGGGTGACTAACCACAAAGATCCCAACGGTGGAACAAGTGAATGATGAGCCACACCACTATAAGGTAAGCGAGGGAAATATACATTTATCTGGCAAATCTAGTTACGCTCGCTTTTCAATTATGGTTATTTATTTCGTTTAGTGGTGGATATTCAGTGAGGATCGAACTCATTACATTAGTAAACGATAACGTGTGACTACATTTACACCCCCGATACTGTGACGCTTACCCAGAGGCTAGTTTTCCCTGTTTCACCTGTAAGCTTCGTAAATAGCTAGAGAGAAAGAGATAGATACCAAAAGAGAGCAAGACAAATAAAATACTCATTTTCTGTTTACTTACATATTTTTTTTTAATTAGTAGGTTCATTTCTGTCACGTTTCTAGTTGTATAACCAGTGTCATTCCGTATCTGTAACTCAAATGATGTGATCTTTTTGTCCTGTTGTTCATAACACATTATTTACCTCTTAAAAGACGCTTAAAAGAAAAATACTATCTAGTCCACATTTGGTGCCCACTGTTCTTCTGCCGATCGATCCAATACACAAGCGTAAAAAAACACCTTTACTTATAAGGTAAGTAAACATTACAGTTCGAAGATTAATTTGATTTGAAACATCCTACTTTGCAAACCAAACAATGAAAGAAAATTTCCCTAAATCATTTGTTACAATTAGTCAGTAATGGAAAAGATGACAAGTTTTCAGCTGTAACATTTGATATGAAATAACATAAGACCAGACATGACTGTTCCCAGTAAATAACTACAACCTTCATATCCTAACTTGGATCTGTTACTCAGCTCTTAGCTGTTGTCGAACTCTCTGCCTCCAGGCAGAGAGGAACCCGGACGAGGCTATGCTGAAGGGCTTAGTCTCGTCTGGGGAGGTAGACAGACCCGAACCCGTTTATGCGGGTTCACGAGGTATTTTTGGTCGAGGATACAGGCTCGGGTTAAATTCGGCCTTGTGCCATCTCCTACCTCGTGGAGAGGTTGGTAAATATTACTACAACCTTCATAAGCTATCAGGGATAGTAACATATGGCTTTGAAAAGAGAGCCAGTTTTCCTCATTTGTAATTTTTGCTTGTCTATACCATTTCACTTTTGTAATGAGAACAGTACTGCTGCCATATCTAAGCTGGAGCTACATAATCTTCACTCACATGTCTTGATAGAGTTCAAAAGCATCAATGTAGTTTTTTGGGTGATGAATTGTTTCCCACAATACAATCCCTTTCCACAGACAAAAAGTTGCAAGCGTCTCGCAGCTCTATCGTTGTTTCCATGACAAATGTTCTGACTAATTAAATTCTTTAGTTCTGACCTTCACAGTTCAGAGCCGCCACGTCACACACACCGGGACGAACCATACCCATTCCCTTCGTATTCCGTTAGTAAGGAGGAAGTATTACTCAGACAACTTCTTCCTAAGAACCGTTATTTTATATATTATTATTAATTGGCTCCAGAGAGGATATTTCCCCGATCGCTAAAATCAACCTCTTCAAGTCTATAGTTAACCGTTATCTTTCCTACATATCATTAACTCCTAAAGCTCTTACGCACATGCAACAACTTCATTCAGTAATCCTCTATCTCTCTTGTTTTGGGGCTCTTGGGCTTTGTTTTGGGGTGAACATTAGTAAAAAATAAATAAAATTACCGATCCAAATGGAATAATAGTTTTATTATGTTTTATTAGGTAACTCCATGAAATCGCTAAAATAAAAAAAAAGCAGGATAAAAAAGATGCTAAAATTGACGGAAACAAAATTTTATCATCTAAATGTTTATGTTATTATTAAGAGGAAAGTTTTTTTTAAATTATTTTTTAAAATTTTTCCTTCTTTTTAGAACATTCTAAATTTTGATTAAAAAAAAAACTTGTTTCTCTTTGTATCACCGGAACTAGTAAAATAGACAATTTTTAGCAATTTTTTTTTTTTTTTTTTTTGCATGACAGACATTAATTTTGAAAATCTTGAAAAAATAAAAATAATTTTCGGATGTTAATGAAACTTTCAGAAACTATTCACAGATGATGTAAATTATTATAAATATATTCTTTTTTTATTAAAATCATGGCAGAATTTTTTTTAATATTTATTCCCCACACCCATAACTAATTTTATGAAAACTCTAGAAATTCGATCGAATACAGTTTAGTGATTACAATAGTTAAAAGCACAAGGCTTTGAGGAATGCAAATCATGTTTTTTTTTTGTTTTTTTTTTAATTTGGACCCCCCCCCCTACCTGAAAATCAGCTCTGATTTGTAACATACAAAACTCAATAAAATAAAGATATTTAATTTCAAATGCTTTTATTTGCTTTTAGTTGTTTTTATGAATATGGACAATATTTTCTGAAAGGAAAAAAAATTTTCGATGAAAACTGAATTTTTAATACAATTATTTGTTATTTCTTTAATTATTTTAGATTTTTACATTTAAGTTGTTAAAATATTATAAAATTAGTTGAAAGCCGTATTCACTTTCGTAAATGTCCTTATGAGGTAGATCATTTTAGCGCATTGTAAATTGATTAATTTCGACCAATCAGAAGACGCGCACTAATTAAGAAATGTAAGTTTGTGTTCATAAAAATCGTTAAAATGGCTGTAATTAAAAATTACGGAAGGTCACAAGCAATAAAACGTCACGTATAATGAGATGGACGCTAAACGTCCATCTCATTATAGCAAGTTCTTCGTGCGAAACACGTTGAGCATTTTGAATTAACGTTTTTACTAATTAAAAAAAATTGAACACCATCCTAAGCCATTTTCAGGAGCAACGTTACTACACTTTTAAAAGTATCACTTATTTCATTTACATATTTCATTGCAATTTCAATTTTCTGAAGTTGTTTTACAGTTTTCAGTGAGTCGTCTTATTTCAATTTTATGAAATTTAATCTCACTCTCAACAGTCTTATTTTAATTTCTTGATAATATATATTTTCCATTTATATATATAAATTTCCAAGAGGATAGAATCCTGGTAGAACTCAATGTCCAGGACAGAGTAAGAATATATATATATATATATATATATATATATATATATATAGTCTAAGATGTGCTATATTTATGGGATAAAGTGCTCGATATCAGAGATAGAGCGTGTGTAAATATAAAGATGAAAATAGAAGTCAACACTTTGAGGCGACTGTCTGTTTCATGCTAGATGCAATCGTCAGGCCACGAATGTTGCTATTTTTTTCGGCTATTTATATATACGGGTCCCGTATATATAAATAGCCGAGAAAATAACAGCACTCGAGGCCTTACGATTGCATCTAGCATGGAACAGAATCTCGCCTCTAAGTGTTTACTTATATATTCACTTTATATATATATATATATATATATATATATATATATATATATATATATATATATATATATATATATATTTGTATATATGGGAGTGTGTGTATGTATACGTACATGTATGCATATATGTATGCATGGTTATATGCATATGTGTATGTGTGTATATATGTGCATGTATATATGTATGTACATATATGTGTTTATATATATATATGTGTGTGTGTCTGTGTGTGTATGTATATGCGTATATAGGTGTATGTTGAAATAAATAGTAGGTTTTTTACTGGATTAAATATTTTTATATGTTTAATTTGTAATCTGTAAAGGAAAATTCTATGAATTCCAAACTGTTCTTGATTACACATTATTTCTCTTTTAAATGTCTCTCTTTTCGTTTGGCCTTTTCTCTTCGCTTCTGTCTTTCTTTTCCGCCCAACCTTTTTTTCTTGTATCTCTCTCTTCCTCTCTCTCATCTTCTCCTTTCATGTTTAGTCAATGCAAACCAGACGACATATATATGTCGGCATCGTAAATTATTTAGACGTTAAATTTGGATCGTATAATGATTTTCCTCATTCGTTGTGTCTAATGTTACCACAAATGTATCCATACGTTTCCGGTTTCTGTTTTTTTGGTTTTTTTTAAATTTAGGTCAACGAATCAGAAGTCGATTTATGCAACTAACAATAACTCGTATTTATCTGTATCTCACTCCTTAAAACTGTTATTTAACTTCTCTCCTTAAAATTCCCCTCTTTAAAATTCACCCTCACTTTAGGCTCTTTCCTCTTCTTCTTTCTTGACACTTCTCTCTAGATCTTTCATACATTTCCCTTTCATCCTTGTTTCCCACTCTCATATATAAAATATCTCTGAAATTTTGTTTTATTTTTAAACCCGGGGATATATTTTCTGTTTTCTTTTTGAATTTGTAGGTCTGATGAATTGGGTTGTAATTACGATTCCAATGTAATAAATTATAACCATGAAATTTTAGTGTTTGAGCCTTTTATATCATATATATATATATATATATAGTGGACTCTCCAATCGTATTCGACGTATGAAGGTCAAGTAACTCAGTTCCTAGGAACCGACAGCCCAGACACCAGCACATATGATTTGATTATAGTGGTGAAGTCTCTATGCGGAACCATCCACACTTTTTGAATACAGAGACCTGGTGCACTACGTGCCGCAAGGTACCCCAAAAACCTTCCTCAGGATTTGAATTCAGAGTTGTCCTTCTCCTAGACCAGTTGCCACCCAAGGCTATAGAACAAGTCTGTCCTACTATTTACCCATAAGCTGGAAGTAGAAGAGGATGAATGTCTTTCCCAAGGGTATTAGCACACGTAAGTGAATGTTATGGAGTGGAATTCGAGCTCGCCTCTCCGATACCTCAATCCGAGCCGTTATTCTACTATTCCACTGTGTCTTTATATATATATATATATATATATATATATATATATATATATATAAAGTTGCCTTTATATATATATATAAATATATATATATATATATATATATATATAAAGTTGCCTATATATATATATATATATATATATATATATATATATATAAACAGGCAACTTTAAGGCTCAATTGGTTATAATTTATTTCCTCAGGGAAATTCTTTTTCCCTGGCTCATCAGACCACACTTCCAAGGGTGAAAAAATGAATTTAAATTTACATATATTTTTTACACACTACCGTAAATATATCCGTGGAACCTTGTAACCGCAAAAATAATCCCCAGTGCTTCTTTTTCGATTTGCGAGTAATTTTGTTCGGCTGGTAGTTACGTTCTTGGCGCGTGCGCGATGGGTTTTAGTGTCCTATCCGGCATTTTATGAAGTATACATGCCCCAACACCATAGGCACTCGCGTCACTCGCGACTATTATTTCCAATTTTGGATCATAATGCGCTAAAAATAAATCTGCTGTTAGAGACTTAATGATTTTGTCGAAAGTTTTCTGACATTCATATGACCATTCCCAAACTTTCTCCTTCTTCAACAGTTCGTTTAGGGGTGCGCTTAATTTGTACATGTTAGGAATAAATTCTTGATAATAATTTACAAAGCCCAAGAAGCTTTGTAACTCGGCTAAATTTTTTGGAGCCGGCATTTTTTTTTTTTATTGCCATGACTCTTTCTGGGTCTGGTCTTCTTCCTTCTTCGTTAATAATATGGCCCAGATATTTTATCTCCTTCTTAAAGAAGTCACATTTATTTTTCTTTACCTTAAAACCGTAATTTTGTATCTGCCTGAAAACCTCTTGAACGTGTTCCCAGTGTTGTTCAATATTTTTGCTATTTATCAGGATGTCATCAAGGTATGCGATCGTGAAATCCAGTCCGCCTAGCATAGTGTCCATTATTCGAAATAATCGCTGGTGTGACCTTGATCCCGAATGGTAATCTCTGGAACTGATATAATCCTTTTATGCACAACAACCTCGAGCTTTCCTCATCTACTTGTACCTGTAGGTATGCTTCACTCGTCTATTTTTGAGAAAAATTTTCCTCCGTTCAACTTTGTGAAAACTTCCTCTGGACTAGGGAGAGGATAGTGATAATCCTTAATCGCTGCATTCAATTCCTTCGAGAAATTAGCGCATACTCGTATCTCACCCGATTTCTTTTTCACGTAAACTGTAGATGCGGCCCATTGACTATATTCCACCTTTGTCAATATACCGGTTTTCATGATTCTATCCAACTCTTCATCTATCTTTTCTAATGATGCGAAAGGTACATTTCTTTACTTCTTGAAAATGGGTTGTACATTTTCTTTTAGTTCGATTTTGGCCGTCATTTTTTACACCTCCCGAGGCCGGCTGAAAATACGTCGGGGAAACTCTCCTTTAATTTCTCCTTCAATTTCTCTGCCTCGGTCGATAACCTTTCCACTTTTTGGCAGAACGTATTTTTCGGCAAATCCCAGAGGTCAAATTTCTGCATCCAGTCAGTTCCAAATAAATTTTCCTTATTTTTTAGAACATACATCTTTAATTTCTTGGTCATCCCGTTGAACGTCACATTTGTGATAATCTCCCCCTCAAATTTGATTTTTCTTCCTGTTACCGACCTGGCTATTTTATCTGTTTTCAACATGGTCGTTTTTTTTTAATTTCTTCCATATCTGTAAGTTAATAATGGTTAAATCTGATCCGGAATCTAATTGTAATCTGATTTTTTTGTTTAACATTTCTACTTATACGTATTTTCGTATATTTATCCAGTCCTCTTGGTCAGTTCTAGTGACTCTTACTCGGCTTTTGATTTCTTTCTTGGTTCTACAGTGCGAACTTTTATACCCCACTTTATTGCACGACAGACAAGTCTTATAGCGATATAGACAATATTTGTACCAGTGTAAAGTCCCACAGCGATAGCATGGACTGGGTGGTGGTTTCTTCTGAAGTTTCATTTGAGTTTGTGTAGTAAAATAATTGGTTTGGTTTGTTTTCGAGGAGGGAGAAAAACGTGTTTGTCGTTGTACTTTTCGTATGTGAGCGATGCTAGTCTTTTCGATATCTTTCGAGTCCTTTTTTACGGTTATACATCTCTGACTGTGTCCTCAGCCAATTATTGTAGCGTCAGTTTTGGTTCACTCTCCAGTTTTGTTAGAATTCTCCGTCTGATCTCTGCATCTTTAGTAGAAACCAGGCCTTGGACGAATATCAGACTTTTAAAATTGTCAAGGCTGAGTTCAGATAACTTAAAGTCATCGCAGTGTTTGTTTACTTCGCTATCCTTTTTTGTTAAATTTAAACATTTCCACCTTTTAGTGAAGTGTTCGAACTAAATAATTCCCTGAAAGTCAGCTCATTCGTTTTCCTCGGTAGGATGTAGTCTACGAATTTAGTGTATTTGCTTGACCCTAGTTTCCTCAGTAGTAGACGTACTTTTTTCGCGTCTGACCAATTCCCGCAATCAAACCCATACCTTCTGAAGTAAGCCGCGAAGGTTTTGTCTACGGTGCATAAGTGAAGTCTTTGATTAAGCTCCATATAGCATTTTGCGAGAATGCCGCTTCATTTTCAGAATTTTGTCCTTTATTTGTAGTAATTCTTGTATTTCGAGTTGCTTTTCTTCGTTTTTCTGTTGAATTTCTAATTGTTTTTCTTCAAGCCTAGTCTGTCTTTCCTCATTTTTTTTCTGCTCAAATTGCATTTTCATTAGGTCCAATATGGTTGCCTTAAAGTCTTCCATGTTCACACCGTAATTTAATAATAACACAGGCTATCTGTTGTCACGAGATAAGGAAGGAAAAAAACTCACTTTTTCCCCTTACTTTTCCTTTTCGCAATATATACTTTGCAGCTAGAGTTGTGTACTTGTGTAACGATTTTTCCTTTTTTCTCAGTGTAGACTTCAGGTCTTTGTCGTCTGTTGTTCTCTCCCTCCTCTCTCTCTCCCGCTCTCTGTTTCTCTCTCTCTCTCTCTCTCTGCGCTTGGCACATACGTGCAAAACCGAAAATATCGTGTCTAACTTAAATTTAAAATCTCCTCATGATTCGACCCGTAAAATTAACTCCTTTGTCATAGACATCTTTTCATAGATATTTTACCAGTTCTAAAACAGTAATAAATATCCCGTCGTATTTACTAAACTCATATATATATATATATATATATATATATATATATATATATATATATATATATATATTTGAATAAAAGACAGACCACGTTAAGATTCCATGTAATAAGTTATTTCACCATAACCCCTTTAACAGGGTTCTGGATCATCAGACTTTACTTCCAAAAGCTGAAATGAAAAATGAAAAAAGAAATTCACACGTTTTTACGGACCTCATCAAGTATACGCAAAGTTAGCGAAGTGAGGAAGTGAGGGGAGAGAGATATGAGTGTGTCATATGTATCATTTTAGTTTCCTATTTTAACCCCAGTGTGTCGGCTGGTTGTTGCTCAAATCTAACGCGTCTCGTCTCTAGATAAAGGTGGTTAAGGGTTAGCGATAAGGACTACATTAAGGAAGACGTTCCAACAACCCCAATAAATTACACGACAGGTTTCATTCAAATTCTTAGACGCTGTCAGTTCGCGTTACTTTAACGTGCATATTTGGGAGGTTAAGGTTTGATAAATATCTAAATTTTAAAGACACTCTACGAAGAAATTAATTTGAAATTCGGTGGAGTTTTGAGTATTTTCTATGAAGCAGTCGATTGGAAAAAACCCATAGACAGAACATTGAAAGAGTAATCCAATTTAACAACTAAAACAGCTTTTACACACTTTCTGTCCAGAAAAGAAAACACTTGTACAAACACAAGAAAAAATAAACAAAATTGTTTCATTGCAATACCTTGACAGTCGTTGTCTTTAACGAAACATTTATATATATATATTTGTGTGTGTGTGTGTGTGTGTGCGTGTGTTTGTGTTTGTGTGTGTGTGTGTTTGTGTGTGTGTGTGTGTGTGTGTGTAAGAGAGAGAGAGAGAGAGGGGGAAGATAGGAAAATAGTAGAAAAAAGAGAAATTTAGGTCATTAAACCCCTTTTTCATTTGAGTGCAGTTTTCCTTGATAGACTTTCAAAACAAATAGGCTGTCACGTAATGGATGACGTAATTTTCATTCTGTAGTGTTTTTCTCACAGACAAGCCATGAAAAATGACACTCAGTCATGGTCAGTCGCTTTACTGGAATTTAGTTTATAAAAAATTAGCTCTACCACTATCTGTGGTATAGAACACTCTACCGTTTTCGGTGGGAAACCATAAGTAAATTCTTTTTAGAATTACTTATTTTCATTTCTATATATATATATATATATATATATATATATATATATATATATATATATATATATGTGTGTGTGTGTGTGTGTGTGTGTGTGTGTGTGTGCCGGGTACTTAGTTGAAAGTGCTCATTATCTGTGATAGAGCTATCATATAGAGTTGTATGGATATTAATTTGTAACCCCAGGTTTCACGCTTTTGCGATCATCAGATAAACTGGTTTATTTTTTCAAAAGTGGATCCATTTATGCTTATTTGTGTTTGATTATTTGTGTGTGGTGGAGGGGGGAATTTTCTTCTGTGTTTGTTTGGGATGACACTCTCGCATACACAGACACACATGCATACAGGTGTATGCACTTTAGTTTGATATGTCCCGGAAAGGCATATATTTGATCGAAGTAGCTAAGTGGGTCTGGCTACTGTAACCAAGTAGTACACAGTAGCTGTAATCGACTGGTACTTGTTGTAGTCGCAGGTAAGAAGTGTAGACCAATAGGATACCCAATGGCGTAGTACAATGGGCGTCGTCACAGACTTAAGCTCTGTCGTACCAACACGTCCGTCTGTATTTATGACGGACACCAGCCAATCATATTCCAGTGAGGGGGAACTCAGGTGTATGCATATTCCATTATATCATAGTTCATACAAACACACCCATATAATCTGAGGTTAGGCGTCTATACACATCCATGCGTTCGAGCATACATATATACGCAAATGTTATTCTATTTCGGTGTCGAGACATTAACGTTACATATATGTATCTATGTGTGAGGAAATATGAGCTTATCTGACGGCACGGGCGGCCGATCTGAAAGCGTCAAGACCACCCCCACCTGTCCCGTGTAACGCTAAGGTCTCTGCACAGCATAGCAGGGTCAGAAGGGCACCATCTACGTGAAAAAGAGCACCATAACCGAATTCATTCTACCAGAAATTTGGAAACGGCATGCTGTACTGTTTGACATTCGTGACGGAAGCTCCACTACGAACATTTCAGAGGGCTTGGGTGTCAATCTGAGGACAGTGCAGAGGATTCGGAAAGAGTTGGATGATTACGAATGTGTTTGAAGTGATCACTAGTTATGCCTCCATTTATCTTCTCACAGTGCCTTTAGAAGGTAATGCTGCTCTGAGTAAAGACCGTGGCTGCTGGAAGACTGTATATGTTTGGCAAAAGGACTCTGCACCATGCCACACAAGCAGAAGAACACAGTCATGGCAGTCAGAGAATTTCTGCAATCATATCACCTCTTACATATGTCTACCTACCTAATTCCCCAGGCTGCAAATATTTTATAATCCTATGTGGGGCGCAGTTGAGTGAGACACCAACGAACTCATTGTAGCACCAAAGATAGACTGAAGGCAAGGATTATGGCAGCATTCACCAACTTAATCAAGAAGGCTCTCCAGAAGAAATCCAGGAGATTCCCAAGTCGTCTGGAGGCCGTGGTTGAAGCCAATGGTGATTTTATTGAATAAATTTACTTTAGTATTTCAAAATATTTTTGTATAATTTTGGTAAATATATCTGTTAACATGAAATTAACACAAGTCAGTTATTTTCATTTCTGCTTAATTTAGAAGATAATTTATCCCTTAATCTACACGGTAAAACAAAATGTAAAGAGAAACTTTAAAGGAAAGCAATTGTATATAATATGGAGATATTTCTGTATGGAGATGTTATGTTTAGGACCCCAAATTCAAAAGTGGTCGGATTCATCTATCTCCCAGGCGAGGATTTATTCCACAAACGGGAAACAGTGAGTCTTGTTATTTTTTTTCCAAATTCAGGACTGCGAACTAGAGTTTCATTATAGACAGCACCATGAACTTGTAAGCTGCTGGAGTTGCAGATTTAGCTTATGTCCGGGCCATGAGAAAGCAACATTACTGTTTGGTTGCTGGAAACAAGCTGAATTTGACTGCCGCTGTCATGTGTCATCTCTACCAGAGGAGATAATCACCTTCTGTATATCTACATATTATCGTCTTATATATATATATATATATATATCATTTAACAGAGATCAACTTTTGAGAAAAAATACAGTGAGGTGAAACAAGTATTTTGACAGTGGAAACAATGGATTTAGAATCATATATTGAAAGAAAAGTATTGTATAAAGCTCACAGTATATTCATAAAACAAATATAAATGCAAATAAACAGCAAAAATAAATTATTTGACTCGTATATATATTTTATATACAAATTATTAAAACAGGTACTGAAAAAAGTATTTGGACAGAACATATATTATGCTTTAAATGGGAATTTTGGGATTTGGTGGGAATTTTAGCCAAACTCTTCTTCCGCAAAAACTTTCAATTCACTGAAGTTCTTTGGTCGCCTTTCACGACACTGATTCTTCAGTGTTCTCTTGGATTCATGTCCGGCGATTGGCTGAGCCATGTCAACACGTTGATGTTATTGTTTTGAAGCCATATACGTGTAGCTTTGGCTGTATGTTTTGCATCATTGTCCTATTGAAAAACCCAATCTGGTCCAAGTTCTAATTTCTCAACTGATGACTGCAAGCAATCTTCTAAAATCTGAATATTCATTGTGCCCTCAATAATTTTCAGTTGTCCTGTACCATTATATGCAAAGCATCCCCAAACCATAATGCTACCGCCTCCATGCTTCACAGTGGGGATGGTCTTCTTTTGATTGAAGGCTGTTCCATCCTTTCTCCAAACATGGGTAGCATCGTTGTGGCCATAAAGTTCAATCTTGCTTTCATCAGATCATAACATTTGCTTATAATAGTCATCATGCTTTCGTAAATTAGTTTTGGCAAATTCAAGTCTGAATTTTAAATGACGTTTTTTTAGCAATGGGGTTTTGCAAGGAGAGCGAAATTTTAATTGTTGTTGGTGAAGTGCAGAACTTCTGGTCTTCTTGCATACGTGAGTTCCTGCATTGCTGAGATCTTTTTGAAGTTCTCTCCGAGTCACCAAAGAGTCACCTGTTCTTGGCATACTTTCATGAGTACCGAAGGTTTTCCATTTCTTAATTATGTACCCAACAGTGCTCACAGGTAAACATAGGTCTTTAGAAATCTTACGATAGCTTTTTCTTTATCTGCAGAAATAATTCAATCTTTAAGATCTTTCGACAGCTCTCTTTGCTTTGGCATCCTGCAGTACTGTTAGTGCGACGTCTTGCGATGAACTGACCATCAAGATAGCTAACACCTTTAAGTAATGCACGTTCTAGACTATTCCATAAAATTCTAACACATTCGAGCATGAAATATACTGAAAACATTAATTTTAAACATAATTTAGGAACTGTCCAAATACGTTTTTCACTACCTGTTTTAATAATTTGTATATAAAATATGTATACGTGTCAAATAATTTATTTTTGCTGTTTATTTGCATTTATAATTGTTTTACGAATATATTGTGAGCTTTAGACCAAGGGTCGGCAACCTACGGCCCGCGGGCCGGATCCGGCATGCGAAGGCATTTTGACCGGCCCGCGAGCCTGATTACCAATGACTCTAATTTTAGACTATCTGCCATTTATCTTTCATGAGTTATTTTACCAAGTTGCGTTGCCTACGTTTAATGTCAAATAATGGATACATATACATATGTAATTTTCCTTAATTTTTCATTAATGGCCTTCGTCCGGCCCGCGACCCGTCATTATAACACGATCCGGCCCGTGGGGGTCGAATGAGTTGCCGACCCCTGCTTTAGACAATGCTTTTCTTTCAATATATGATTCTAAATCCATTTTTTTTACTGTCCAAATACTTATTTCACCTCACTGTAATATTTTCAAATGATCACGATAAAAATAAAGACGGTGAGATTAAAGACAGTAAAAGTAGAGATGGTAAAAATAAAGACAATAATAATGATGGCAAAGATAAAGACGGTAAGATTAAAGACGGTAAAAGTAAAAATGTTAAAGATAAAGACGATAATAATGATGGTAAAATAAAGACGGTAAAAGTAAAAATGGTAAAAATAAAGACGATAATAATTATGGTAAACATAAAGATGGTATAATTAAAGACAGTAAAAGTAAAGATGGTAAAAATGAAGACAATAATAATGGTTAAAATAAAGACGATAATAATGATGGTAAAAGTAAAGACGGTAAGATTAAAGACAGTAAAAGTAAAAATGGTAAAAATAAAGACGATAATAATGATGGTAAAATAAAGACGATAATAATGGTGGTAAAATAAAGACGGTAATCTTAAAGACGGTAAAAGTAAAGGTAGTAAAAATAAAGTCGATAATAATTATGGTAAAAATAAAGACAATTATAATGATGGTAAAAATAATGACGGTAAAATGGAAGACGTTAAAAGTAAAGATGGTAAAAATAAAGACGATAATGATGGTAAAAATAAAGACGATAATAATGATGGTAAAAAAGACGATAATGATGATGTTAACAATAAAGATGATAATAATGATTTTAAAAATAAAGTCGGTAAGATTAAAGAGACTGTAAAAGTAAAGATGGTAAAAATAATGACGATAACTATGGTAAAAATAATGACGATAATAATGATGTTAAAAATAAAGACGGTAAAATTAAAGACTGTAAAAGTAAAGATTATAATAGTAAAAATAAAAGTAAAGATGCTTAAGGGTTTGTCTTGATGATGTAGATTGTATTCTTGTGAAAGAAAATTCTTTTTCTGAAGACGCAGTTTTATTGGTGAAATCATTTAATGTAAAACATTAATAAATTCTCTTATATATTTACCATTTAAAACTGTAGGTGTCCTTGTTCAATCGATTTATTATACTAGTTACAAAACGTGTTTTTTGTTGTTTTTTTTTGTTTTTTGTTTTTTTTCAGTTGGTGTAAAAGCCTATCATCAAATTCTTGAACAATTATATTTTTCTGCTATTTCGAAGTCTTTTCCATAAATGAAAATTTCTTCTCTTTTTTCCACAGAAATGGAGATATTCGGCTCCGACATGTTGTAACGACAGAAAACAAAGTGAAGATTTATTTCAACATAAACTTCCAGCTGGAAAAAATGACAACCTCAAAGCGCGAAGAATTCCAACAATTTTTAGACGCCACTCACATTCAGCTTCAACCAGCACAACTCAACAAGGTAAACCGAAGCTGAAGAGATGAAAAAAAAAAAAACGAAGATATCCATAGATAGATAGATAGATAGATAGATAGATAGATAGATAGATATGAAAAGGACTGGGATAGATAGATAGATAGATAGATAGATAGATAGATAGATAGATATAAACAGACTGAGATAGATAGATAGATAGATAGATATGAAAAGGACTGGGATAGATAGATAGATAGATAGATAGATAGATAGATAGATAGATAGATAGATAGATAGATGTAAACAGACTGAGATATATAGACAGATAGATAGATATAAACAGACTGAGATAGATAGATAGATAGATAGATAGATAGATAGATAGATAGATAGATATAAACAGACTGAGATAGATAGATAGATAGATAGATATGAACAAACTGAGATAGATATAAACAGATTGAGATAGATAGATAGATAGATAGATAGATAGATATGAACAGAGTGAGATAGATATATTGATTGTGATAGACTGAGTAAACTGATATGGAAATTAATGATCAACACTGGCGTACAAATATTTGTCGCAAACTACATCATGTCACTTTTGATTTATGACTGACTACGTGTAGGTGGAAGATTTTTGCACGGTTGGTTGCTGTTTCTTTCTGTTGTAGATTGATTGGTGTGTGTGTGTGTGTGTGTGTGTGTGTGTGTGTGTGTGTGTGTATGTGTGAGTGCGCGCGCACGCGTGTGTGTGCATCTTATTACTCTAAACGCTATTTTTATGAGGACACCTTTTTAGGATACTCCTTATTATTTTTCGTTTCTTTTTTAATTATTATTTCAGTGTTAATTATGCCTATCAGCCTACGCATTTGAGAGACTTTATAAAGGAAATATGCTTTCTAGCATGATCCGACCAGCAACTCTTCGCAAACTACTCCTCGCCTGTACTACAAAAGCCCCATCCTGTAGTTATAATGTTAATACTTACATCCAACCTAATGTAGTCAGTATCGGAAACCCATTAACTCTTGCCTTCTCTAACTTTTACATGTCACATTTATCAAACAAAGTTTCCGAAACAATTATGAAACTATTAACCTACACAAAGTTTGCTGACATCTTTGTTTTCATAGAAAAAGAAATAATAAATAAACTTTCCAACAAAAAACAACCCCGTGCTAAAATATACATACGAAGTCATGGTTAATGACTAAATCCCATTACTTGACGTTGAGAGGAGGCACGCTGGTGTAGTGAATAGCTTGGATTGAGGAATCAGAGAGCAGAGTTCGAATTCCAGTCGAATCCATTAGATTCACTTCCGTGCTAATACCCTTCTCCCCGACACACCCCAAACCCAGCTAGACCGGGTTCCATAGCCTTGGATGACTACCGCAGAAAGAAATGGCAACCTACTGCGGGAAAAAATCTGCCTCATCATCCGAAATACATGATCGCCTAAGCGTGTATCTCATAACTGACGTTGATATTTAACTGAAATCCAAAGTAGTTAACAGCTACCAGTATAAAACAAAAAATCCCCAGTACGAACTCTTCTCTTAGTTTGGTTTGGTTTGGTTTGTTTTACGGTATATCAACCTCAATGGGTTATTTAATGCCGACCACATTTTTATTGCTGGTAATGTTTTTCTTCAAAAATCTATTTCTGGGAATATTTTTCCTTGAAGAAGTCGAGAGCTGGTCATATATTTTCAAAGAATATATAGTTGTTTGTATTGCTAGTATTTTTTTTTAAAAGTATTGCTGATAATAATTTTTCCTTAAAAAATTATTGCTGGTAATATTTTTTTTTATTACAAAGTATTTATAGTATTAGAACCTATCTTTACACAAGTTTGGCTTTCAACTATTTGCCCATAGCTGGGAGCCTAACTGGTGCTATCACCCCAAGTCAGGGTGGACCTGGGAACGCCAACAATTAAGAGGTGGTTCCACGCTCATCAAAACCTACTGATCAGAGGCCTTGCTGTTGGACGTAGTTTATCGTTTTACCCAGGACGTAGATGTAGTTTATTGTCATTACCCAGGACGGGAACACCTGTCTTAAAATCTATGGTAGGCAATGCACTTATAGCAGTGATAAAAATAACTTTATTAATAGAGCACAACTGCATTCTTCTTCACAGACAATATTTCTTAGTGAACTGAAACATTACTCAACAATAATTTTGTCAATTATATAATCAGTCAACAAATAAAATTATTATTACAAAATACATGACATCAGTAATAAAATGCAGGACGCCATGCAATGAATCATTAAACATCCTATTTCAGCAATAAATCCTGAAAAACAAGTAAAATTTATAATATATTACATGAAATGGAGAACTATCAACTCCGTCGTCACTAATCAAAATAATCAAAATAAACCTAAACTAGCGATAATCGATATATTTAACTGTCTAGTACAAGATTGAATTTCTTGTGATGTATCGATCATATAACTACCTCCTGGAGGGAGACGCCTGACATATTACTTATCTGACCAAAGTGTTTTAAAAGGCACAATGTAAGAGAACCATAAAGATAGTTCTGGATGATAACATAATCATCCTTCATAGGTCTCGTAGCCGAAGACATCTCGCTGCTGTGGGAGCATCTTTCTCGGCTTCTGTTGCCTCATGTCACTTCTTCATCATCAGTGAGGATATAGCCCAGCATTCACTGCCATATAGGAAGAGCGATATTACATAACAGTTCAGTACTTGCTTCTGTGTTTCTAATGAAATTTTCCTGTTTCGTAATATTTTGCTTAGGTTTTGGAAAGCATCTTTCTCAGCATCTTTCTGTAGAACGGTATTTCTGTTGCCTTATAGAAGGACTGAAACTACATAATAGTTCAGTACATTTTTCTTTGTTTCTGTTGTCTCAAGTCTCTTCTTCATCTCAGAGGAGATTGCCCAGCATTTACTGACATATAGGAGGACCAATATTACATAACAGTTATATTGACCAATATTAAGCAATTATTACCATTATTATGTATTCTGTTACGATATTATGTAATGATATTTATGTATTCAATATTAACCAATATTACATAACAGTTCATGACTCTTTTTTTCGTTTCTACCGTAACTTTCCTATTTCTTATTACTTTGATTAATTTTTGAAAAGTATTTTACACGATTACAATACGCCTTTGCTTTTCGGTGTTACACTTTTGTTTTCCATTAAAACAGTATCTGTCTACATTTACGGCACGTGGAACTAGAAAAGTGAGCGAAATAAAGGGTTCGATTCAACATTCCAAACACCTGAAGAAGGCCAGGGCGTGTAACGGCCGAAGCGTTGTAATAAATATGGCAAAAAAGAACACTTCCCAGTTATTTTAATTTTTGTGTTTGCTTGATTTTCTCAGCTCCAATACATAGTTCACATTTTGGGCTTTTCCTCTTCCTGACAACCATAAATTCTGCCTTCTTACAATTGATAGTTAGTCCTTTCTTTCCGCTTTCCTTTACTACCTTCTCTAGGGGTTTCAGTACAGTGAAATGTAATATGTATATGCTTCATATTATCCCCTTTATTATATAACGGGGATATATATATATATATATATATATATATATATATATATATATATATATATATATATATATATATATTATCCGTTATTTTGTTTTGACAGAAAACGCTAACATCATCAGAGAATTTCGTTGAGGAAGCCACACTTCCGTCTTGGCTCGTTGCTGTCATAGCCACCGTCATATTTCTGGCGGTCGCCTTCTTTGCAATGTTGTTGTATTCACTTCTCAGGTCAAAGAAAACGTAAGTAAGCTTCTTTTTTTTAATACAACTGAACTATAAAAACACATCTTCAGTCCATAACCTCGTTTCCTATGTTATATATTTAAGTTTGGTTTAAAAACATCCAAAATTTATCATTAATGGTAGATTTTAAAGTTATTGCTTTTACATGTAGCCGTCAGTCTTCGTATAAAATGCAAGAGAAATAAAATAAATAAAAATACTAGTCAAAAATCAATAATAATCGATAATGTCTCATGTAAGAAATTCAAAACTTATTACAGCTAATGATAATGGTAATAAATACCGTTTCCTTATAAGGAAATATTTGGCTTCATTAAACGAAAAACCAATGCTACTATCAGTTGAAATTTATAAAATCTTTCTATTAAAACAATTCTTCGGTAAAATGCCTTCGTTTTCGGATCCAATAACTGTTATAGCTCTTTCCAGTGTTGAAAGGGGTTTCCTTCCTAACCTTTTGTTTGAAGACGTGTAGAACGTCAACATCTTGATTATGTCCTTATTTTCTCTTCGTGTTGCATGTGATATCCATTTTAATTTGTTGCAGGCGTGTGCTGATCATGTTTTAGGTCGGAAAACACGCGTCTTCTTGTGTGTATATATATATATATATATATATATATATATATATATATGTCCCACAACAAAAAAGCGGACTCTGTATGTGAGTCCGGGTATTAAATGTAATTAACAACAAAACCATATATATATATATATATATATATATATGTATGTATGTATATATGTATGTATGTATATATAGACGAACGATAAGTATGTATTAAAAAACAACATTTAAAGACTCAAGAATTTGTTTGGGTGTATAAAATATGTGTAGAAATTCGAGTGAAAGGTGTTACATAGAAGAAAGGGAAGAGAAAGGTGCTGGCGCGCGTGCGTGTGCGTACAAGCGTGTACGTGCATTCTCTGGTGGGAGATGCATTCTTCACATTCGACCTACATCTTTCCGTGCCAAAGGAAAATAGGAAAAGGAGGATAACAGAGAATGTCACTTCCTATTTATAAGCTTAGGGAGCGTCCCACTAGCGGCGGTTTTTTTTAGGAAAGTAAGTGGGGTAACTCCAAAGGTTCAGTTATCCAATTAAAAATATTAATATTACTACAGTGACTTTTTCTTTCACATGTATTTAGTTATACGTCTTATTTGTTGCTTTGAAATACTGGGTGCGATGGGTAAATTGTCGCATTTTATATTCTTAATTTCGCGCATGTTTGTTTTTGTTTTGTCGACCGCGCAGAATAGTAGGATCATTTTGGCACCGTCTGTGAGAAAAGAGCACTTCTTCAGAAATTTAGAAACGACATGCTCTACTGCTTGGCATTTGCGCCGGAAATTTCAGAATGTTTGGGTGTCAATCTGATCAGAGTGCAGAGGATTTAGAAAGATTTAGATGATATATCCAGTCAACATCATGGTGTTTGGGGTGATTACTAGTGATGGCGACGTTAAGTTTCTATTCATCTTCCCACAGGGCCTTAGAATAAACAGGGAGTCCTACATCAAGTGCCTTGAGATCGTAGCGCTGCCCTGGGTCAAGAGGGTAGCTGATGGAATGTCTGACAACAGCACTCTGCACCATGCCACACAAGCAGGGGAACTCAGTCATGACTGTCAGTCAATTTCTACGACCACTTCACCCTTACATATGCCTACCTAACTCCTTAGAATACAATCTCCATTATTATTTGTGGGGCGCAGTTGAGCGAGAGGCCAACAAAACTCCTTGTAACATCAAAGATAAACTGAAGGCAAAGGTTATAACAGTATTCACCAACTTAAACAAGGAAATAGTCCAGAAGACTTGCAAGAGATTCTGAATTCGTCTGTGGAGCGTTGGTTGAAGCCAATGGCGATTTCATTGAATTAATGTACACTTTAGTATTTGAAGATATTTTTGTGTAATTTGTGTAAATATATCTGTTAAAATGGGATGACAGTGTTATTTTCAGTGTTGCCTCATTTAGATGGCAATTTATCCATCACAGCCTATATAAAAGTTAATTTTAACCCTCTTACTTTTAAAACGGTCTTGCGAAATCGCTAAAAACAATGACACGTGGTCACTTACTGTGTAACTGCTAAAATTTCTTTTTTTTCTCTTTTCTTATTTTTTAAACTGTTACTTGTTGCAGTTATTATTTTAGTCACGGGATTTTAATTAATGAATTCTCTGACTATCATTCTTCGATTAACTATTATAAATATTCCATGAGACATTCGAACAATTATACTTTTCTCATTTAACACAAATGTCTACCAATATGTTCTTCAGCCTTCCTCTGGTTTCTGTCGCTTCTAGAAATCTTTCACATTTTTTAAGTCATCATCACCTCTCCTATTCAATAAATTCACGGATCAGATCAGGATAATGGATTTTAATTGCAGCAAATTTATTTATCGTTCGGATTTATGAACTGCCCTAGTTTTAAAAAAGCCAAAATCTGCGTACTAAATTCAAAGACAATGGATACAGCCTACACCTGTGGAAGTCTTGAGATTATATTCAAAACAGATTCCTGAAAATGTTCTTTATTCTTTTAAATGTGTTTGATATTTATTTTGCTTTATTTAACGTATGTTCATTATTTCTTGCAGTTTTCGGGCTAGTTTTTTTATTCTTTTTGTTTTAAATTCAACGTTTCAACTGATCCATGTTGTATCCGGCTCATTCGTCACATCTCATCCATAAGACCGCAATAATAGTATTATTTTTGTTCAATTCTTTTAGATGAAATTTTGTCAAACATCTTTATTATCAACAGTGAGTAGACAGTATAATGTTGAAAATAAAACATAAGCTCTCAGTGAGATTCGAACTCTCATTCTTTTTAATACTCTATTCCATAATAAATATCAAAGCCATATTTTAAAACTTGTTGGCAGTAATAGTAATTTTACTTAATTTTTTATCAGATGAAACACTGTCAACCATTATTCTTCATTTTAACTAAAAGTATGCAAGATCCATCCATTTACACATAGTATTACACATTTCTTTTCCAACATTCGTTACATTATACTCAGTTTTTAATACCCACTTAAGCTAATATTTTAAAAAATAAAGGATTCACACAAGCGCCATGAAATATACACGTGATGGCCAAACAACTAATAAGAACAAAGCAAACGTAGAATTTAAATTTGATGCGGACATAAAACACCGTGACCAATAAAATGCACGCGTGATGTCAACACAACTAAAGAAAACAAAACAACATCGAATTTAAAAACTGAAAAATATTACTCCGAATCAAACCACTACTAAAATTTCTGCTGAAAGTAAATAGCGAAATATGTCAAATTTATAAATATTTCCGACTTGTTCCTTATTTAATCATTTAAACTTGAAAAAAAAGGGTTGCTGAATGTTCTAATAAAATGCCATATATTTAACATAAAATACACAAATTTTTAACTGAAACTACTATCATGTAATAATAGTGTGGATTTCAAAAGTTCTTCTCTCTGACTGAAATGGAAATGAACATAAATAGTCTTTTAGCGAGGAAGTGAGAAATTAGAGTTTGGAGACAAGATAAAAAGGGAGTCAATTGTTATTTTGATGAGAAAGACAGGACAATGAGGATGACTTGCGTCTCTTTACTGCTGTAAGTCTTTCTGCTGAGTTGATTGGATGTTTAGTCTATATGGCTTCATATATGTTCCAGAAGCCTATGTTTATTTATTGGCAGGAGCTGATTTTATTGGTTATTCATTATTTTTCTTAATTTTATAAATTGAAATATGTTTGAAACCGGAAGACTGCGCAGAGCCTTTGCGTGGTGTGTTTATTTCTGTCATTTGAATTTTTGATTTAAAACTTCCGCATATTCTATTAACTAATATTTTCTAAAAAAGAATAATTTAACTAGTATTTTCTAAAAAAATAATAATGTAACTAGTATTTTCTAAAAAATAATAATTTAGCAAGTATTTTTTAAAATAATAATTTAACTAGTATTTTTAAAAAAATAATAATTTAACAAGTATTTTCTAAAAAATAATAATTTAACTAGTATTTTCTAAAAAATAATAATTTAACTAGTATTTTCTAAAAAAATAAAAATTTAACAAGTATTTTCTAAAAAATAATAATTTAACTAGTATTTTCTAAAAAATAATATTTTAACTAGTATTTTCTAAAAAAGACAATTAAATATGAGTAAATACAATCGAAATTATTCATGGAAAAACAAGAGAACTTAACATAGAAAAGCTGAAGAACGTATCGATAGAAAGGCTGTGTCAGAAACAACAAAGATACGAGTTCGAAAACTGTCCAAAATAATTATCCTTATGTGTGTCGTTATTTTTCTGTAGCACCATATTTCTTTTGCCCCGCGTCTCTTCCACATCTGTGAGGAGATTACCCAGCATTCACTTCCATATAGAAGAACTGATACTACATAACAGTTCAGTACTCTTTTTTTCTTTGTTTCTAAAGACGTTTTCCTGTTTCATGATATTTTGCTTAGCTTTTGGAACGCATATTTCGCTATTTCAACACTCCTCTGGGTTTTTGGTTTCATATGTTCTGTCCTCTGCTGAACCACTTGTCAAATCTTTAAATTTTCGTACTTGCTTGATTTCCATATTTGTAGTTCGTATCTTAGACTGCTCCTCTTACTGATAACTATACATTCTCTCTCCTAACAATTGAGGATTAGTCCTTCTTCTTACTTTCTTTCATTATATTCTGTAGGAGTTCCTTTAGTTTCCTTTCTGTGACTGCTATCAACACTGCGTCATCGATATAATTGAGTTTTTTATTTTCTTATTGTTTTTGCCAGAAGTCGTTCCAGTAAAGGAAGTTGCCAAGTTTCTTCTTCTGGTCAGTCGACAGCGGCAGAATTAGAGGAAAGCAACGCTGAAACAAAAATCGCTTCTTTTATAGAACCACAAGACAAAGTCCACAAATCAGCGTCACTTTCAGGGGATCAGAAAGAACACAAACTTAATAATCAATATGAAGTATCGTTATACTCAAGCGGGGAAACTGGGAATCCTGTGCTCAGCATCCAACCATCACCCATCGACCTTGCCAACCAGGAAGAAGTTTCAGTGTCGTCACGTTTAGACCACAAGATTACATTGGAAACTCTCCAAACTTCAGCCAGTGAAAACGAAGATGGCCAAAAGCATTTGGTTTCAGCTAGAAAGTGAGTATTTTTGGCAAGTTGACATTCAGCCCTAAAAATTATTACTAATTCGTTAATATTTACATGAAAAGAGAGCGGCAAGCATAAATTATGTTCTACCTTTTCAAGAAAAGAAGCTGATTAGATCAAAAATGGTTTCATTGCTACTACATCTGGGCTGGAACGGCTCAATTCTCACTCTCCAGCCTCGACAGAGTTTTAAAGAGTTTAGGCCACCTTGTGGGTGATGAATTGTTTTCCCCCTTTCCTACAGACAAACAGTTGCTACACTATCCTTACTCCATCGCCATTTTCATGGTAGATATTCGGACGAACTACAATCCTTGATTCAACTAGTCCGGGCCTTCACTGCGAAAACCCAACATGCCACTTACACCGAGTTGACGCATCCATATTCCCTTCGTATTTCATTGAGGAAATCCTTTAGAATTGCTGCATTGTGGAGCGAACCCTTGAGAGAATGCTTCCTCAATCAATACCATCTTAACTTCTTCAAGTTAAGGGTCAACCGCTATCAATCCTATATATCCTTATAATAAACACCACTGCTCCCCACTGTGTGCCCTTGTAACAACCACATTTAGTAATTATCTACCTTGAACGGCTTTTGTACCTTGTGTTATCTGAAAAATAGTAGAGGACATTCATATGAGGTACTGAATACATAATTACTATCTTTATATAAATTGAGTATATCACAGGTTGTATTTATTGAACAAATATTTTAAGAATTTCATTTACTTTTATAATCAAATATATAGACGTGTATCAGTATCAGTGTAGCCTAATGAAAAAAAAAGTTAATCTCAAATTCTTTTAACACAATCTCCTTTCTTGTTAATGCACTTAATTCAGTCATGCATATTAATGACATTTGAGTGAACATGACATTATAGAAATATCACATTAAAATTCTGCTCCGTATTTTTTATTTCATTTATTTATTTACTTACCTAATTATTTAATTAGCTATTTATTTACTTACCTATTTATTTACTTACCTATTGAGTGCAAATAGACCTTAAAATATTTCCCGTAAACAATGGGAAAAACTATTAAATTCTCAATTAGCAAATAGTTACATTAAATTTGTCTTAGCAACTTTGACCAGTCAATTAAGGAAAAACAAATTATCAGCGGTCAAGTATTAGACTTTTCCGTGCCATATCTTTTCACGGCGATCATAGCTCTTCACAACTTCCTATCCTTTGTAGCAATAAGCAATCGTCGTTTCCTTACTATGCATCCCAGTTCCTGTTCTACCACCCATTTACTCGAGATTATTAGAATCAAGACTCTCCACAACTTCCTATCCTTTGTATTAATAAACAATCGTTCTTTCCTTAATATGCCTTCCAGTTCGTGTTCTGCCACCCATTTCCGCGAACTTATTAGGATCATGACTCTCCACAACTTCCTATCATTTCTAGCAATCGGTCTTTCCTAGTTATGCCGCCCAGTTCCTGTTCTTTCACCCATTTACGCAAGCTTGATAGTATCAAGACTCTCCACAACTTCCCATAGTGTATAGCGATGAGCAATCGTTGTTTCATTACTATGCTTCCCAGTCACTGTTCTGCCACCCGTTTACGCAAGCTTATTAGGATCATGACTCTCCACAACTTCCTATCCTTTTTAGCTATAAGAATTCTTTGTTTCTTTACTATGCTTCCCAGTTCGTTTTGTGCCACCCATTTACGGGAGATAATTAGGATCAAGACTCTCCACAACTTCCTATCCTTTGTAGCAATAAGTAATAGTTGTTTTCTTACTATGCCTCCCAGTTCCTGTTCTGCTACCCATTTCGCCATATAATTAGGATCATGACTCTCCACATTTTCCTATGATTTGTTGCAATAAGCAATCGTTGTTTCCTTACTATGCATCCCAATTCTGTCAGCCATTTGCGCAACCTTATTAGGATCATTACTCTCCACAACTTCCTATCCTTTGTAGCAATAAGCAATCGTTTTTTCCTTACTATGACTCCCATCCCTGTTGTACCAACCATCTATGCAAGCTTATTAGAATCATTACTCTCCACAACTTCCTACTATTTGTAGCAATAAGTAATCGTTGTTTCCTTAAAAGGCCTTCCAGTTCCATTTCTTTCACGCATTTACGCAAGCTTATTAGGATCATGACTTTCTATAACTTCCTATCCTTTGTAGAAATAAGCAATCCTTGTTTCCTTACTATGCCTCCAAGTTCCTGTTCTGCCAACAATTTGCGCAAGCTTATTAGGATCATGACTCTCCACAACTTTCTATCGTTTGTAGGAATAAGCAATATCTATTTTCTGACTAGTCCTGATAAACCCAGTTCTGGCATCCATTTACACAAACCCCTTAGGTTATTCGCTGTTTCCCTCTGCTCTTCTTGTTTTTAATATATCCTGTGAGATTCTTATCCGCTAAGCCGTCTTTCCTTATTAAATGTCTAGGAAATATCAACTGTCTCTTTCTGATTCTAAGTTTAAGTGCCTTTTTTTTTCCATTTTCCTTAAAACTTCCTCATTGGTCGTACGTTCCGTCTATGGTATTCTCCGAACTGAATAAGGCAATTATATACTATATGTGAGCGAATTGTAAATAATTTTAATATACAGAAGTACTGGAATGGATTCCACACAGAACAAACTTTAAAAAATAGCTCAACAAATATTACTATGATCTGTTATGTAAATTGATGTTATCTAGTCAGTTAATACTTACCCAAACGCAATCTGTATGTTTATATAATTCCATCACATTATATATTTAAATTTTCATTAGTTGTAGGTCAAATGACATATGTATGTTTCGTTTGCTCGAAACTCAAAATGGTAAACGTGGGTCTCAATTGTACGAGAGTCTAAAAGACAGACGTAGGTTTCGTTTGTACGAGAGTTTAAAAAACAGACGTAGGTCTCGTTTGTACGAAAGTCTAAAAGACAGACGTAGGTCTCGTTTGTACGAGTGTAAAAAAGATAGATATATATTTAATTTGGAATAGAGTTAAAAAAGATAGACGTGTGTCTCATTTGCACAAGAATCAAAAATATAGACTTAGGTCTCGTTTACACGAAAGCCAAAATGATAGAAGTAGGTCCCGTCTGCACGCAAATTAAAATAGAATATAAGCTTGATTTGCATGACAACAAAAAAGACACACACACACACACACACACACACACACACACACACACATATATATATATATATATATATACACGTGTGTGTGTGAGGGGGTGCATAACTGTTTCTCCATCCAGGTATTTCAGATGTTGTCAGTGACTGGACTCACAGCACAACTGAAAACACTAACTTTTCGTACATTCAACAGCCATCTAACACAGGTATGGATATATAGAAATACCTGAGTTTGTGCCCAGGCGTATCATAATGACACTGAGAGTGTTGAACACCTTGTCCTTCGTTAAGGTATCCATCGAGAAGAAAACGTTTATGTAATACCTGCGGCCTGATATCATCTAATGTTGACTTGTTTGGTTGTTGACTATATTTTTTATGTTAAATTCTTTTAAAAGAAAATGTTCTTTCTCATTGAGGGAAATTGACTTATTGCAACGTCTTTCTACAGTTTCATGCACATGTTTTACTTGATTTAGCAAAGTCATTCGGGCGTGAAAATTCTCGATCATATAACTGATAGGCATCGCGAGGTTTTGTTTGAATAAAGCAGAAAGTTACAGTAATGCGTGACATAATTGTACCAGCGAGTGTTCTCCAATTATGAGTATGCATAAAATGCATACAATTAATGTCACGATTAAAAAGAAAAAAAAAATGTGCTAGTCATCTGGTGCACAGGAAAGACAAGCAAGTATTCGCCAAAATAAACGCAATGACAGCAAAATGTATTTTTTATATGTATGCGAAATTTTTGTTAGGAGTTTCAGAAGTTTGTCCGGTTTAAAATGTCATCCATTCAAAGCACAACGTAGTTTACAATATGATGTCTTGATATAGTCATACTCCACATCTAGGTAGTGGCTATCATGCCGTTTCAGAGGCCGGCAGAGTAAGGTTACAATCCCTAAAAATATTTTGTTCGACAGGCACCTAAAAAAAACCGGGGCAGGTAGAATTGTGATGATAATAAAAAAAAAATATGAAGTACAGGCGGGTTTCGCCCAAACAAAAAAATCTTAAAAGTGTTAGTATTTTTAATCATTTCGCCCCAAACAAGGCGGGAATGCCACTAGTGCACTGGGGGTTACAGGGAGTGAAAGTGAAACAAAAGACTGTGTACAGGGTGGATTGAGGAATAAACAAAAGTTGAACAGGATTCAAGGAGGAAGAATGGATATTGACATTGCATTTAAAATTTTTTGTTCCTTCACTCTATCAAATACTAAACTTCCTCACTCGTTTGACTTAGAACTCAAGACCAACATGCCTTCTTACTGGATTTGTCCCGTACCGATTCTTTTGCTTCTTGTCGTGCATTGCAAGCATGTTCTTTTGGCAATTTGGATCACGATGTAGTGTCAGTTGATATTTATTTGATTCGTCTATCACGTATGGACCCATTATTTACAAATATTCTGTCTGCTACCAAGAATTCATTTTGCGATTTTCTCGCGGTGCTCCTCGGACTCCCGACGAAGAAATGTTCATTTGAAGTTTTTCTTGGGTAAAAATCGGCATCGATGATTTTGTATCTTCTCGTAAGTAACAGATAAAACCACAATCTTCCAGTTGGTTCACACTTTCATATCTAGCCGCTCTAACACACGGGGATCATTTTTCCGGCTATGCATGATAGATATTATACCCAACAAACGAATCTTTTGCGTCTACTCGTTTGTTTGTTTGTCTGTTTTTTGTTTAGCGGCATATCAACATCCTTATGGGTCATTTAATGCCGAAATTTAATGTTCTTGGGAGCATTAGTAATTTCGTTTACAAAAGTGTATTGCTGGTATTTGTTTTGTAAAGATGTATTGTATTGCTTGTAATTTATCTTTTTGTTTTGCTGATAATTCTTTTTACTATGAAAATATATTACTGGTATTTTTGCTATCATTTCTTTTTTATACCTTCCTAGTGTTTTGACCCCAGTTTAGAGTTAATTATTTACCCATAGCTGTGACCCTAACTGATGGTTAGGGTGAACCTAGGGACACCAGCAATTAAGAGGTGGTTCAGGAGCATTGCTGCTTGATGTCGTTTATAGGTGTCTGCTCGTAATTTGTGTAAACGTGTCCTCAGAAAGGCTACATCGTTGTTCGGTGAAAGTGAAATAAGATATACCCTCTCAAGTTTTGTTCTTGTAATTATTGGCGGTATTGTAAGAGTGTGTTAAATAAGGGTAAATCCTTAATTCCCCCTCTCTTCAATCAATTTGAAATGCTATCATCTTTTACCGATAAAGCAGAATACTTTTTTTTCTTTCAGTTCTACTCACCACTCATCTTGAATTTCTTTGGCTGACTTTCCAATTAGAACTGAGTTTGAACTATGTGATCTGCATTTACCTCTGTCCAAGATTTCCTCTATTATCTTCAAACTGGATCCCTAAAGTATATGAACTTGATGGTATCCCTGCTATTGTCCTTAAGAAATCTGCCCCTGAACTGGGCCATGTTCTCTCCCAAATCTACAATAGCTGTTTTAAGATGGGTTGCTTTCGAGATTGCTGGAAATCCTCTTCTGTTGTTCCAGATTTTTAAAACTCTTTGATCCTTCGAACTATTTGTCGTCTCCCTCTTTTTGGCAATGTTCTAGATGCTCAAATCATTTCTGAATGGGTTAAGCATCTAACCACACAGGCTGCTCTTTCTGTCCAAAATATAGCATTCGTTTCTCTAGATCAGCGGATCAACCGTTGATGTGTTGACGATTTTTACTGAAAGAGTCTGTCAAGAATAGCGAATATCAGGCTGTTGCTTTGCATATCTCATGGATTGTCTAGTCGGTTGGGGCTTCAGAATGCGCCGTCTGCACCTCTGTGGAGGGGTAATACCCACCCCCATGAGGTAACGTGAAACCATCTCTTGATTGTTAGTTTGCCCAGGTCCACCCTGACCCGTAGTGGTAGCACCTGCTAGCGACTCAGCCATGGCAAATACTTAATCTCCGAACTAGGATCAAAACACTATGAAAATTTAAAAATACTTTAAATACCAGCAATACAGTTTAGAAACAAATTATTACCAGCAATACATTATTACCAACAAGACATTTTTGGAAAAGAAATTATAATCAACAATACATTTGTGAAAAAAATTACCAGTATTACATTTCAGAAAAAAATATTATCAGCAATAAAATCTTGTTGACATTAAATAACCCATTGAGGTTGATATACTGTAAAGCAAAACAAACAGAGCATATCTCAAAGGAATTTGACAGGGTTATGCATGATGATCTTATTTTCATGAGTTAATTGGATTCATTCCTTCGCCTATAGCTGCATTTTCGGCGAAATCTAACGATAAATATTACATCACATATTTTCAAGAGATAATTTGATTCATGTTTTTAGGATTTTTTTTTCGCCTACAGATGCATTTTACGGCTGAACTGAAAAGTTAAAAAAATTATCACTACTTTTCATGACATAATTGGATACATGTTCTTAGGAATTATTCCTTCGCCTCCAGCTGCAATTTACCGAGAGTTTTTAAAGTTAAATAATACATCACTTTTTTCATATGATAATTGGATTAATGTTCTTTGGAATTATACCTTCGCCTACAGCGGCATTTTGAGGCGAGATATTAAACATAAATAATACGCCACTTATCTTCAGGAGATAATTTGATTCACGTTTTTTGGCATTATTCCTTCGCCAGCAGGTGCATTTTATTGGGATATTTAAACTTACATAAAACATCACTTATCGTCATGTGATAATTGGATACATGTTCTTGGGAATTATTCCTTCGCCTAGAGCTTCAATTTACGGCGAGTCATTTAACTTAAATAATACTTCACTATATTTCAAGAGATAATTGGATTCACGTTCTTTCGAATGATTCGCCTACAGTAGCATTTTGCGTCGAGTCAATAAAGTTAAATAATACATCAATTATTTCCTTAGATAATTGGATTCATGTTCTTTGGAATTATTCTTTCGCCTAAAGACGCATTTCACGGCGAGTCATTAATGTTAAATAATACATAACTTATTTCATGAGATAATTGGATTGATATTCTTAGGAATTATTCCTTCGCCTACAGCTTCAATTTACGGCGATTCCTTTAACTTAAATAATACATCACTTATTTTCATGAGATTATTGGATTTATGTTCTTAGGAATTATTCCTTCGCGTCCAGCTGCATATTACAGGTAGGTTTAAAGTTAAATAATTCATCTCTAATTTTCATGTGATAATTGGATTCATGTTCTTAGGAATTATTATTTCGAATACAGCTGCATTTTACCTCGAATCTTTAAAGTTAAATAAAATATCAGATAATTCAAGCTACAATTGATTCATGTTCTTACGAATTATTCCTATGCTTCCAATTAAATTTAAAAGCAAGTCTTCAACGTTAAATAATACATCAGTTAGTTTCATCAGATATTTGTATTGATGCTCTTAGGAATTATACCTTCGCCACCACCTGCATAATTACGGCGAATCTTAAAATTAAAAATACATCACTTAATATCAAGAGATAATTGATTCATGTTCTGAGGAATTTTTCCTTCGCCTACAGATGAATTTTACGGCTAGTCTTAAAATTTAAAAAAACATCACTTATTTCATGAGATAATTGGATGTTGTTAGGAATTATTCCCTCGCCACCAGCTGCATTTTACGGTGAGTTTTAAAGTTTAATAATACATCCCTTATTTTAATATGATAATTTGATTCATGGTCTTAGGAATTACTTCTACGTACAAAGCTGCAATTTACGGCGAGTTTTTTTTAACTTTAATAATAGAAATCATGTTCTTAGGAATTGTTTCTTCGACTACTGTTGCATTTTATCCCGAGTCTTTAAAGTTAAATAAAATCTTACTTAATTCAAGCGATAATTCGATTCATGTTCTTACTAATTATTCCTTCGCATCCGTCTGAATTTAAATGCAAGTCTTAAAAGTTAAATAATACATCAGTTATTTTCATCAGATAATTGGATTCATGTTGTAAGGAATTATTGCTTCGCCACTGCTAGCATAATTACGGCGAGTCTTATAAGTTTAAAAATACATCATTTATTTTTTGAGATACTTGAATTCATGTTCTTAGGAAATTATTCCTTCGCCTCCAGCTGCAGTTTATGGCGAGATTTAAAGTTAAATAATACATCACTTATTTTCATATAATAATTAGATTCATATTCTTAGGAATTATTCCTTCGACATCAGCTGCATAATTAAATTTATATAATACATCATTTTTTTCATGAGATAATTGGATTTATCGTTTTCGGTATTATGCCTTCGCATCCAGCTGAATTTTACGGCGAGTTTTAAAGTGAAATAATACATCATTTATTTTCATGAGATATTTGGATTCATGTCCTTAGGAATTATCCTCCCCATCCAGCAGAATTTTACGGCGAGCCCATAAGCTTAAATAATATATTAATTTTTTTCTTGAGATAATTAAATTCATCGTCTTAGGAATTATTTCTTTGCCTCCATCTCCATTTTATGTCGAGTCCTTAAAGTTAATAATACAGCATTAAATCATGTGATAATTTGATTCATGTTATGAGGAATTATTATTTTGCATATAGCTGCATTTTCCGGCGAGACCTCAAACTTAAAAAATATATCAATTATTTTCTTGAGAAAATTGAATTCATGTTCTTAGGAATTATTCCTTCGCTGACAGCGGCATTTTACGGCGACTCTTAAAAGTTTAAAAATATATCACTTTTTTCATGAGACAGTTCCATTTATGTTCTTAGGAATTATCCTCCGTGACCAGCTGCATTTTAAGGCGTATCCTTAAACTTAAATAAGTATTAAGTATTTTCTTTAGATAATAGGATTCATGTACTTAGGAATTTTTCCTTCGCATACAGCTGCATTTGACGTCGAGATTTAAAGTTAAAAAATACTTCATTAATTTTCATTAATTAATTGGGTTCATCTTCTTAGTAATTATTCCTTCGCCTACAGCTGCATTTTACGGCGTGTCTAAAAGATTAAAAATACTGGACTTTTTTCATGAGTTAATTGGATTCATTTTCATAAAGGTATATAATACATCACTTATTTTGATTCATGTTCGGGCGAAATTTAAAGTTAAATAATACATCACTAAATTTCCTAAGATAATTGGATTCACGTTCTTTCGAATGATTATTTGGCCTACAGTAGCATTTTGCGTCGAGTCAATAAAGTTAAATAATACATCACTTATTTCCTTAGATAATTGGATTCATGTTCTATGGTATTATTCCTTAGCGATCAGCCACATTATTATGTCGAGTCTTAAAAGATTAAAATTACATCACTTTTTTCGTTAGATATTTGTATTCATGTTCTTAGGAATGATTCCACCGAATCCAGCTGCATTTTACGCGAGTCTTTAAAGTTAAATAATACATCACTTTTTTAATGACATAATTGGATTCATGATCTAACGAATTATTCCTTCACCACTAGCTGCATTTTTACGGCGAGTTTTAAATTTGAATAATACGTCATTAATTTCATGAGATAATTGGATTCATGTTCTTAGGAATTACTCCTTCGCCTACTGCTGCATTTTACGACTAGTCTTAAAGGTTTAAAAATACATCACTTATTTTCATGAGATAATTGGATTCATGTTCTTAGGAATTATTCCTTCGACACCAGCGAATCATTAATGTTAAATAATACATCACTTTTTTCATGAGACAATTGGATTTATGGTCTTGGGAATAATGCCTACGTATCCAGCTGTATTTTACAGCGAGTTTTGAAGTTAAATAATACATCTTTTATTTTCATGATATAATTGGATTCTTTTCTTATTCATTCGCCTACAGATGCATTTTAGGGCGCATACTTAAACTTAAATAAAATATCATTTATTTTAATGAGATAATTGGTTTCATGTTTTTTGAATTAATACTTCGCCTACAGCTGCACGTTACGGCAATTCAGTAAAGTTTAATGATACGTCACTTATATCATGAAATAATTGGATTCATGTTCTTTGTAATTATTCAATCCTGTCAAGCTGCATTTTAGGGCAAGCACTTTATCTAAAATATTATATATCACTTATTTTCTTGAGATAATTGTATTCATGTTCATAGGAATTATAACTTCGCGTCCAGCTGCATTTACGGCGAGTCTTATAAGAAAATAATACATCCGTTATTTTTATGAAATAATTGGCTCCGTTCTTAGGAATTATTGCTTCGGCTCCAGGTGAATTTTACGGCGAGTCGTTAAATTTAAATAATACCTCATAATTTGATTCATGTTCTTCGGAGATATTTCTTCACCGACAGCTGTATTTTACGGCGAGTCATTGAAGTTAAACTATTCTCCCTTATTTCATGTGAGAAAATTTGATTCATGTTCTTAGGAATTGTTCCATCGCTTACAGCTGCAGTTTTCGGTGAGAATTACTGTTAAATAATACATCATTTATTTACATGAGATAATTGGTTTCTTGTCCAATGGAATTATGCCTTTCACTTCAGCAGAAAATTACGACGAGTTTCAAAGTTATATAATACATCGCTAACTTTCATGATAATATTGGATTTATGTTCGTAGGTATTACTTCTTCGCCACGAGCTGCATTTTACGGCGAGATTTAAAGATGAAAAATACATCAATAATTTTCATGAGATAATTGGATACATGTTCTTTGCAATTATTCCTTCGCGTACAGCTGCATTTTATTGCGAGTCATTAAAGTTAAATAATATATCACATATTTCATGAGATATTTGTTTCATGTACTTAGGAATTATTCCTTCGCGTACAACTACATTTTACGGCGAGATTTAAAGTTAAATGATACATCACATATTTTCATGAGACAATTTGTGAAAGTTAAATAATACATCACAAAATTTAATGAGACAATTGGATTCATGCTCTTTTACGGCGCGATTAAACTTAAAGAATACATCACTTATTTTCATGAGATTATTTGATTCATGTTCTTAGGATTTCTTCCTTTGCCACCAGCTGAATTTTACGGTTTGTCTTAAAAAATCTTTAAAATTACATCACTTAAATTCATGAGATCATTGAATTCTTGAACTTTGAAATTATTCCTTCGCATACAGCTTTATTTTACGGCGAGTCATTAAAGTTATATAATACATGAATTAATTTCATGACATAATTGGATTCATGTTCTTAGGAATCATTCATTCGACGACAGTTGCCTTTTACGAAGAATCCTTAAACTCAAATAATACAAAACTTATAATTCTTTCGCCTCCCGCTGCATTTTACGGCGAGTCTTTAAAGTTAAATAATACATCAGTTATATTCATCTGATATTTGGATTCTTGTTCTTAGGAATTATTCCATCGCAACCAGCTGCTTTATTACGACAAGTCTTGAAATACAACCCGTTTTCATGAGATAATTGGTTTCATGTTCTTGGGATTTTTTTCTTCGCCTACAGCTGCTTTTCACGGCGAGTCTTTATAGTTAAATAATACATCACTTATTTTCATGAGATAATTGGATTAATAATCTTAAGAATTATAACTTCACCTTCAACTGCATTTTACTGCGAGTTTGAAAGTTAAATAATACAACAATTATTTTCATGAGACAATTGGATTTAATTTAAATATTGCATCACAATTTTTCAATAGATAATTTGATTCATGTTCTTGCTATTAGAAATTACTTCTTCGCCACTAGGATGCATTTTGCAACATGTCTTAAAAGTTTAAAAATACATCAATTTTCATGAGATACTCGGATTCATGGTATTAGAAATTACTTCTTCGCCATCAGGATGCATTTTGCACACTATTTTAAGAGATTAAAAGTTCAATTTTCATGAGATACTCCGAAAATAGAAATTACTTTTCATGCATTTTGCAAAAAGTTTTTACATCAATTTGAATGAGATACTCAGATTCATGCTATTAGAAATTACTTCTTCGCCACCAGGATTGCATTTTGCACCCTTTTTTAAAAAGTTTAAAAAATACATCAATTTTCATGAGATACTCGGATTCATGCTATTAGAAATTACTTCTTCGACAGCAGGATGCATTTTGCAACCTGTTTTAAAAGTTAAAAAATAAATAATTTTCATGAGATACTCGGATTCATACTATTAGAAATTACTTCTTCGCCACTAGGATGCATTTTTCACCCTGTTTTAAAAGATTAAAAATACATCAATTTTTCATGAGATACTCGGTTTCATGCTATTAGAAATTAGTTTTCGACACCAGGATGAATTTTGCAACCTGTTTTAAAAGTTTAAAAATACATCAATTTTCATGAGATACTCGGTTTCATGCTATTAGAAATTACTTCTTCGCCACCAGGATGCATTTTCACCCTGTCTTAAAAGTTTAAAAATACATCAATTTTCATGAGATACTCGGTTTCATGCTATTAGAAATTAGTTCTTCGCCACCAGGATGCATTTTGCACCCTGTCTTAAAAGTTTAAAAATACATCAATTTTCATGAGATACTCGGTTTCATGCTATTAGAAATTAGTTCTTCGCCACCAGGATGCATTTTGCACCCTGTTTAAAAGTTTAAAAATACATCAATTTTCATGAGATACTCGGTTTCATGCTATTAGAAATTAGTTCTTCGCCACCAGGATGCATTTTGCACCCTGTCTTAAAAGTTTGAAAATACATCAATTTTCATGAGATACTTGTCGGTTTCATGCTATTAGAAATTAGTTCTTCGCCACCAGGATGCATTTTTGCACCCTGTCTTAAAAGTTTAAAAATACATCAATTTTCATGAGATACTCGGTTTCATGCTATTAGAAATTAGTTTTCGCCACCAGGATGCATTTTGCACCCTATTTTAAAACTTTAAAATACATCAATTTTCATGAGATACTCGGTTTCATGCTATTAGAAATTACTTCTTCGCCACCAGGATGCATTTTGCACCCTCTTTAAAAGTTTAAAAATACATCAATTTTCATGAGATACTCGTTTCATGCTATTAGAAATTAGTTCTTTTCGCCACCAGGATGCATTTTGCACACTGTTTTAAAAGTTTAAAATACATCAATTGTCATGAGATACTCGGTTTCATGCTATTAGAAATTAGTTCTTTGCCACCAGGATGCATTTTGCACACTGTCTTAAAAGTTTAAAAATACATCAATTTTCATGAGATACTCGGTTTCATGCTATTAGAAATTAGTTCTTTGCCACCAGGATGCATTTTGCACACTGTCTTAAAAGTTTAAAAATACATCAATTGTCATGAGATACTCGGTTTCATGCTATTAGAAATTAGTTCTTCGCCACTAGGATGCATTTTGCACCCTGTCTTTAAAGTTTAAAAATACATCAATTTTCATGAGATACTCGGTTTGATGCTATTAGAAATTAGTTCTTCGCCACCAGGATGCATTTTGCACCTGTCTTAAAAGTTTAAAAATACATCAATTTTCATGAGATACTCGGTTTCATGCTATTAGAAATTAGTTCTTCGCCACCAGGATGCATTTTGCACCCTGTCTTAAAAGTTTAAAATACATCAATTTTCATGAGATACTCGGATTCATGCTATTAGAAATTAGTTCTTCGCCACCAGGATGCATTTTGCACCCTGTCTTAAAAGTTTAAAAATACATCAATTTTCATGAGATACTGGGTTTGATGCTATTAGAAATTAGTTCTACGCCACCAGGATGCATTTTGCACCCTGTCTTAAAAGTTTGAAAATACATCAATTTTCATGAGATACTCGGTTTGATGCTATTAGAAATTAGTTCTACGCCACCAGGATGCATTTTGCACCCTGTCTTAAAAGTTTAAAAACACATCAATTTTCATGAGATACTCGGTTTCATGCTATTAGAAATTAGTTCTTCGCCACCAGGATGCATTTTGCACGCTGTCTTAAATGTTTAAAAATACATCAATTTTCATGAGATACTGGGTTTGATGCTATTAGAAATTAGTTCTTCGCCACCAGGATGCATTTTGCACTCTGTCTTAAAAGTTTGAAAATACATCAATTTTCATGAGATACTCATTCATGCTATTAGAAATTACTTCTTCGCCACTAGGATGCATTTTGCACCCTGTCTTAAAAGTTTAAAAATACATCAATTTTCATGAGATACTCGGTTTCATGCTATTAGAAATTAGTTCTTCGCCACCAGGATGCATTTTGCATCCTGTCTTAAAAGTTTAAAAATACATCAATTTTCATGAGATACTCAGATTCATGCTATTAGAAATTAGTTTTCGCCACCAGGATGCATTTTGCACCCTGTTTTTTAAAGTTTAAAAATACATCAATTTTCATGAGATACTCGGATTCATGCTATTAGAAATTAATTCTTCGCCACTAGGATGCATTTTGCACCCTGTTTTAAAAGTTTAAAATACATCAATTTTCATGAGATACTTTCATGAGAAATTACTTTTTCGCCACTAGGATGCATTTTTTTTTTCTGTTTTAAAAGTTTAAAAATACATCAATTTTCATGAGATACTCATTTGATGCTATTAGAAATTAGTTCTTCGCCACTAGGATGCATTTTGCACCCTGTCATAAAAGTTTAAAAATACATCAATTTTCATGAGATACTCGGTTTCATGCTATTAGAAATTAGTTCTACGCCACCAGGATGCATTTTGCACCCTGTCTTAAAAGTTTGAAAATACATCAATTTTCATGAGATACTCAGTTTCATGCTATTAGAAATTAGTTCTTCGCCACCAGGATGCATTTTGCACCCTTTTTAAAAGTTTAAAACACATCAATTTTCATGAGATACTTTTTTCGTTTCATGCTATTAGAAATTAGTTCTTCGCCACCAGGATGCATTTTTGACCCTGTCTTAAAAGTTTAAAATACATCAATTTTCAAAATGCTATTAGAAATTAGTTCTTCGCCACCAGGATGCATTTTGCACCTGTCTTAAAAGTTTGAAAATACATCAATTTTCATGAGATACTCGGTTTCATGCTATTAGAAATTACTTCTTCGCCACCAGGATGCATTTTGCACCCTGTCTTAAAAGTTTAAAAATACATCAATTTTCATGAGATACTCGGATTCATGCTATTAGAAATTAGTTCTTCGCCACCAGGATGCATTTTGCACCCTGTCTTAAAAGTTTAAAAATACATCAATTTTCATGAGATACTCGGTTTCATGCTATTAGAAATTAAAATTCTTCGCCACCAGGATGCATTTTGCACCTTTTTCCTTAAAAGTTTAAAAATACATCAATTTTCATGAGATACTCGGATTCATGCTATTAGAAATTACTTTTCGCCACCAGGATGCATTTTGCACCCTGTTTTAAAAAGTTTAAAAATACATCAATTTTCATGAGATACTCGGATTCATGCTATTAGAAATTAGTTCTTTCGCCACCAGGATGCATTTTGCACCCTGTCTTAAAAGTTTAAAATACATCAATTTTCATGAGATATCTTTTCGATTCATGCTATTAGAAATTAGTTCTTCGCCACTAGGATGCATTTTGCACACTGTTTTAAAAGTTTAAAATACATCAATTTTCATGAGATACTCGGATTCATGCTATTAGAAATTAGTTCTACGCCACCAGGATGCATTTTGCATCTTTCTTTAAAGTTTAAATATACATCAATTTTCATGAGATAATCGGTTTCATGCTATTAGAAATTAATTCCTCGCCACCATGATGCATTGTGCACCCTGTTTTAAAAGTTAAAAATACATCAATTTTCATGAGATACTCGGATTCATCCTATTAGAAATTAGGTCTTCGCCACCAGGATGCATTTTGCATCCTGTCTTAAAAGTTTAAAATACATCAATTTTCATGAGATACTCGGTTTCATGCTATTAAAAATTAGTTCTTCGCCACTAGGATGCATTTTGCACCCTTTTTTTAAAGTTTAAAAATACATCAATTTTCATGAGATACTCCGTTTCATGCTATTAGAAATTAGTTCTTCGCCACCAGGATGCATTTTGCACACTGTCTTAAAATTTTAAAAATACATCAATTTTCATGAGATACTCGGTTTCATGCTATTAGAAATTAGTTCTTCGCCACCAGGATGCATTTTTGCACACTGTCTTAAAAGTTTAAAATACATCAATTTTCATGAGATACTCAGGTTTCATGCTATTAGAAATTAGTTCTTCGCCACCAGGATGCATTTTGCACCCTGTTTTAAAGTTTAAAAAATACATCAATTTTCATGAGATACTCGGATTCATGCTATTAGAAATTACTTTTGCCACCAGGATGCATTTTGCACCCTGTTTTAAAAGTTTAAAAATACATCAATTTTCATGAGATACTCGGTTTCATGCTATTAGAAATTAGTTCTTTTTGCCACCAGGATGCATTTTGCACACTGTCTTAAAAGTTTAAAATACATCAATTTTCATGAGATACTCGGTTTCATGCTATTAGAAATTAGTTCTTTGCCACCAGGATGCATTTTGCATCCTGTCTTAAAAGTTTAAAATACATCAATTTTCATGAGATACTGGATTCATGCTATTAGAAATTAGTTTTTCGCCACCAGGATGCATTTTGCACCCTGTTTAAAAGTTTAAAAATACATCAATTTTCATGAGATACTCGGATTCATGCTATTAGAAATTACTTCTTCGCCACTAGGATGCATTTTGCACACTGTTTTTTAAAAGTTTAAAATACATCAATTTTCACCAATTAGTTCTTCGGATGCATTTTGCACCCATCAATTTTCATTAAATGCTATTAGTTTAAAAACCAGGATGCATTTTTCTTATTTAAAAATACATCAATTTTCATGAGATACTCGATTCACGCTATTAGAAATTCATGCTATTAGAAATTAATTTTTCGCCACCAGGATGCATTTTGCACCCTGTTTTAAAAGTTTAAAATACATCAATTTTCATGAGATACTCGGATTCATGCTATTAGAAATTAGTTCTTCGCCACTAGGATGCATTTTTGCACCCTGTTTTAAAAGTTTAAAATACATCAATTTTCATGAGATACTCGGTTTCATGCTATTAGAAATTACTTTTTCGCCACCAGGATGCATTTTGCACCCTGTTTTAAAAGTTTAAAATACATCAATTTTCATGAGATACTCGGATTCATGCTATTAGAAATTAGTTCTTCGCCACCAGGATGCATTTTTGTTTTAAATTTAAAATACATCAATTTTTTAAAGTTTGCTAAAAATACATCAATTTTCTTTAAAGTTTAAAATACATCAATTTTCATGAGATACTCGGTTTCATGCTATTAGAAATTAGTTCTTCGCCACCAGGATGCATTTTGCACTTTTTTAAAAGTTTAAAAATACATCAATTTTCATGAGATACTCGGATTCATGCTATTAGAAATTAGTTTTTTCGCCACTAGGATGCATTTTGCACCCTTTTTTAAAAGTTTAAAATACATCAATTTTCATGAGATACTCGGATTCATGCTATTAGAAATTAGTTCTTCGCCACTAGGATGCATTTTGATGCATTTTGCATTTTGCTATTAAAAATTATTTTTCCATCAGGATGTCATTTTTAAAGTTTAAAAATACATCAATTTTCATGAGATACTCGGATTCATGCTATTAGAAATTACTTTTTCGCCACTAGGATGCATTTTGCACCCTTTTTTAAAGTTTAAAATACATCAATTTTCATGAGATACTCGGTTTCATGCTATTAGAAATTAGTTTTTCGCCACCAGGATGCATTTTGCACCCTGTTTTAAAAGTTTAAAATACATCAATTTTCATGAGATACTCGGATTCATGCTATTAGAAATTAGTTTTCGCCACCAGGATGCATTTTGCACCCTGTTTTAAAAGTTTAAAAATACATCAATTTTCATGAGATACTCAGGATTCATGCTATTAGAAATTACTTTTTCGCCACCAGGATGCATTTTGCACCCTGTTTTAAAAGTTTAAAAATACATCAATTTTCATGAGATTTTTTCATGCTATTAGAAATTAGTTTTTCGCCACTAGGATTCATGTCTTAAAAGTTTAAAATACATCAATTTTCAAGATACTCCCGTTTCATTAGAAATTATTTTTCGCCACCAGGATGCATTTTGCACCCTGTCTTTAAAAGTTTAAAATACATCAATTTTCATGAGATACTCGGATTCATGCTATTAGAAATTACTTTTCGCCACCAGGATGCATTTTGCACCTGTCTTAAAAGTTTAAAATACATCAATTTTCATGAGATACTCGGATTCATGCTATTAGAAATTACTTCTTCGCCACCAGGATGCATTTTGCACCCTGTCTTAAAAGTTTAAAAATACATCAATTTTCATGAGATACTCGGATTCATGCTATTAGAAATTACTTCTTCGCCACCAGGATGCATTTTGCACTCTTTTTTTAAAGTTTAAAAATACATCAATTTTCATGAGATACTCGGATTCATGCTATTAGAAATTAGTTCTTCGCCACTAGGATGCATTTTGCACTCTTTTTTTAAAGTTTAAAAATACATCAATTTTCATGAGATACTCGGATTCATGCTATTAGAAATTAGTTTTTTCGCCACCAGGATGCATTTTTAAAAGTTTGAAAATACATTTTTTAAAAATTAGTTTTTCGTTTAAAAATACATCAATTTTCATGAGATACTCGATTCATGATTAGAAATTACTTTTCGCCATTGCATTTTGCACCCTAAAGTTTAAAAATACATCAATTTTCATGAGATACTCAGTTTCATGCTATTAGAAATTAGTTCTTCGCCACCAGGATGCATTTTGCATCCTGTCTTAAAAAGTTTAAAATGCATTTTTCATGAGATACTCGTATTCATGCTATTAAAATTAGTTCTTTCGCCACCAGGATGCATTTTTGCACATCAAAGTTTAAAAATACATCAATTTTCATGAGATACTAGATTCATGCTTTAGAAATTCTTCGCCACCAGGATGCATTTTTAAACTTTGTTTTAAAGTTTAAAAATACATCAATTTTCATGAGATACTCGGATTCATGCTATTAGAAATTAGTTCTTCGCCACCAGGATGCATTTTGCACCCTGTTTTAAAAGTTTAAAAATACATCAATTTTCATGAGATACTGGTTTTATGATTCAAATGCCACCAGGATATTAGAAATTAAAAATTCTTTTCATGAGATACACTAGGATGCATTTTGCACCCTGTTTTAAAAGTTTAAAAATACATCAATTTTTCATGAGAAATTACTTTTTTCGCCACTAGGATGCATTTTGCACCTTTTTTAAAGTTTCATGAGATACTATTAAATTAGAATTACTTTTTCGCCACTAGGATGCATTTTGCATCCTGTTTTAAAAGTTTAAAATACATCAATTTTCATGAGATACTGGATTCATGCTATTAGAAATTACTTTTTTCGCCACTAGGATGCATTTTGCACCTGTTTTTGGTAAAAGTTTTAAATACATCAATTTTCATGAGATACTCGGATTCATGCTATTAGAAATTACTTTTTCGCCACCAGGATGCATTTTGCACTGTTTTAAAAGTTTAAAATACATCAATTTTCATGAGATACTCTGGATTCATGCTATTAGAAATTACTTTTTCGCCACCAGGATGCATTTTGCACCCTGTTTTAAAAGTTTAAAATACATCAATTTTCATTTTGCACCCTGTTTTAAAAGTTAAAATACATCAATTTTCATTCATGCTATTAGAAATTACTTTTTCGCCACCAGGATGCATTTTGCACCCTGTTTTAAAAGTTTAAAAATACATCAATTTTCATGAGATACTCGGATTCATGCTATTAGAAATTACTTTTTCGCCACCAGGATGCATTTTGCACCCTGTTTTAAAAGTTTAAAATACATCAATTTTCATGAGATACTCGGATTCATGCTATTAGAAATTACTTCTTCGCCACCAGGATGCATTTTGCATCCTGTTTTAAAAAGTTTAAAATACATCAATTTTCATGAGATACTCGGATTCATGCTATTAGAAATTATGCATTTTCGCCACTAAAAATGCATTTTTCACCCTGTTTTAAAAAGTTTAAAATACATCAATTTTCATGAGATACTCGGATTCATGCTATTAGAAATTAGTTTTCGCCACCAGGATGCATTTTGCACCCTTTTTTAAAAGTTTAAAAATACATCAATTTTCATGAGATACTCGGATTCATGCTATTAGAAATTAGTTTTTCGCCACTAGGATGCATTTGCACCCTGTTTTAAAAGTTTAAAATACATCAATTTTCATGAGATACTCGGATTCATGCTATTAGAAATTAGTTCTTCGCCACCAGGATGCATTTTGCACCCTGTTTTAAAAGTTTAAAATACATCAATTTTCATGAGATACTCGGATTCATGCTATTAGAAATTACTTTTTCGCCACCAGGATGCATTTTGCATCCTGTTTTAAAAGTTTAAAATACATCAATTTTCATGAGATACTCGGATTCATGCTATTAGAAATTACTTCTTCGCCACTAGGATGCATTTTGCACCCTGTTTTTAAAGTTTAAAATACATCAATTTTCATGAGATACTCGGATTCATGCTATTAGAAATTACTTTTTTCGCCACCAGGATGCATTTTGCACTGTTTTAAAAGTTTAAAAATACATCAATTTTCATGAGATACTCGGATTCATGCTATTAGAAATTACTTTTTCGCCACCAGGATGCATTTTGCACCCTGTTTTTAAAAGTTTAAAAATACATCAATTTTCATGAGATACTCGGATTCATGCTATTAGAAATTAGTTTTTCGCCACTAGGATGCATTTTGCACCTGTTTTTTAAAGTTTAAAATACATCAATTTTCATGAGATACTCGGATTCATGAGAAATTACTTTCGCCACTAGGATTTTTGCATGCTTAAAAGTTTAAAATACAGAGAATTTCATTAGCTTTTTTTCGCCACTAGGATGCATTTTTCATGAGCACCCTTTTTTAAAAGTTTAAAAATACATCAATTTTCATGAGATACTCAGGATTCATGCTATTAGAAATTACTTTTTCGCCACCAGGATGCATTTTGCACCCTGTTTTTAAAAGTTTAAAAATACATCAATTTTCATGAGATACTCGGATTCATGCTATTAGAAATTACTTTTTCGCCACCAGGATGCATTTTGCACCCTGTTTAAAAAAGTTTAAAAATACATCAATTTTCATGAGATACTCGGATTCATGCTATTAGAAATTAGTTCTTCGCCACCAGGATGCATTTTGCACCCTGTTTTAAAAGTTTAAAATACATCAATTTTCATGAGATACTCCGGATTCATGCTATTAGAAATTACTTTTTGCATCCTATTTTAAAAGCCACATCAATTTTCATGAGATGCATTTTGCACCCTTACTTTTTAAAGTTTAAAATACATCAATTTTCATGAGATTTTCACTCAGATTCATGCTATTAGAAATTACTTTTTCGCCACCAGGATGCATTTTGCACCCTGTTTTAAAAGTTTAAAATACATCAATTTTCATGAGATACTCGGATTCATGCTATTAGAAATTACTTTTTTCGCCACTAGGATGCATTTTTCATCCTTTTTAAAAGTTTAAAATACATCAATTTTCATGAGATACTCGGATTCATGCTATTAGAAATTAGTTTTTTCGCCACTAGGATGCATTTTGCACCCTGTTTTAAAAGTTTAAAATACATTTTTCATGAAGTTTTCAAAAAATACATCAATTTTTTGCACCCTGTCTTAAAAGTTTAAAATACATCAATTTTCATGAGATTCATGCTATTAGAAATTAGTTCTTCGCCACCAGGATGCATTTTTGCACCCTGTCTTAAAAGTTTAAAATACATCAATTTTCATGAGATACTCGGATTCATGCTATTAGAAATTAAAATACATTTTTTCGCCACCAGGATGCATTTTGCACTCTGTTTTTAAAGTTTAAAAAAAACATCAATTTTCATGAGATACTCGGATTCATGCTATTAGAAATTACTTTTCGCCACTAGGATGCATTTTGCACCCTGTTTTTAAAGTTTAAAAATACATCAATTTTCATGAGATACTCAATTCATGCTATTAGAAATTACTTTTCGCCACCAGGATGCATTTTTTGCACTTTTTTTAAAAGTTTAAAAAGTACATCAATTTTCATGAGATACTCAGTTCATGCTATTAGAAATTACTTTTTTCGCCACCAGGATGCATTTTTGCACCCTGTTTAAAAGTTTAAAATACATCAATTTTCATGAGATACTCGGATTCATGCTATTTTTGCATCCTGAAATTAAAATTTTTTTCCACTCAGGATGCATTTTGCACCAGGATTTTTAAAGTTTAAAATACATCAATTTTCATGAGATACTCAGATTCATGCTATTAGAAATTACTTTTTCGCCACCAGGATGCATTTTGCACCCTGTTTTAAAAGTTTAAAAATACATCAATTTTCATGAGATACTCGGATTCATGCTATTAGAAATTACTTCAGGATTCATTTTGCACCCTGTTTTTAAAGTTTAAAAATACATCAATTTTCATGAGATACATTCATGCTGCTTGAAATTACTTTCGCCACCAGGATGCATTTTGCAAAAAAGTTTAAAAATACATCAATTTTCATGAGATACTCGGATTCATGCTATTAGAAATTAGTTTTTCGCCACCAGGATGCATTTTTTGCACCCTGTTTTAAAAGTTTAAAATACATCAATTTTTCATGAGATACTCGGATTCATGCTATTAGAAATTACTTCTTCGCCAAAGTTTAAAATACATCAATTTTCAGGATGCATTTTTTTCGCACCCTGTTTTAAAAGTTTAAAATACATCAATTTTCATGAGATACTCGGATTCATGCTATTAGAAATTACTTCTTCGCCACCAGGATGCATTTTGCACCCTGTTTTAAAAGTTTAAAAATACATCAATTTTTCATGAGATACTCGGATTCATGCTATTAGAAATTACTTCTTTCGCCACCAGGATGCATTTTGCACTCTTTTTTTAAAGTTTAAAAATACATCAATTTTCATGAGATACTCGGATTCATGCTATTAGAAATTACTTCTTCGCCACCAGGATGCATTTTGCACCCTGTCTTAAAAGTTTAAAAATACATCAATTTTCATGAGATATACGGATTCATGCTACATTCGCCAATTTTTTTGCATGAGATACACATCAATTTTCTATTATAAATTATGCTTTTTTAGTTCCACCAGGATGCATTTTGCACCCTGTCTTAAAAGTTTAAAAATACATCAATTTTCATGAGATACTCGGATTCATGCTATTAGAAATTACTTCTTCGCCACCAGGATGCATTTTGCACCCTGTCTTAAAAGTTTAAAAATACATCAATTTTCATGAGATATCAGATTCATGCTATTAGAATTTACTTTTTTCGCCACCAGGATGCATTTTGCACCCTGTTTTAAAAGTTTAAAATACATCAATTTTCATGAGATACTCGGATTCATGCTATTAGAAATTAGTTCTTCGCCACCAGGATGCATTTTGCACCTGTTTTAAAAGTTTAAAATACATCAATTTTCATGAGATACTCGGATTCATGCTATTAGAAATTACTTTTTCTTTTTTGCATCCTGTTTTAAAGTTTAAAATACATCCAGGATGCATTTTGCACCCTGTTTTAAAAAAGTTTAAAAATACATCAATTTTCATGAGATACTCGATTCATGTTCATGCTATTAGAAATTACTTTAAAAATTCGCCACCAGGATGCATTTTTTTCGCCACCCTGTTTGCTTAAAGTTTAAAAATACATCAATTTTCATGAGATACTCTGATTCATGCTATTAGAAATTACTTTTTCGCCACCAGGATGCATTTTGCACCCTGTTTTTTAAAGTTTAAAATACATCAATTTTCATGAGATACTCGGATTCATGCTATTAGAAATTAGTTCTTCGCCACTAGGATGCATTTTGCACCCTGTTTTAAAAGTTAAAAATACATCAATTTTCATGAGATACTCGGATTCATGCTATTAGAAATTACTTTTTCGCCACTAGGATGCATTTTGCACTCTTTTTTTAAAGTTTAAAAATACATCAATTTTCATGAGATACTCGGATTCATGCTATTAGAAATTAGTTCTTCGCCAAAGGATGCATTTTTGCATCCAGTTTTAAAATTAAAATACATCAATTTTCATGAGATACTCGGATTCATGCTATTAGAAATTACTTTTTCGCCACTAGGATGCATTTTGCACCCTGTTTTTAAAAGTTTAAAAATACATCAATTTTCATGAGATACTCGGATTCATGCTATTAGAAATTACTTTTTTCGCCACCAGGATGCATTTTGCATCCTGTTTTAAAAAGTTTAAAAATACATCAATTTTCATGAGATACTCGGATTCATGCTATTAGAAATTAGTTCTTTCGCCACCAGGATGCATTTTGCACCCTTTTTTAAAGTTTAAAAATACATCAATTTTCATGAGATACTCGGATTCATGCTATTAGAAATTACTTTTTCGCCACCAGGATGCATTTTGCACTCTTTTTTTAAAGTTTAAAAATACATCAATTTTCATGAGATACTCGGATTCATGCTATTAGAAATTACTTCTTCGCCACCAGGATGCATTTTGCACCCTGTTTTAAAAGTTTAAAAATACATCAATTTTCATGAGATACTCGGATTCATGCTATTAGAAATTAGTTCTTCGCCACCAGGATGCATTTTGCACCCTGTTTTAAAAGTTAAAAATACATCAATTTTCATGAGATACTCGGATTCATGCTATTAGAAATTACTTTTTCGCCACCAGGATGCATTTTGCACCCTGTTTTAAAAGTTTAAAAATACATCAATTTTCATGAGATACTCGGATTCATGCTATTAGAAATTACTTTTTCGCCACCAGGATGCATTTTGCACCCTTTTTTAAAAGTTTAAAAATACATCAATTTTCATGAGATACTCGGATTCATGCTATTAGAAATTAGTTCTTCGCCACTAGGATGCATTTTGCACTCTTTTTTTAAAGTTTAAAAATACATCAATTTTCATGAGATACTCGGATTCATGCTATTAGAAATTACTTCTTCGCCACTAGGATGCATTTTGCACTCTTTTTTTAAAGTTTAAAAATACATCAATTTTCATGAGATACTCGGATTCATGCTATTAGAAATTACTTTTTTTCGCCACTAGGATGCATTTTGCACCTGTTTTTTAAAGTTTAAAAATACATCAATTTTCATGAGATACTCGGATTCATGCTATTAGAAATTACTTCTTCGCCACCAGGATGCATTTTGCACCCTGTTTTTAAAAGTTTAAAAATACATCAATTTTCATGAGATACTCCGATTCATGCTATTAGAAATTACTTTTTCGCCACCAGGATGCATTTTGCAAAATACCTGTTTTAAAAGTTTAAAATACATCAATTTTCATGAGATACTTTTCATGGATATTTCATGCTATTAGAAATTACTTTTTTCGCCACTAGGATGCATTTTGCAACTTTTTTTTAAAAGTTTAAAATACATCAATTTTCATGAGATACTCGGATTCATGCTATTAGAAATTACTTTTTCGCCACTAGGATGCATTTTGCACTCTTTTTTTAAAGTTTAAAAATACATCAATTTTCATGAGATACTCGGATTCATGCTATTAGAAATTACTTTTTCGCCACCAGGATGCATTTTGCACCCTGTTTTAAAAGTTAAAAATACATCAATTTTCATGAGATACTCGGATTCATGCTATTAGAAATTACTTTTTCGCCACTAGGATGCATTTTTGCACCCTGTTTTTTAAAGTTTAAAAATACATCAATTTTCATGAGATACTCGGATTCATGCTATTAGAAATTACTTTTTTCGCCACTAGGATGCATTTTGCACCCTTTTTTAAAGTTTAAAAATACATCAATTTTCATGAGATACTGGATTCATGCTATTAGAAATTAGTTCTTCGCCACTAGGATGCATTTTGCACCCTGTTTTAAAAGTTTAAAAAATACATCAATTTTCATGAGATACTCAGATTCATGCTATTAGAAATTACTTTTTTCGCCACTAGGATGCATTTTTGCACCCTTTTTTTAAAGTTTAAAAATACATCAATTTTCATGAGATACTCGGATTCATGCTATTAGAAATTACTTTTTCGCCACTAGGATGCATTTTGCACCCTGTTTTAAAAGTTTAAAATACATCAATTTTCATGAGATACTCGGATTCATGCTATTAGAAATTACTTTTTTTTTTTTTGCACCTGTTTTAAAGTTTAAAATACATCAATTTTCATGAGATACTCTGCTTTTTTTTTTCGCCACTAGGATGCATTTTGCACCTTTTTTAAAAGTTTAAAATACATCAATTTTCATGAGATACTCGGATTCATGCTATTAGAAATTACTTTTTCGCCACTAGGATGCATTTTGCACCCTGTTTTTAAAAGTTTAAAAATACATCAATTTTCATGAGATACATCAATCGATTCATGCTATTAGAAATTACTTCTTCGCCACTAGGATGCATTTTGCACTCTTTTTTAAAAGTTTAAAATACATCAATTTTCATGAGATACTGGATTCATGCTATTAGAAATTACTTTTTCGCCACTAGGATGCATTTTGCACCCTTTTTTAAAAGTTTAAAAATACATCAATTTTCATGAGATACTCGGATTCATGCTATTAGAAATTACTTTTTTCGCCACCAGGATGCATTTTGCACCCTGTTTTAAAAGTTTAAAATACATCAATTTTCATGAGATACTGGATTCATGCTATTAGAAATTACTTTTTCGCCACTAGGATGCATTTTGCACCCTGTTTTAAAAGTTTAAAAATACATCAATTTTCATGAGATACTCCGGATTCATGCTATTAGAAATTACTTTTTCGCCACTAGGATGCATTTTGCACCCTGTTTTTTAAAGTTTAAAAATACATCAATTTTCATGAGATACCATGCTATTAGGATGCATTTTGCACCCTTTTTTAAAGTTTAAAATACATCAATTTTCATGAGATACTGGATTCATGCTATTAGAAATTACTTTTTCGCCACCAGGATGCATTTTTGCACCCTGTTTTAAAAGTTTAAAAATACATCAATTTTCATGAGATACTCGGATTCATGCTATTAGAAATTACTTTTTCGCCACTAGGATGCATTTTGCACTCTTTTTTAAAGTTTAAAAATACATCAATTTTCATGAGATACTGGATTCATGCTATTAGAAATTACTTTTTCGACAGAAATTAAAATTCAATTTTCGAGATACCATTCATGCTATTAGGACCAGGATGCATTTTGCACCTGTTTTAAAGTTTAAAATACATCAATTTTCATGAGATACTCGGATTCATGCTATTAGAAATTACTTTTTCGCCACTAGGATGCATTTTGCACTCTGTTTTAAAAGTTTAAAATACATCAATTTTCATGAGATACTCGGATTCATGCTATTAGAAATTACTTTTCGCCACTAGGATGCATTTTGTTTACCCATGTTTTAAAGTTTAAAATACATCAATTTTCAAAGATACATCAATTTTCATTCATGCTATTAGAAATTACTTTTTCGCCACCAGGATGCATTTTGCACCCTGTTTTAAAAGTTTAAAATACATCAATTTTCATGAGATACTGGATTCATGCTATTAGAAATTACTTTTTCGCCACTAGGATGCATTTTGCACGCTTTTTTAAAGTTTAAAAATACATCAATTTTCATGAGATACTCGGATTCATGCTATTAGAAATTACTTTTTCGCCACTAGGATGCATTTTGCACTCTTTTTTTAAAGTTTAAAAATACATCAATTTTCATGAGATACTCGGATTCATGCTATTAGAAATTACTTCTTCGCCACTAGGATGCATTTTGCACCCTGTTTTAAAAGTTTAAAATACATCAATTTTCATGAGATACTGGATTCATGCTATTAGAAATTACTTTTCGCCACTAGGATGCATTTTTGCACCCTGTTTTAAAAGTTTAAAAACACATTTTCAAGATTTTCATGAGATACTCGATGATTCATGCTATTTTAGTTTAAAATTTTTTTCGCCACGGATGCATTTTTGCACCCTGTTTTAAAAGTTTAAAATACATCAATTTTCATGAGATACTCGGATTCATGCTATTAGAAATTACTTTTTCGCCACTAGGATGCATTTTGCACTCTTTTTTTTTTTAGTTTAAAATACATCAATTTTCATGAGATACTCAGATTCATGCTATTAGAAATTACTTTTCGCCACCAGGATGCATTTTGCACCCTTTTTTAAAGTTTAAAAATACATCAATTTTCATGAGATACTCGGATTCATGCTATTAGAAATTACTTCTTCGCCACTAGGATGCATTTTGCACCCTGTTTTAAAAAGTTTAAAAATACATCAATTTTCATGAGATACTCGGATTCATGCTATTAGAAATTACTTTTTCGCCACTAGGATGCATTTTGCACCCTGTTTTAAAAGTTTAAAAATACATCAATTTTCATGAGATACTCTATTAGATTCATGCTTTTGCATTAGAAAAAAGTTTTTCGCCACTTTTCATGCATTTTTTTTCGCCACCTTTTTTTTAAAAGTTAAAAATACATCAATTTTCATGAGATACTCGGATTCATGCTATTAGAAATTACTTCTTCGCCACTAGGATGCATTTTGCACCCTGTCTTTAAAGTTTAAAAATACATCAATTTTCATGAGATACTCGGATTCATGCTATTAGAAATTACTTTTTCGCCACCAGGATGCATTTTGCACTCTGTTTTAAAAGTTTAAAATACATCAATTTTCATGAGATACATGCTATTAGAAATTCATGCTATTAGAAATTTTTAAAAGTTTAAAACACATTTTTCGCCACCAGGATTAGAAATTTTTGCACCCTGTTTTAAAGTTTAAAAATACATCAATTTTCATGAGATACTCATATTAGAATTCATGCTATTAGAAATTACTTTTTCTGCCACTAGGATGCATTTTGCACCCTTTTTAAAGTTTAAAAATACATCAATTTTCATGAGATACTCGGATTCATGCTATTAGAAATTACTTTTTCGCCACTAGGATGCATTTTGCACCCTGTTTTAAAGTTTAAAAATACATCAATTTTCATGAGATACTCATCTTCATGCTATTAGAAATTACTTTTTCGCCACTAGGATGCATTTTGCACCCTTTTTTAAAAGTTTAAAATACATCAATTTTCATGAGATACTCAGATTCATGCTATTAGAAATTACTTTTTCGCCACTAGGATGCATTTTGCACTCTTTTTTAAAAGTTTTTCAAATACATCAATTTTCATGAGATACTCGGATTCATGCTATTAGAAATTACTTTTCGCCACTAGGATGCATTTTGCACCCTGTTTTTAAAAGTTTAAAATACATCAATTTTCATGAGATACTCGGATTCATGCTATTAGAAATTACTTTTTCGCCACTAGGATGCATTTTGCACCCTGTTTTTAAAGTTTAAAATACATCAATTTTCATGAGATACTCGGATTCATGCTATTAGAAATTAGTTTTTTCGCCACTAGGATGCATTTTGCACCCTGTTTTTTAAAGTTTTTCAAAATACATCAATTTTCATGATGATTTTACTCTTTTTAAAAAGGAGATACTCATTCATGCTATTAGAAATTACTTTTTCGCCACTAGGATGCATTTTTGCACCCTTTTTTTAAAATTTAAAAATACATCAATTTTCATGAGATACTCGGATTCATGCTATTAGAAATTACTTTTTCGCCACTAGGATGCATTTTGCACCCTGTTTTAAAAGTTTAAAAATACATCAATTTTCATGAGATACTCGGATTCATGCTATTAGAAATTACTTTTTTCGCCACTAGGATACATTTTTCATGAGATACTGGATTTTTTTAAAATTTAAAATACATCAATTTTCATGAGATACTCGGATTCATGCTATTAGAAATTACTTTTCGCCACTAGGATGCATTTTGCACCCTGTTTTAAAAAGTTAAAAATACATCAATTTTCATGAGATACTCGGATTCATGCTATTAGAAATTACTTTTAGGATGCATTTTGCACAAAAGTTTAAAAATACATCAATTTTCATGGATACATTTGCTATTAGAAATTACACACCAGGGATGCATTTTGCACCCTTTTTAAAAGTTTAAAATACATCAATTTTCATGAGATACTCGGATTCATGCTATTAGAAATTACTTTTTCGCCACTAGGATGCATTTTGCACCCTTTTTTAAAGTTTAAAAATACATCAATTTTCATGAGATACTCAGATTCATTCATGCTTTGCATTTTAGAAATTAAAATACATCAATTTTCATGAGATACTCGATTCAGGATGCATTTTTTCGCCACATGCTATTAGAAATGCATTTTTCACCCTGTTTTAAAAGTTTAAAATTTAATACATCAATTTTTCATGAGATACTCGGATTCATGCTATTAGAAATTACTTTTTCGCCACTAGGATGCATTTTGCACCCTTTTTAAAAGTTTAAAAAACACATCAATTTTCATGAGATACTCGGATTCATGCTATTAGAAATTACTTTTTTCGCCACTAGGATGCATTTTGCACCCTTTTTAAAAGTTTAAAAATACATCAATTTTCATGAGATACTCGATTCATGCTATTAGAAATTACTTCTTCGCCACTAGGATGCATTTTGCACCCTGTTTTAAAAGTTTAAAAATACATCAATTTTCATGAGATACTCGGATTCATGCTATTAGAAATTACTTTTTCGCCACTAGGATGCATTTTGCACTCTTTTTTTAAAGTTTAAAAATACATCAATTTTCATGAGATACTCGGATTCATGCTATTAGAAATTACTTCTTCGCCACCAGGATGCATTTTGCACCCTGTCTTAAAAGTTTAAAAATACATAAAATACATCAATTTTTTTCATGAGATACTCGGATTCATGCTATTAGAAATTAGATACTGTTCTTCGCCACTAGGATGCATTTTTGCACCCTGTTTTAAAAGTTTAAAAATACATCAATTTTCATGAGATACTCGGATTCATGCTATTAGAAATTACTTCTTCGCCACCAGGATGCATTTTGCACCTGTTTTAAAAGTTTAAAAATACATCAATTTTCATGAGATACTCGGATTCATGCTATTAGAAATTACTTCTTCGCCACTAGGATGCATTTTGCACCCTGTCTTAAAAGTTTAAAAATACATCAATTTTCATGAGATACTCGGATTCATGCTATTAGAAATTACTTTTTCGCCACTAGGATGCATTTTGCACTCTTTTTTTAAAGTTTAAAAATACATCAATTTTCATGAGATACTCAGATTCATGCTATTAGAAATTACTTTTTTTCGCCACTAGGATGCATTTTGCACCCTGTTTTAAAAGTTTAAAAAATACATCAATTTTCATGAGATACTCGGATTCATGCTATTAGAAATTAGTTTTTCGCCACTAGGATGCATTTTGCACCTTGTTTTAAAAGTTAAAAATACATCAATTTTCATGAGATACTTTTACTTTTTCACTAGGATGCATTTTTGCACCCTGTTTTAAAGTTTAAAATACATCAATTTTCATGAGATACTCATTCATGCTATTAGAAATTACTTTTTCGCCACCAGGATGCATTTTGCACCTTTTTTAAAAGTTTAAAAATACATCAATTTTCATGAGATACTCGGATTCATGCTATTAGAAATTACTTTTTCGCCACTAGGATGCATTTTGCACCCTGTTTTAAAAGTTTAAAATACATCAATTTTCATGAGATACTCGGATTCATGCTATTAGAAATTACTTTTTTCGCCACCAGGATGCATTTGCACTCTTTTTTAAAGTTTAAAATACATCAATTTTCATGAGATACTCGGATTCATGCTATTAGAAATTACTTTTTCGCCACTAGGATGATTTTGCACCCTGTTTTGCAATACATCTGAGATTTTTTTTTAAGGATTTTTTGCAAAAAGTTTAAAATACATCAATTTTCATGAGATACTCGGATTCATGCTATTAGAAATTACTTTTTCGCCACCAGGATGCATTTTGCACCCTTTTTTAAAGTTTAAAAATACATCAATTTTCATGAGATACTCGGATTCATGCTATTAGAAATTACTTTTTCGCCACCAGGATGCATTTTGCACCCTGTTTTAAAAGTTTAAAATACATCAATTTTCATGAGATACTCGGATTCATGCTATTAGAAATTACTTTTTCGCCACTTTTCAGGATGCATTTTTGCACCCCTTTTTTTTAAAGTTTAAAATACATCAATTTTCATGAGATACTCGGATTCATGCTATTAGAAATTACTTTTTTTCGCCACTAGGATGCATTTTGCACCCTGTTTTAAAAGTTTAAAATACATCAATTTTCATGAGATACTCGGATTCATGCTATTAGAAATTACTTTTTTCGCCACTAGGATGCATTTTGCACCCTGTTTTAAAAGTTTAAAAATACATCAATTTTCATGAGATACTCGGATTCATGCTATTAGAAATTACTTTTTTCGCCACCAGGATGCATTTTGCACCCTTTTTTAAAAGTTTAAAATACATCAATTTTCATGAGATACTCGGATTCATGCTATTAGAAATTACTTTTTCGCCACTAGGATGCATTTTGCACCCTTTTTTAAAGTTTAAAAATACATCAATTTTCATGAGATACTCGGATTCATGCTATTAGAAATTACTTTTTTTAGCCACCAGGATGCATTTTGCACCCTGTTTTAAAAGTTTAAAAATACATCAATTTTCATGAGATACTCGGATTCATGCTATTAGAAATTACTTCTTCGCCACCAGGATGCATTTTGCACCCTGTTTAAAAGTTTAAAAATACATCAATTTTCATGAGATACTCATTCATGCTATTTAGAAATTACTTCTTTCGCCACTAGGATGCATTTTGCACCCTGTTTTAAAAAGTTTAAAAATACATCAATTTTCATGAGATACTCGGATTCATGCTATTAGAAATTACTTTTTCCACCAGGATGCATTTTGCACCCTGTTTTAAAGTTTAAAAATACATCAATTTTCATGAGATACTCGGATTCATGCTATTAGAAATTACTTTTTTCGCCACCAGGATGCATTTTGCACCCTGTTTTAAAAGTTTAAAAATACATCAATTTTCATGAGATACTCGATTCATGCTATTAGAAATTACTTTTTCGCCACCAGGATGCATTTTGCACCCTGTTTTAAAAGTTTAAAAATACATCAATTTTCATGAGATACTCGGATTCATGCTATTAGAAATTACTTTTTCGCCACTAGGATGCATTTTGCACCCTGTTTTAAAAGTTTAAAAATACATCAATTTTCATGAGATACTCAGATTCATGCTATTAGAAATTACTTTTCGCCACTAGGATGCATTTTGCACCCTTTTTTTTTAAAGTTTAAAATACATCAATTTTCATGAGATACTCGATTCATGCTATTAGAAATTACTTCTTCGCCACTAGGATGCATTTTGCACTCTGTTTTAAAAAGTTTAAAATACATCAATTTTCATGAGATACTCGGATTCATGCTATTAGAAATTACTTTTTCGCCACCAGGATGCATTTTGCACCTTTTTTAAAAGTTTAAAATACATCAATTTTCATGAGATACTGGATTCATGCTATTAGAAATTACTTTTCGCCACTAGGATGCATTTTGCACCCTGTTTTAAAAAAGTTTAAAATACATCAATTTTCATGAGATACTCGGATTCATGCTATTAGAAATTACTTTTTCGCCACTAGGATGCATTTTGCACTCCTTTTTTAAAAGTTTAAAATACATCAATTTTCATGAGATACTCGGATTCATGCTATTAGAAATTACTTTTTCGCCACTAGGATGCATTTTGCACTCTTTTTTTAAAGTTTAAAAATACATCAATTTTCATGAGATACTCGGATTCATGCTATTAGAAATTACTTTTTCGCCACTAGGATGCATTTTGCACTCTTTTTTTGAAGTTTAAAAATACATCAATTTTCATGAGATACTCGGATTCATGCTATTAGAAATTACTTTTTCGCCACTGCATTTTGATTTAAAGCATTTTGCATTCATGTTTTAAAATTTTTTTCGCCAAAATACATTTTTTGCACAATTTTCATGAGATACTCGGATTCATGCTATTAGAAATTACTTTTCGCCACCAGGATGCATTTTGCACCCTGTTTTAAAATTTTAAAAATACATCAATTTTCATGAGATACTCGGATTCATGCTATTAGAAATTAATTCTTCGCCACTAGGATGCATTTTGCACCCTGTTTTAAAAGTTTAAAAATACATAAATTTTCATGAGATACTCAGATTCATGCTATTAGAAATTACTTTTTCGCCACTAGGATGCATTTTGCACCCTGTTTTAAAAGTTTAAAAATACATCAATTTTCAAGATACATTCATGCTATTAGAAATTACTTTTCACCAGGATGCATTTTGCACCCTGTTTAAAAGTTTAAAATACATCAATTTTCATGAGATACTCGGATTCATGCTATTAGAAATTACTTTTTCGCCACTAGGATGCATTTTGCACCTGTTTTAAAGTTTAAAAATACATCAATTTTCATGAGATACTCGGATTCATGCTATTAGAAATTACTTTTTCGCCACTAGGATGCATTTTGCACCAATTTTTTAAATGTTTAAAAATACATCAATTTTCATGAGATACTCGGATTCATGCTATTAGAAATTACTTTTTCGCCACTAGGATGCATTTTGCACCCTGTTTTAAAAGTTTAAAAATACATCAATTTTCATACTGAGATACTCGATTCATGCTATTAGAAATTAATTTTCTTCTTCTCCACTAGGATGCATTTTGCACCCTTTTTTAAAAGTTTAAAAATACATCAATTTTCATGAGATACTCATATCATGCTATTAGAAATTACTTTTTCGCCACTAGGATGCATTTTGCACCCTGTTTTAAAAGTTAAAAATACATCAATTTTCATGAGATACTCATGATTCATGCTATTAGAAATTACTTTTTTTCGCCACTAGGATGCATTTTTTGCACCCTGTTTTAAAAGTTTAAAAATACATCAATTTTCATGAGATACTCGGATTCATGCTATTAGAAATTACTTTTCGCCACTAGGATGCATTTTGCACCCTGTTTTAAAAGTTTAAAAATACATCAATTTTCATGAGATACTCGGATTCATGCTATTAGAAATTACTTTTTCGCCACTAGGATGCATTTTGCACCCTGTCTTAAAAGTTTAAAAATACATCAATTTTCATGAGATACTCGGATTCATGCTATTAGAAATTACTTCTTCGCCACCAGGATGCATTTTGCACCCTGTTTTAAAAGTTAAAAATACATCAATTTTCATGAGATACTCGGATTCATGCTATTAGAAATTACTTTTTCGCCACTAGGATGCATTTTGCACTCTTTTTTAAAAGTTTAAAATACATCAATTTTCATGAGATACTCGGATTCATGCTATTAGAAATTACTTTTTTCGCCACTAGGATGCATTTTGCACCCTGTTTTAAAGTTTAAAATACATCAATTTTCATGAGATACTGGATTCATGCTATTAGAAATTACTTTTCGCCACCAGGATGCATTTTGCACCCTGTTTTAAAAGTTTAAAAATACATCAATTTTCATGAGATACTCGGATTCATGCTATTAGAAATTACTTTTTCGCCACTAGGATGCATTTTGCACCCTGTTTTAAAAGTTTAAAAATACATCAATTTTCATGAGATACTCGGATTCATGCTATTAGAAATTACTTCTTCGCCACCAGGATGCATTTTGCACCCTGTCTTAAAAGTTTAAAAATACATCAATTTTCATGAGATACTCGGATTCATGCTATTAGAAATTACTTCTTCGCCACCAGGATGCATTTTGCACCCTGTTTTAAAAGTTTAAAAATACATCAATTTTCATGAGATACTCGGATTCATGCTATTAGAAATTATTTCTTCGCCCCTAGGATGCATTTTGCACCCTGTTTTAAAAGTTAAAAATACATCAATTTTCATGAGATACTCGGATTCATGCTATTAGAAATTACTTTTTCGCCACTAGGATGCATTTTGCACTCTTTTTTTAAAGTTTAAAAATACATCAATTTTCATGAGATACTCGGATTCATGCTATTAGAAATTACTTTTTCGCCACTAGGATGCATTTTGCACCCTGTTTTAAAAGTTAAAAATACATCAATTTTCATGAGATACTCGGATTCATGCTATTAGAAATTACTTTTTTCGCCACTAGGATGCATTTTGCACCCTGTCTTTAAAAGTTTAAAAATACATCAATTTTCATGAGATACTCGGATTCATGCTATTAGAAATTACTTTTCGCCACCAGGATGCATTTTGCACCCTGTTTTAAAAGTTTAAAAATACATCAATTTTCATGAGATACTGGATTCATGCTATTAGAAATTACTTCTTCGCCACTAGGATGCATTTTGCACCCTGTTTTAAAAGTTTAAAAATACATCAATTTTCATGAGATACTTTCATGCTATTAGAAATTACTTTTTCGCCACTAGGATGCATTTTGCACCCTGTTTTAAAAGTTTAAAATACATCAATTTTCATGAGATACTCGGATTCATGCTATTAGAAATTATTTTTCGCCACTAGGATGCATTTTGCACCCTGTTTTTTAAAGTTTAAAATACATCAATTTTCATAAGATACTTCGGATTCATGCTATTTTTAAAAAAATACATTTTTCGCCACTAGGATGCATTTTACAACTTTTTTTAAAGTTTAAAAGTTTAAAATACATCAATTTTCATGAGATACTCGGATTCATGCTATTAGAAATTACTTCTTCGCCACCAGGATGCATTTTGCACCCTGTTTTAAAAGTTTAAAATACATCAATTTTCATGAGATACTTTCATGCTATTAGAAATTACTTTTTCTTCGATTTTTGCACCTTGTTTTAAAAGTTTAAAATACATCAATTTTCATGAGATACTCGGATTCATGCTATTAGAAATTACTTTTTTTGCATTTTGCACCTTTTAAAAAGTTTAAAATACATCAATTTTCATGGATGCATTTTAGAAATTACTTTTTTTAAATTTTGCACCCTGTTTTAAAAGTTTAAAATACATCAATTTTCATGAGATACTGGATTCATGCTATTAGAAATTAGTTTTTTCGCCACTAGGATGCATTTTGCACTTTTTTTTTAAAAGTTTAAAAATACATCAATTTTCATGAGATACTCAGATTCATGCTATTAGAAATTACTTTTTCGCCACTACCAGGATGCATTTTTGCACCCTGTTTTAAAAGTTTAAAAATACATCAATTTTCATGAGATACTCATGATTCATGCTATTAGAAATTACTTTTTCGCCACTAGGATGCATTTTGCACCCTGTTTTAAAAGTTTAAAAATACATCAATTTTCATGAGATACTCAGATTCATGCTATTAGAAATTACTTTTTCGCCACTAGGATGCATTTTGCACCCTGTTTTTAAAAGTTTAAAAATACATCAATTTTCATGAGATACTCAGATTCATGCTATTAGAAATTACTTTTTCGCCACTAGGATGCATTTTGCACCCTTTTTTAAAAGTTTAAAATACATCAATTTTCATGAGATACTCGGATTCATGCTATTAGAAATTACTTCTTCGCCACCAGGATGCATTTTGCACCTGGTCTTAAAAGTTTAAAATACATCAATTTTCAAGATACTCGGATTCATGCTATTAGAAATTATTTTCGCCACTAGATGCATTTTGCATTCTGTTTTAAAAGTTTAAAAATACATCAATTTTCAAGATACTATTTCATGCTATTAGAAATTACTTCTTTCGCCACTAGGATGCATTTTGCACCCTGTTTAAAAGTTTAAAATACATCAATTTTCATGAGATACTCGGATTCATGCTATTAGAAATTACTTTTTCGCCACTAGGATGCATTTTGCACCCTGTTTTAAAAGTTTAAAATACATCAATTTTCATGAGATACTCAGGATTCATGCTATTAGAAATTACTTTTTCGCCACCAGGATGCATTTTGCACCCTGTTTTAAAAGTTTAAAATACATCAATTTTCATGAGATAAATTACTTTCGGATTCATGTTATTAGAAATTACTTTTTTCTCATGAGATACTCGGATTCCACCAGATGCATTTTGCAGGAAATGCATTTTGGATTCACCATTAGAAATTTTTTAAAAATCCTGTTTTAAAAATACATCAATTTTCATGAGATACTATTAGAAATTACTTTTTCGCCATTCATGCATTTGCACCCTGTTTAAAAGTTTAAAAATACATCAATTTTCATGAGATACTAGGATTCATGCTATTTTACATTTTCGCCACCAGCTAGGATGCATTTTTGCACCTTTTTTTAAAGTTTAAAAATACATCAATTTTCATGAGATACTCGGATTCATGCTATTAGAAATTACTTTTTCGCCACTAGGATGCATTTTGCACCCTGTTTTAAAGTTTAAAATACATCAATTTTCATGAGATACTCAGTTCATGCTATTAGAAATTAGTTCTTCGCCACCAGGATGCATTTTGCACCCTGTTTTAAAAAGTTTAAAATACATCAATTTTCATGAGATACTCATTTCATGCTATTAGAAATTATTTTTTCGCCACTAGGATGCATTTTGCACCCTTTTTTAAAAGTTTAAAAATACATCAATTTTCATGAGATACTCAGATTCATGCTATTAGAAATTACTTTTCGCCACCAGGATGCATTTTTTACCCTGTTTTAAAGTTTAAAAATACATCAATTTTCATGAGATACACGATTCATGTTCTCGGATTCATGCTATTAGAAATTACTTTTCGCCACCTTTAAAAATACATCATTTTTGCACCCTGTTTTTTTAAAGTTTAAAATACATCAAAAAGTTTAAAATTTTTTTCATGAGATAATTGGATTCATGCTATTAGAAATTATTTCTTCGCCACCAGGATGCATTTTGCACCCTGTTTTAAAAGTTTAAAATACATCAATTTTCATGAGATAATTGGATTCATGCTATTAGAAATTATTTTTTCGCCACTAGGATGCATTTTTGCACCCTGTTTTAAAGTTTAAAATACATCAATTTTCATGAGATACTCGGATTCATGCTATTAGAAATTCATGCATTTTGCACCTTTTTTTTTTTTCACATCAATTTTCATGAGATAATTGATTCATTTTTTATTCTTCGCCACCAGGATGTTTTACCCTAAAAGTTTAAAATACATCAATTTTTCATGAGATACTTGGATTCATGCTATTAGAAATTACTTTTTTACCAGGATGCATTTTGCACCCTGTTTTAAAAGTTTAAAAATACATCAATTTTTCATGAGATACGATTCATGCTATTAGAAATTATTCTTCCATCCACCAGGATGCATTTTGCACCCTGTTTTAAAAGTTTAAAAATACATCAATTTTCATGAGATACTCGGATTCATGCTATTAGAAATTACATTCTTCGCCACTAGGATGCATTTTGCACCCTGTCTTTAAAGTTTAAAATACATCAATTTTCATACTTTTCATGAGATAAATTCCTTTTTTCGCCATTCATTTTGCTATTAAAAATACATCAATTTTCATGAGATATTTCATGCTTCTTAGAAATTTCGCCACTAGGATGCATTTTGCACCCCTGTCTTTAAAGTTAAAAATACATCAATTTTCATGAGATAATTGGTTTCATGTTATTAGAATTTACTTCCTTCGCCACCAGATGCATTTTGCGTGTTTTTTTTAAAGTTTAAAAAATTATGAGATAATTGATTCATGTTCTTAGAATTATTAATACTGATTCATGTTTTAGAAATTACTTTTCACCCTGGATGCATTTTGCTTTTTTAAATTTTAAAAGTTTAAAATACATCAATTTTCATGAGATACTCCCTTCTTAAATTCATGCTATTAGAAATTAATGCTTTTTTTCGCCACTAGGATGCATTTTGCACTCTTTTTTAAAAGTTTAAAATACATCAATTTTCATGAGATAATTGGATTCATGCTATTAGAAATTATTTTTTCGCCACTAGGATGCATTTTTACACCGAGTTTTTTAAAGTTAAAAATCAATTTTCATGAGATATCTGGATTCATGTTCTTCATGCACTTTTTCGGATGATGCATTTAAACCCATTTTTAAAGTTTAAAATACATCAATTTTCATGAGATAATTGGATTCATGTTCTTAGAAATTATACATTCTAAACTAGGATGCATTTTGCACCTGTCTTTTTAGTTTAAAAATACATCAATTTTCATGAGATAATTGGATTCATGCTATTAGAAATTTTGCACCCTTCTTTTACATCAGGATGCATTTTACACATTTTGCTTCAGTTTTTAAAGTTAAAAATACATCAAAATGAGATAATTGGATTTTGTTCTATGAAATGCATTTTTACGGCGAGTCTTAAAAAGTTAAATATACATCACTGATTCATGAGATTGCTAGGAATTTAGAAACTAGGATGCATTTTCGCCAGTTTTTAAAGTTTAAATATACATCTGCATTTTTTTCATGTCCTAGTCTTTACTATTTTTTTAAAGTTAAAAATACATCAATTTTCATGAGATAATGGATTCATGTTCTTAGAAATTATACCTTCTAAACTAGGATGCATTTTACGGCTTAAAGTTTAAAAATTAGATCAATTTTCATGAGATACTTTCATGCTATTAGAAATTACTTTTCGCCACTAGGATGCATTTTGCACCCTGTTTTAAAGTTTAAAAATACATCAATTTTCATGAGATACTTAGATTCATGCTATTAGAAATTATTACCCTAGGATGCATTTTTGCACCCTTTTTTTAAAGTTAAAATACATCAATTTTTTCATGAGATAATTGGATTCATGCTATTTTGATTTTTTCGCCACTAGGATGCATTTTGCGGCGAGTTTTAAAAGTTTAAAATACATCAATTTTCATGAGATACTGGATTCATGCTATTAGAAATTACATTTTTCGCCACTTGGATGCATTTTTTACCCTGTTTTTAAAGTTAAAAATACATCAATTTTTTTCATGAGATAATTGGATTCATGTCCTAAGAAATTACTTTTTCGCCCCTAGGATGCATTTTTGCACCCTGTTTTAAAAGTTAAATATACATCAATTTTCATGAGATAATGGATTCATGAGATAGCTGCATTTTACGGAGTTTTTTAAAGTTTTTCATGAGATAATTCATTCCAGAAAATTATACCTTTTTAACTAGGATGCATTTTGCACCCTTTTTTAAAGTTAAAATACATCAATTTTCATGAGATACTCGGATTCATGCTATTAAAATTATACCTTCTAAACTAGCTGCATTTTGGCGCCACTAAAGATGCATACATCACTTTTTCATGAGATTTAAAAGTTAAAAAATACAACTCAAATTTTCAATGAGATACTCTTTTCATGCTGTCCTTTTAACCAGGATGCATTTTGCACCCTTTAAAATTTTTTTCAAAAATGTTTAAAAATATTTTGAATTATTTTCATGAGATAATTTTCATGGATTCATGATTCATGCTATTAGAAATTATTTTTTTCGCCACTAGGATGCATTTTGCACCCTTTTTTAAAAGTTAAAAATACATCAATTTTCATGAGATACTTGGATTCATGTCCTAAGAAATTACTTTTTTCGCCACTCAATTTTTTCATGAGATGCATTTTCACTTTTGTTTTAAAGTTTAAAATACATCAATTTTCATGAGATACTCGGATTCATGCTCCAAGGAAATTATACCTTCTAAACTAGGATGCATTTTGCACCCTGTTAAAGTTTAAAAGTTAAAAATAGATAATTGGATTTGTCCTGAAATACCTTCTAAACTAGGATGCATTTTGCACGATTCATTAAAATACATCATTAGAAATTCATGTTCTTCGCTAAACTAGGATGCATTTTGCACCCTGTCTTAAAAGTTAAAAATACATCAATTTTTTCATGAGATAATTGGATTCATGCTATTAGAAATTTTTTCAAACTGAGATTTTACGGCGGATTCTTAAAAGTTAAAAATACATCAATTTTTTTTGAGATAATTGATTCATGCTATTTAAACTAGCTGCATTTTGCAGTCTTTTTTTAAAGTTTAAATATACATCAATTTTCATGAGATAATTGGATTCATGTCCTTAGAAAATATACCTTCTAAACTAGGATGCATTTTGCACCCTGTCTTTAAAGTTAAAAATACATCAATTTTCATGAGATAATTGGATTCATGTCCTGAATACCTTCTAAACTTGCATTTTACGGCGAGTCATTAAAGTTTAAAAATACATCAATTTTCATGAGATAATTGGATTCATGTATTAGAATTTTGAGTCATTAAAGTTTTCATTTTTTTTCATGAGATAATTAATTCATGTTATAAGGAATTATACCTTCTAAACTTAAATTTTACGGCTTCATTAAAGTTTAAAATACATCACATTTCATGAATAATTGGATTCATGCTATTTTACCTTTTTCGAACTAGGATGCATTTTTGCGCTAAATATAAAATCATCAATTTTCATGAGATACCAGGATTCATGCTATTAGAAATTACCTTTTTCGCCACTAGCTGCATTTTGCAAAACGAGTGTTTAAAAAGTTAAATATACATCAATTTTCATGAGATAATTGGATTCATGTCCTTAGAAATATACCTTCTAAACTAGGATGCATTTTGCACGGCGATTCATTAAAAGTTAAAAATACATCAATATTTTCATGTCCTATAATTGGATTCATGTGTCTTTAGTTAAATATACATCTTTTTTCATGAAACTTGGATTCATGTCCTAGGAATTTACCTTCTAAAACTAGATGCATTTTGAGTTTTTAAAGTTAAATAATATTTATTTTAATTTTCATGAGATAATTAGATTTTTCATGTCTTTAAGGAATTTTCATTAGATTTCTTCTAAACTAGCTGCATTTTGCACCGAATCTTTAAAGTTAAATATAAATCACATCAATTTTCATGAGATAATTGATTCATGTTATTAGAAATATATCATTTTTCTAAACTAGGATGCATTTTTTACGGCGAGTTTTAAAGTTAAAATACATCAATTTTTCATGAGATAATTGGATTCATGTCCTTCTAAATGAATTTATTTTATAAACTATGTCCTAGAAATGCATTTTGCACCTGTCTTTTAAAGATTTTTTCATGTCTTTAAAGTTTAAAAATATCACTTATTTTTAAAGTTAAAATAATTGATTTTCATGTACCGGATTCATGCAATTAGAAATTACCTTCTAAACTAGCTGCATTTTACGGCGAGTCTTAAAAGTTAAAAATACATCAATTTTCATGAGATAATTGGATTCATGTCTATTAGAATTATTCCTTCTAAACTAGCTGCATTTTGCACTTCTTTAAAGTTAAATATACATCATTTATTTTCATGAGATAATTGGATTCATGTCCTTAGAAATAATTAGCTGCATTTTTACGGCATGTCTTTAAAGTTAAATATACATCACTTTTTTCAAATAATTGGATTCATGTCCTAGAAATATACCTTCTAAACTAGCTGCATTTTTACGGGGAGTCTTTAAAGTTTAAAAATACATCAATTTTCATGAGATAATTGGATTCATGTCCTATTAGGAATTACCTTAAACTAGCTGCATTTTTGCAAGTCATTAAAGTTAAATATACATCACTTATTTTCATGAGATAATTGGATTCATGTCCTATTTTTATACCTTCTAAACTGCATTACGGCGAGTTTAAAGTTTAAATTACATCATTTTTTCATGAGATAATTGGATTCATGTCCTAGAAATATTTTCTAAACAGGATGCATTTACGGCGAGTTAAAAAGTTAAAAATACATCAATTTTTTCATGAGATAATTGATTCATGTCCTTAGAAATTACTTTTCTAAACTAGGATGCATTTTGCACCTGTCTTTAAAATACATAAATGATACATTCATTTCCTAGAGATAATTGTTCATGTTTTAAAGAGTTTAAAGTTAAATACATCAATTTTTTCATGAGATAATTGGATTCATGTCTATAAGAAATTATTTTTTCCAAACTGGGATGCATTTTGCACCCTGTCATTTAAAGTTAAAATACATCAATTTTTTTCAGATACTTGGATTCATGTCCTTAGAAATTATACCTTCTAAACTAGGATGCATTTTACGGCGAGTCATTAAAGTTAAAAATACATCACCTTTCATGAGATTTCATTCATGTCTTAGATTACCTTCTAAACTAGCTGCATTTTACGGCGAGTTTTAATTTCATAAATTTTCATGAGATAATTGGATTCATGTCCTAAGGAATTATACCTTCTAAACTAGTGCATTTGCAGTTAAATATACATCACTTATTTTCATGAGATAATTGGATTCATGTCCTAAGGAATTACACCTTTTTTCGGGGAAACTTTTTACACCCTTATTTTTATGAGACATAATTGTTTTTAAAGTTAAAATACAAATCACTTATTTTCATGAGATAATTGGATTCATGTCCTAAGAAATTATACCTTCTAAACTAGGATGCATTTTTACGGAAGTTTAAAGTTAAATATACATCACTTATTTTCATGAGATAATTGATTCATGTCCTAAGGAATTATACCTTCTAAACTAGCTGCATTTTACGGCGAGTTTTAAAGTTAAATATACATCAATTTTCATGAGATAATTGGATTCATGTCCTAAGCAAATATACCTTCTAAACTAGCTGCATTTTACGGCGAGTCTTTAAAGTTAAATATACATCAATTTTTCATGAGATAATTGGATTCATGTCCTAAGTCTTTTTCTAAAGTTTTTAAATACAAATCAATTTTCATGAGATAATTGGATTCATGTCCTAGAAATTACATTTTTCATTAAAGTTAAATATACATCACTTATTTTCATGAGATAATTGGATTCATGTCTAAGGAATTATACCTTCTAAACTAGTTTTTGCAAATTACAAATCACATTTTTTTCATGAGATAATTGGATTCATGTCTAAGAACTTTTTAGAAATTATTTCCTTTGGATTCTAAACTAGGATGCATTTTACCTGTCTTTAAAAGTTAAAAATACATCACTTTTTTTCCTGTGATAATTGGATTCATGTCCTTAGAGATTATACCTTCTAAACTAGCTGCATTTTACGGCGAGTCTTTAAAGTTAAATATACATCAATTTTCATGAGATAATTGGATTCATGTCCTAGAAATATATTCTAAACCTTCTTTTACGGAACTAGCATGCATTTTTTCATGCGATAATTGTTTTCCTAAAGTTAAAAACTATGCATTTTACATCAAAGTTAAATATGTCACTTATTTTCATGAGATAATTGGATTCATGTCCTAAGGAATTATACCTTCTAAACTAGCTGCATTTTTACAAGTCTTTAAAGTTAAATATACATCACTTATTTTCATGAGATAATTTTCATGTCCTAGGAATTATACCTTCTAAACTAGCTGCATTTTACATGCTAGTTTAAAGAAATATACATCACTTATTTTCATGAGATAATTGGATTCATGTCCTAGGAAATATACCTTCTAAACTAGCTTTATTTTAAAGTTTTGTTAAATATACATCACTTATTTTCATGAGATAATTGGATTCATGTCCTAGGAATTATACTCATGTTTTCCTTGATTAAATATACATTTATTTTCATGAATTATACCTTCTAAAATTATACCTCAACTAGATGCATTTTTTACGGCGAGTCTTTAAAGTTAAATATACATCACTTATTTTCATGAGATAATTGGATTCATGTCCTAAGGAAATATTCCTTCTAAACTGGCTGCTTTTTTCGAGTTTAAAGTTAAATACACATCAATTATTTTCATGAGATAATTGGATTCATGTCCTAAGGAATTATACCTTCTAAACTAGCTGCATTTTACGGCGAGTCATTAAAGTTAAATATACATCATTTATTTTCATGAGATAATTGGATTCATGTCCTAAGCAAATATACCTTCTAAACTAGCTGCATTTTACGGCGAGTCTTTAAAGTTAAATATACATCACTTATTTTCATGAGATAATTGATTCATGTCTTTTACCTTCTAAACTAGAACATTTTGCGGCGAGTCTTTAAAAAATATAAATTATTTTCATGGGATATTTTCATGTCCTAATTATATTCATGTCCGAGTATTTAAAGTTAAATATGCATCACTTATTTTCATGAGATAATTGATTTGTCCTAAAATTATAAGTTCTAAACTGCATTTTTACGGCGAGTCATTAAAGTTAAATATACATCACTTATTTTCATGAGATAATTGGATTCATGTCCTAAGATGCAATATACCTTCTAAACTAGCTGCTTTTTTTTCGGCGAGTCTTTAAAGTTAAATATACATCATTTATTTTCATGAGATAATTGATTCATGTCCTAAGGAAATATACCTTCTAAACTAGCTGCATTTTACGGCGAGTCATTAAAGTTAAATATACATCACTTATTTTCATGAGATAATTGGATTCATGTCCTAAGGAAATATACCTTCTAAACTAGCTTTTTAAACTTTAGCATCACATTTTCATGAGATAATTGGATTCATGTCCTTTCTAAACTAGCTGCATTTTAAGTTTAAAAATATACATCAATTTTCATGAGATAATTGGATTCATGTCCTTAGGAATTATACCTTCTAAACTAGCTGCATTTTTAACTAGTCTTTAAAGTTAAATATACATCACTTATTTTCATGAGATAATTGGTTTAAAAAATTATACATTCTAAACTATTTTCACGGCGATAATTAAATAAATCATGAGATATTGATTCATGTCCTAATTAAAATATACCTTCTAAACTAGCTGCATTTTACGGCGAGTCATTAAAGTTAAATATACATCACTTATTTTCATGGGATAATTGGATTCATGTCCTAAGGAATTATACCTTCTAAACTGGCTGCTTTTTACGGCGAGTCATTAAAGTTAAATATACATCACTTATTTTCATGAGATAATTGGATTCATGTCCTAAGCAAATATACCTTCTAAACTAGCTGCATTTTACGGCGAGTCTTTAAAGTTAAATATACATCACTTATTTTCATGAGATAATTGGATTCATGTCCTATTCATGTTTGCATTTTTCGGCGAGTCATTAAAGTTAATAATTGGATTCATGTCCTAAATACCTTCTAAACTAGCTGCATTTTATTAAAGCGAAATCATTAAAGTTAAATATACATCACTTATTTTCATGAGATAATTGATTCATGTCCTTATTTTTCGGAAATTAAACCTTCTAATGCATTTTACGGCAGTCATTAAGTTAAATATACATCACTTATTTTCATGAGATAATTAGATTCATGTCCTTTTTATACCTTCTAAACTAGCTGCATTTTAAATCTTTAAAGTTAAATATACATCACTTATTTTCATGAGATAATTGGATTCATGTCCTAAGGAATTATACCTTCTAAACTAGCTGCATTTTACGGCGAGTCTTTAAAGTTAAATATACATCACATTTTCATGAGATAATTGATTCATGTCCTTAGAATTATTAAAGTTAAATATACATTTATTTTCAAAACCAGCTTCATTTTAATTATACCTTCTAAACTAGCTGCATTTTACGGCGAGTCATTAAAGTTAAATATACATCATTTGTTTTCATGGGATAATTGGATTCATGTCCTAAGGAATTATACCTTCTAAACTAGCTGCATTTTACGGCGAGTCATTAAAGTTAAATATACATCACTTATTTTCATGAGATAATTGATTCATGTCCTTAAGGAATTATACCTTCTAAACTAGCTGCATTTTACGGTAGTCATTAAATTAAATATACATCATTTATTTTCATGAGATAATTGGATTCATGTCCTAAGAAATATACCTTCTAAACTAGCTGCATTTTTTACGAGTCTTTAAAGTTAAATATACATCACTTATTTTCATGAGATAATTGGATTCATGTCCTAGAATTATACCTTCTAAACTAGCTGCATTTTACGGCGAGTCATTAAAGTTAAATATACATCACTTATTTTCATGAGATAATTGGATTCATGTCCTAAGGAATTATACCTTCTAAACTAGCTGCATTTTTACGGCGAGTCATTAAAGTTAAATATACATCACTTATTTTCATGAGATAATTGGTTCATGTCCTAAGGAATTATTCATCCTTCCTTCTAAACTAGCTGCATTTTTTAGTCTTTAAAGTTAAATATACATCACTTATTTTCATGAGATAATTGATTCATGTCCTACGGAAAATACCTTCTAAACTAGCTAAAGTTTAAAAATATACATCACTTATTTTCATGAGATAATTGATTCATGTCCTTAGGAATTATACCTTCTAAACTAGCTGCATTTTACGGCGAGTCTTTAAAAATTTAAATATACATCACTTATTTTCATGAGATAATTGGATTCATGTCCTAAGGAATTATACCTTCTAAACTAGCTGCATTTTACGGCGAGTCATTAAAGTTAAATATACATCACTTATTTTCATGAGATAATTGGTTCATGTCCTAAGGAATTATACCTTCTAAACTAGCTGCATTTTATTTAAAGTTAATATACATCACTTATTTTCATGAGATAATTGGATTCATGTCCTAAACTACCTTCTAAATTAGCTTTAAATTTATTCATGTCCTAAAGTTAAATATACATCACTTATTTTCAGATGAGATAATTGGATTCATGTCCTCCTTCGAAATATACCTTCTAAACTAGCTGCATTTTACGGCGAGTCTTTAAAGTTAAATATACATCACTTATTTTCATGAGATAATTGGATTCATGTCCTAAGGAATTATACCTTCTAAACTAGCTGCATTTTACGGCGAGTCATTAAAGTTAAATATACATCACTTATTTTCATGAGATAATTGATTCATGTCCTAAGGAATTATACCTTCTAAACTAGCTGCATTTTACGGCGAGTCTTTAAAAATTAAATATACATCACTTATTTTCATGAGATAATTGGATTCATGTCCTAAGGAATTATACCTTCTAAACTAGCTGCATTTTACGGCGAGTCATTAAAGTTAAATATACATCATTTATTTTCATGAGATAATTGGATTCATGTCCTAAGCAAATATACCTTCTAAACTAGCTGCATTTTACGGCGAGTCTTTAAAGTTAAATATACATCACTTATTTTCATGAGATAATTGGATTCATGTCCTAAGCAAATATACCTTCTAAACTAGCTGCGGCGAGTTTTTTAAATATACATCACTTATTTTCATGAGTAATTGGATTAAATATACATCACTTATTTTCAAACTAAACTAGAGATTTCAAAATACACATCAATTATTTTCATGAGATAATTGGATTCATGTCCTAAGGAATTATACCTTCTAAACTAGCTGCATTTTACGGCGAGTCATTTAAAGTTAAATATACATCACTTATTTTCATGAGATAATTGGTCCTATTCAAACTGCTGTTTTACCGAGTGATTATACCTTATTTTCATGATATGTTTTACCGAGTCATTAAAGAAATATACATCACTTTTCATTTTTCATAAAATTGGATTCATGTCTAAACAATTACACTAGGCTGCATTGGATTCATTTACGGCGAGTCATTAAAGTTAAATATACATCACTTATTTTCATGAGATAATTGGATTCATGTCCTAAGGAATTATACCTTCTAAACTAGCTGCATTTTTACGGCGAGTCTTTAAAGTTAAATATACATCACTTATTTTCATGAGATAATTGTATTCATGTCCTAAGGAATTATACCTTCTAAACTGCATTTTTACGGCGAGTCATTAAAGTTAAATATACATCACATGAGATAATTGGATTCATGTCCTAAGGAAATATACCTTCTAAACTAGCTGCATTTACGGCATTAAAGTTAAATATACATCACTTATTTTCATGATAAATTGATTCATGTCCTAAGGAATTATACCTTCAAACTAGCTGCATTTTTACGGCGAGTCATTAAAGTTAAATATACATCATTTATTTTCATGAGATAATTGGATTCATGTCCTTAGGAATTATTATTTTCCTTCTAAACCTAGCTGCATTTTTACGGCGAGTCTTTAAAAGTTAAATATACATCACTTATTTTCATGAGATAATTGGATTCATGTCCTAAGGAATTATACCTTCTAAACTAGCTGCATTTTACGGCGAGTCTTTAAAGTTAAATATACATCACTTATTTTCAAAATTAATTGGATTCATCACCTTAAACTGGCTTTTACGGCGAGTCATTAGATATACATCATTTATTTTCATGAGATAATTGATTCATGTCCTAAGGAATTATTCCTTCTAAACATAGCTGCATTTTACGGCGAGTCTTTAAAGTTAAATATATACATCATTTATTTTCATGAGATAATTGGATTCATGTCCTAAGAAATATACCTTCTAAACTAGCTGCATTTTACGGCGAGTCTTTAAAGTTAAATATACATCACTTATTTTCATGAGATAATTGATTCATGTCCTAAGAATTATACCTTCTAAACTAGTTGCATTTTACGGCGAGTCATTAAAGTTAAATATACATCACTTATTTTCATGAGATAATTGGATTCATGTCCTAAGGAATTATACCTTCTAAACTAGCTGCATTTTACGGCGAGTCTTTAAAGTTAAATATACATCACTTATTTTCATGAGATAATTGGATTCATGTCCTAAGGAATTATACCTTCTAAACTAGCTGCATTTTACGGCGAGTCATTAAAGTTAAATATACATCACTTATTTTCATGAGATAATTGGATTCATGTCCTAAGGAATTATACCTTCTAAACTAGCTGCATTTTACGGCGAGTCATTAAAGTTAAATATACATCACTTATTTTCATGAGATAATTGGATTCATGTCCTGGAATTATACTTAAACTAGCTGCATTTACGATCTTTAAAGTTAAATATACATCATCACTTATTTCTAAGATAATTGGTTTCATGTCCTATTTACCTTCTAAACTAGCTGCATTTTACGGCGAGTCTTTAAAGTTAAATATACATCACTTATTTTCATGAGATAATTGGATTCATGTCCTAAGGAATTATACCTTCTAAACTAGCTGCATTTTTACGGCGAGTCATTAAAGTTAAATATACATCACTTATTTTCATGAGATAATTGGATTCATGTCCTAAGGAATTATACCTTCTAAACTAGCTGCATTTTTACGGCGAGTCTTTAAAGTTAAATATACATCATTTATTTTCATGAGATAATTGGATTCATGTAATTGTTCTGTCCTAAGAATTATACCTTCTAAACTAGCTGCATTTTACGGCGAGTCATTAAAGTTAAATATACATCACTTATTTTCATGAGATAATTGGATTCATGTCCTAAGGAATTATACCTTCTAAACTAGCTGCATTTTACGGCGAGTCATTAAAGTTAAATATACATCATTTATTTTCATGAGATAATTGGATTCATGTCCTAAGGAATTATACCTTCTAAACTAGCTGCATTTTACGGCGAGTCTTTAAAGTTAAATATACATCACTTATTTTCATGAGATAATTGGATTCATGTCCTAAGCAAATATACCTTCTAAACTGGCTGCTTTTTACGGGGAGTCATTAAAGTTAAATATACATCACTTATTTTCATGAGATAATTGGATTCATGTCCTAAGGAATTATACCTTCTAAACTAGCTGCATTTTACGGCGAGTCATTAAAGTTAAATATACATCACTTATTTTCATGAGATAATTGGATTCATGTCCTAAGCAAATATACCTTCTAAACTAGCTGCATTTTACGGCGAGTCATTAAAGTTAAATATACATCACTTATTTTCATGAGATAATTGGATTCATGTCCTAAGGAATTATACCTTCTAAACTAGCTGCATTTTACGGCGAGTCATTAAAGTTAAATATACATCACTTATTTTCATGAGATAATTGGATTCATGTCCTAAGGAATATACCTTCTAAACTAGCTGCATTTTACGGCGAGTTATTTAAAGTTAAATATACATCACTTATTTTCATGAGATAATTGATTCATGTCCTTCTTATACCTTCTAAACTAGCTGCATTTTACGGCGAGTCATTAAAGTTAAATATACATCATGTCTTTATTTTCATGAGATAATTGGATCATGTCCTAAGGAATTAAGGAATTATACCTTCTAAACTAGCTTTACTAGCTGCATTTTACGGCGAGTCATTAAAGTTAAATATACATCACTTATTTTCATGAGATAATTGGATTCATGTCCTTCGACACCAGGAATTATACCTTCTAAACTAGCTGCATTTTACGGCGAGTCATTAAATTAAATATACATCACTTATTTTCATGAGATAATTGATTCATTTATTCATGTCCTAAGGAATTATTCACTTCTAAAAGTTAAATATACATGCATTTTTTCATGAGATAATTGGCATGTCCTGAGGAATTATACCTTCTAAACTAGTCATTAAAGTTAAATATACATCACTTATTTTCATGATTTTCATGTCCTAAGATAATTGATTCAAACTAGCTCCATTTTAAGAGAATTAAATATACATCTTATTTTCTGAGATAATTGGATTCATTTTACGGCGAGTCGAGTTAAAAAGTTAAATATACATCACTTATTTTCATGAGATAATTGGATTCATGTCCTAAGGAATTATACCTTCTAAACTAGCTGCATTTTACGGCGAGTCATTAAAGTTAAATATACATCACTTATTTTCATGAGATAATTGGATTCATGTCCTAAGGAATTATACCTTCTAAACTAGCTGCATTTTACGGCGAGTCATTAAAGTTAAATATACATCATCATTTTCATTTTCATGAGATAATTGGATTTTACATGTCCTAAGGAAATTATCCTTCTAAACTATTTTTTACGGCGAGTCTTTAAAGTTAAATATACATCATTATTTTCATGAGATAATTGGATTCATGTCCTAAGGAATTATACCTTCTAAACTAGCTGCATTTTACGGCGAGTCATTAAAGTTAAATATACATCACTTATTTTCATGATAATTGATTCATGTCCTATTTATACCTTCAAACTAGCTGCATTTAGAGTCATTAAAGTTAAATATACATCACTATTTTCATTTATTTTCATGAAATACACATTTACATGAGATAATTAAATTGATTCATTTTCATAGAGATAATTAAATTATAAGTTAAACATACTTCTAAACTAGCTGCATTTTACGTAGAGTCATTAAAGTTAAATATATTTTCATGACTAATATTTTCATGAGATAATTGGATTCATGTCCTAAGGAATTATACCTTCTAAACTAGCTGCATTTTACGGCGAATCATTAAAGTTAAATATACATCACTTATTTTCATGAGATAATTGGATTCATGTCCTAAGGAATTATACCTTCTAAACTGGCTGCTTTTTACGGGGAGTCATTAAAGTTAAATATACATCACTTATTTTCATGAGATAATTGGATTCATGTCCTAAGGAATTATACCTTCTAAACTAGCTGCATTTTACGGCGAGTCTTTAAAGTTAAATAATACATCACTTATTTTCATGAGATAATTGATTCATGTCAAGAATTTATTTCTAAACTAGCTAATTGATTCATGTCCTAAGTTAAATATACATTCTAAACTGAGCTGCATTTTACGGCTAGCTGCATTTTACGGCGATTTAAAGTTAAATATACATCATTTATTTTCATGAGATAATTGGATTCATGTCCTAAGGAATTATACCTTCTAAACTAGCTGCATTTTACGGCGAATCATTAAAGTTAAATATACATCACTTATTTTCATGAGATAATTGAATTCATGTCCTCAATTTTCATGAGAAATTATACCTTCTAAACTAGCTGCATTTTAAACGGCGAGTCATTAAAGTTAAATATACATCACTTATTTTCATGAGATAATTGGATTCATGTCCTAAGGAACTTTCTAAACTTAAATCATTAAAGTTAAATTATTTTTATTTTCATGAGATAATTGGATTCATGTCCTAAGGAATTATACCTTCTAAACTAGCTGCATTTTTACGGCGAGTCTTTAAAAGTTAAATATACATCACTTATTTTCATGAGATAATTGGATTCATGTCCTAAGGAAAACTAGTTATACCTTCTAAACTAGTTGCATTTACCTTCTAAACTAGCTGGCATTTTACGAGTCATTAAAAGTTAAATATACATCACTTATTTTCATGAGATAATTGTATTCATGTCCTAAGGAATTATACCTTCTAAACTAGCTGCATTTTACGGCGAGTCTTTAAAGTTAAATATACATTACTTATTTTCATGAGATAATTGGATTCATGTCCTAAGGAATTATACCTTCTAAACTAGCTGCATTTTACGGCGAGTCATTAAAGTTAAATATACATCACTTATTTTCATGAGATAATTGGATTCATGTCCTAAGGAATTATACCTTCTAAACTAGCTGCATTTTACGGCGAGTCATTAAAGTTAAATATACATCACTTATTTTCATGAGATAATTGATTCATGTCCTATAATTGGATTCAAACTAGCTAAGGAATTATACCTTCTAAATATATTCAGCATGCATTTTGGATTCATGTCCTAGAATCATTAAACTAGCTGCATTTTAAATATTAAAGTTAAATATACATCACTTATTTTCATGAGATAATTGGATTCATGTTCTAAGCAAATATACCTTCTAAACTAGCTGCATTTTACGGCGAGTCTTTAAAGTTAAATAATACATCACTTATTTTCATGAGATAATTGGATTCATGTTCTAAGGAATTATACCTTCTAAACTAGCTGCATTTTACGGCGAGTCATTAAAGTTAAATATACATCACTTATTTTCATGAGATAATTGGATTCATGTCCTAAGGAACTTTAAAGTTAAATACACATCAATTATTTTCATGAGATAATTGGATTCATGTCCTAAGGAATTATACCTTCTAAACTAGCTGCATTTTACGGCGAGTCTTTAAAGTTAAATATACATCACTTATTTTCATGAGATAATTGGATTCATGTCCTAAGGAATTATACCTTCTAAACTAGCTGCATTTTACGGCGAGTCTTTAAAGTTAAATATACATCACTTATTTTCATGAGATAATTGGATTCATGTCCTAAGCAAATATACCTTCTAAACTAGCTGCATTTTACGGCGAGTCTTCAAAGTTAAATAATACATCGCTTATTTTCTTGAGACAATTAGTTTCATGTTGTAAGGAATTATACGTTCGACACCAGGTTCATTTTACAGTGAGACTTTAAAGTTAAATAATGCATCAATTATTTTCATGAGATAATTGGATTCATCTATTGTTTAAGTTTAAAAAAAAAAACTAAAGTGAACCATCCGACCCTTCAAACTATTAGCCTATTAGGAAATTACTAGAGGCTCTAATCAATGTTGAATTAGTGAAACATCTCACATCTCAGGTCAGACGAGCAATATGGCGTTCTTTTCTCTAGGTCAACTGCTGATGTACTAACGATAATTGCAGATAAGAATGGTGAAGCCCGGTATGTAGCTTTGGACATCTTGAAACAAAAAGATTCCAAATGAAATAAGGCATTCGCTTTCCTTTAATCTCTTCTCTCTCTCTCTCTCTCTCTCTCTAAACCTCTCTATATATACTTCTCTCTCAATTAACGAGAAATCAACCCTCAAAAAGAAAAGCCTTAAACTATCCGAAGGATTGCGAGACAAGAGCCTACTTATTTATGACTATGTCTACCAAAATGAGACAGGCTCCACGCATAACTTCTGTTAGATATAAAAATGAAAAAGAAAGAAAGCCGAAAAATAAAATAATTTGGGCCAGTCAAAAAATAACACAATGAGATGTGTGATGTTAGATGAAACTACGGTTCGCACCAGAGTGTGCGAACCAGGTCAAAAAGATATAAGCTCACAACTCTGAGCTAGATGAGTGTGACGGCAAAAGAAACGATGGAACAAAAGACACGACCGCTAGAGAAACCATCTATGCATGACTTGTGAAGTAGTTAAAAGGTCATCTACTAATGATAATTTCTGCCCTTCTTAGGATCGAGAAAACCACAGTAGATTGACACCGCCCTATTTCTACTACCAAGTTCTAACTTGAAACTACCCAGTGCCGAATATAAATGGACTTTCTCCGAACAACTACTAATATCCGCCTTATAAATGAACATTTCGTCACACCGATTATCAAAGGACACACTCTAAATTAAATAAATAAATAGAATATATTATTTATTTTATGCCCTATGAGTCAGTTCGTTTTATTCCAAGGTGTCATAAAAAAAAATTCCAAAAGCCCTCTGGCACAACAGTATACACTCTCACTATTTGTTCACTGCTAGAGTAATAAGAATTTTTCTTATACAATCTTTTCTCAAGATATCTCGATAGCATCTACTATGCAACTTTTCTGTTAAAAGCAGACTAGAACAAATTAAATTATCTACTTTATGCTAATAATGATCGCTAAAGGTGATATCCGATGATTTTAGAAATGTAAAAATCAAAATCAAAAGAGCACTTTCTAAATCTTGTGGATTACGTTCATAGTACGTTGAAACATTGGTTCCTCAGACGATCAGGGATGTAAGTTTGGATGTGCGGAGGGTGCAATGAATAACGGCTCAGAATTAGAAATCGGAGAACCACGTTCGAATTCCAATCGGGTTCGTTATATTCATTTATGCTCAAATACTCTTGGGAAAGTGGTGAATCCGGTTCTTTTACTCCAGCTATGGGTTTATTAGTAGGATTTATATCAGTAGTTCATTATTATCTCAAAAAAATTTCCGTTTTAATATTTTATGACTTGGTTTATATATTTTTTATATTTTTTGGTTTGGTTTGGTTTAGTTTAGTTTGGTTTGTTTTACGGCATATCAATCTCAATGGGTTATTTAATGTCGACGAGATTTTTATGGCTGGTAATAATTTTTTTTCCCAAAAATGTATTGCTGGTAATAATTTTTTTCTTCAAAACTTTATTGCTTGTAATAATCTTTTACAAATTGCATTGCTTGTATTAAAACCTATTTTTACACTTTCATAGTTTTTTGACCGCAGTTAATTATTTGCCCAAAGTTGGGACCCTAACAGGTACTACCACCCCGAGTCAGGGTAGACCTGAGAACACTAGCAATTATGAGGTGATTCCACGCTACTCAAAATTTGCTATCGGATGTAGTTTATCGTCTTACCCAGGACGCGGACGTAGTTTATCGTCATACCCAAGACTTTATAGCTTTAAATAACTTGCAAAAAAGGGTTGATATACCGTAAAAATAAATCAATAAATCAAAATCTTGTTTTGTTTTCCTTTTTTCAGACAAAGTGATCCACTGCCGATGGAAAATGTCGGGCTGCGTCTCGAAGAAGTCAGTACTGATCTGTAGTGCGACAAATCAGCATCGTTCAAATTCCTAAGAAAAGCATTCATTATTTACAAAATAAATTTCGCTTCAATTTAAACAATTTTGTTATTACAAAATAGTGAGAAAATGTGTGTAGAGAGATGATTAGTATCGCCAATAAATTGTAGTAACTATCTTTGTCGTTATGTTCTTTCAATTTACGACTTATAAAACTATCCAACCAGACTTTTAGTGTCTAACATTCTATACAACACGGTTCCGGGCAGTACTGGATCGTCCTACAACTTCTTTACATCCGTTTATTTAATTTAAATTTTAAAATAAAATAATGAAGTTCGTAGTGTAAGGGAGATAACTCTTCCACTTCCGTTTGTTTCCGTTATAGTATGGCGCTGAGGAAGTTATCACATATGGATGAGTTGTTTATGTATTATGACAACGTCTGTTCTCACCGGTATAATTGATTTAGCCTTGTGTAATGGTTAAAAGAAAATGCACAGAGTGACGATAAATACAAAGGAAATCTTTATATAATACTGAAGGATAAAATGAAAGTTGAAGTTTCAAGAATTCAAGTGTAAGTCCTGGAGCATACGATAGAAAGTGTCCTGGGAGGAGGGATATATATATATATATATATATATATATATATATATATATATATATATATATATGTAATGTCGAATTTAGGCCTTAAGAGCCCCATGGGCTAAAGAAAATGGGCCCTCATAATTACGTATATTCGGCCCCTGTTACTATGAAAAAATAATTTGTAGCTGAAGTAACATAAAAATCTATATGTATATGAGAAAAAATGCATCCTAAACTAAATGGGGAACCTTCAATAGGTAAAAGACCCACTCCAACTAAAGAGGGCCAATTGTTTCAAATTAGTTCAAATGAGTCCCGCCAATATTGTTTTAGTAAGTTACTTCCCTTTCCAGATCTTTTTTCCTTTTGTGTTCCCTGGGTTAGTTCTCACCGGCGGGACTTGTTAAACACACACGCACACACACACACACACACACACACACACACACACACACACACACACACACACACACTCTCTCTCTCTCTCTCTCTCTCTCTCTCTCTTTGCTACTGAGAAGCTTTCAATACAGTCTACCGGGAGTCGTGTTCTTCTTCACCATTATCATCTCAATATTGGCGTGGTGGCAGCGTTACGTAATCCTACTCTTCCGAAGCCCTTAAACACATTTAAGGTAAGGAAAAGGACCATTCTTCCCTTTACTTACTTGGCATAGACTGCACCATTTTCTCTCAAGAGGTGTCGTAAAACTCTCTTTAGGCAATACGTGCACCTAAACAATGGTCATGAGTTACCGGACCGTGGACCATGTTCTCTCGGGCTTGGGACCATATGCAAGCCGGGCCATGAAACGTGCTATCGGGATGTGGGAAATATCCTACCGGCCTATGGATCATCTGCTAATGGTATGTTGTCCATTTCCTAACGTGCAATGGAACAATGGCCATTTGTTCCCGGGGCTTGGCCATTAGTTATTGGGCTGAGGACTATTTTAGCGTGCTCTACGGCAATCTACGGGCAATCGAATAAGTGCTATCGTTTCGTGGGGTACCTCTTACCAGGCGATGTACAATCTGCTAATGGCACGTTGTCCATTTCCTACCGTGCAATAGGCCATTTGTTAACGTGGATTGGTCATTTGCTACCGGTCTGTGTACCAAGTTCTACAGGGCCATGGACAATTTTCTACCGTGATGTGGACCATGATTTACTTGACCGTGGACCATGGGCTACTGGGCCTTGAACCATGTGCTACTTGAACATGTGCTCTGTCCTCCTGGGCTATAAACCATATGCTAACGGGACGTTGTCTATTTCCTACTGTGCAATTGGCCATTTCTTACTGCTATTGGGAGATTAGCTACTAGGCCATGAATCATATTCTACTGGGTTGTGGACAATCTTCTACTAGACAGTGAACCATATGCTACCTAGCCGTGGAGCATGTGCCAGGAAAACCCGAGTCATCTCTTACCGTATTATGGACCATCTGCTAACGAGTTGGTGTTCATTTTTTACCGTGCCGTAGGCCATTTGTTACCGGGAGTTGGGGCATATGCTACCAAGCCGCGGACCATGATTTATCGGACTGTGGACGATGTGCCACCGGCACCTTGACCATTTCCTACCGTGCAATGGAACATTTGTTACCAGGGCTTGTGCTATTTGCTACGGAGCCGTGGACCATATTCTACCGGGTCGTGGACCATGTTCTACCAGGATGAGGACCATGAGCTAGCAATCCGTGGAACGTGTACTACGGGGACGTGAGCCATGTCCTATCGAGCGATGTTTTGTATTTTCTACTATGTCGTAGGCCATTTTTACCTGGGATTCGTGCATTTTTACCGGGTCATTGAATATCTTTTATCGGATAGTAAACGATATGCTACCGTGCCGTGGACCATGTGCTACCGTGTCCTGAGCCATATCCTACTATGATATGGACCATCTGCTCAAAGGATGTTATTAATTTCTTACCGTGCCGTAGGCTATTTGTTACCGTTGCCTGAGGCATATGCTACTGAGCCGTAGACTATTTTTTACCGGACTGTGGAGCGGACCGTGAAACATATGCTACTGGGTTTTGTCTCATATGCTACTGGAACATGGGCCATGTCTTAGCAGGCTAGTGGAACCTTGTTCATTTCCTACTGGGCAATAGCTCATTTGTTACCGAAGCTGTTGGCCATGCATTACCGGCCACGTGCCATGAGTTTACCTGTCCGTGGAACATGTGCTACCGGGATGTGATTCATGCCCTACCATCAAAGGGCCATCTGCTAATGGGATGTTGTTCATTCCGTACTGTGCTAACGGGAATTGCATCATTTGCTACCGGGTAGTGCACCATGTTCTACCAGGTCATGGACCATGTTCTACCAGGTCGTGGACCATGTACTATCAGGACCAGGAGCATGCCCTTCGGTGCTATGGAGCATCTTCTAATGGGACAGTATCCATTTTCTACTGCAGTGTAGGCCATTTGTTATGTCATACTGGGCGATGGACCATCTACTAACGGGACGTTGTCATTCCCTAACATGTAAGAGGACATTTGTTGCCAGTTCTACACAGACGTGGACCATGTTCTACCTGGTCATGGAGCATATGCTACCGGGCCGAGGATCAAGTGCCACCGGGATGTAGTCAATGTCCTTCACTATCTGCTAACCCGACGATGTACATTTTAAACCGTTGTGTAGGCCATTTATTAACTGTGCCGTGAACCATGAGATACCTACCGTAGACCATGTGTTACCAGGTCGTGGACCATTTACACCCAGGATGTGAGACATATCCTGCTTTGCTATGCACCATCTTCTACCGGGCCGTGGACGATATTCTACCAGGTCATAGACCATGTTCTACGAGGCCGTGGACCATGTCCTACTGGAACCATCTACCATGTGCTACCGGAATGTGGGCCATACCCTACCGGTCTATGGACCATGTGATCACGGGACGTTATCCATTTCGTACTATGCAATAGGACATTTATTACTGATGCTTGAGGCATTTCGTACTGGGCCTTCGACCATGAGTTACCGGACCATGTGCAAATGGGCAGTGTAAAAATTTTAAAATGTAGATTGCTTTGGTTGTTGTACTGTTTTACATGACAAAATGGATCCCATATAATTTTTTATAAAATTAAAAATGTAGTCTTCTTCGGTTACTGTTATAGGGGGGGGATAAATTATGATGAATTTACATAACAAATTGGCATCCTGTTATTCTATTCATTAGATTGCATAAGTACCAGCATTAATCTAGATATGTACAAAACGCACATATTCTGAAATTTTGAGATTCAGATTATGGTTAATAATATTATATCAAATTAATTTTAATTGGCACCATCTTACTGTACTCATCAAATTATATAAGAATCAGAATAAATCTGGAAATGTACAAAGTGGACATATTCTGCTAAATTAAGGTTTCGATTATTGTTATTATTACTCCTAAAAATTAATTTTAATTGACACTACGGCATTCAGCATTAAACTGGAAACGTATGAAATGCGCACCTTCCGTCATATTGAGACACTAAATTCTGTTACTAATATGCTCAAAATTAATTTAATCGAAACCATATGATTATAGTCAGGAACATTACATAATCTGAATTAAAAAGAACATACACAAAATGCAAATATTCGGCCATATCAGGATATAATTATTGTTATTATTATGTCGTAAAATTTATGTTAATTGAAACCATGTGATTATATTCAAAAAAATATATAATCCTCGAATAAAAGTAAATGTAACCCTTGTGGGGGGGTAGCTAAATATCACTTTATGGCATCTCAACTACCAGTTAATTATGTTCTTTTTTATTGTACTATTCAAAATTCAAACAAAATCAACAAGAAAAAGACGAGAAATAGTTAAACAAGTTGATAAGTTAAACGAAGCAAAGATTTCGAATATTTCGCCGGCCAAGCGGATGTTATTTAAAATCCTTCAAAGATGAGTAAAATTCGCATTTGAAATCCTATGTCGCATCACATATCTCAAGGAATTCTGTTCTTTTTGATTAGATTATTAAAAATTCAAAAATCAACCAGAAAAAGAGGAGAAATGGTTAATCAAGTTGAAAAGTTAAACGTTCGAAAGATTTCGGATTTTTCGCCGGACAAGCGAATGTGAGTTACAAACATTCAATGATGAGAAAAATTTGCATAATCAAACACTATGTGGCGTCTCATCTAACAGGTAATTATGTTATTTTTATAAGATTATTAAAAATTCAAAGAAAATCAATCAGAAAAAGATGAGGAATGGTGAAACAATTTGAAAAGTTAAACGATGGAAAGATTTCGAATATTTAAATGGACTAGCGGCTGTAACTTAGATTCCTTCAAAGTTGAGTAAAATTCTTTTTGAAGATCACGATGTACAGAATCCGTTACAACGTTGTTTTATGACAAAAGGACGTGGAAAGAAGATGTCTTTGCCTAAAGTGGAATGTTCCAAGAAGGTGCACCTTCAAATATATTCATTGAAAGAGAAGTAGCAGGAAACTTGGGATTCTGCTATTACTTGGCTACATAAATTGTTCCCAATCTTTCATAAGAACAGATGAATACACCTTATTGAGAAAGTTGTAATAGAAGTTCAGAGTTGTCCAAAAGCGGATCGTCCTGCATTGTACCATGCGGTAACAAATTTGGGATTCATAAAAAGATGCGCTCATGTTTTGTCCGATCAACGCTTGAACTGGGCTATAAACTATATAAACTGGATATGCCAGCAAAGATATACTAGTCAGACTAGAAGAACTCGGGTAGTGCCTGAATTAGATTATTTGGAGGGTATGAAGAGTATACCAAGACTTACTTTTGACTACAAAGTGAAGAGGTATCTCAACACCCAGTCCACCATTACTGAAAATTTCCAAATAAACTTTATTTGATTAATTTTATGTCTCAGTTGTTTATTTTTATGTGCATAATGGAACATTACAGTTTAAAAATTGAGACAAGTTGGTGATTTCATACTGCTTACGTAGTGATCGGAACTAACATGTGTCAGAACTTCAAACTTTTGATCAAATTGTGACAGATAAAAAAATTTATTTTAATGATTTCAGTTACAAATTTAGTGGTTGAATACCACTTCATGATATGGTGATTTTTCTGTTGTTTTCTTTTGTTTATTAGTGGGTATTGCTTGGCGTGTGTTAAGCTTCTCTCTCTCTACAGTCCAGAAATTATTCATGTTGAGTCAGGACCGTACTTGTTCAGCATTTGCTCCATATACATTCTAATCTGCTGATTTTAGGTGATTTAATCATGATAAATGGAAAGAGCATGCCAAGAAATGGTTAGATATGAAATTTGGTGTTTCTGGTGTAAGGAGTATTCATTTTATGACACAATTCAAGCAAGTCTAAAATCGGCCTTTCAAATACCTTGTGACAAAGGGTTAAAAACAATTTTTTTCAGATTTGAAGTGGAATAATCCAGAATATATCCATTCTATAACTCCCCCGAAAATTAGGCATGTTCCTGGTATAGTAATAATGAGATATTTGAAATTTTCGATGAATGTGGGTCTTATTTCCAGTTTTATGAAATGTCAAACCTCAGGTTATGAGTTGTTTGCACGTCGTTGCAGAGGGTTTGATTTATAAAATTTGCAGAATCAGATTTATTTAAGAAATATGCAGTGATATTATCTGTAATCTTATTAATTTCTTTGTTATGTAACTAACAAGCTAGTATAATTAAAACTGTTGTTCTTAAAGGCTTCTTAAAATATCGGAGTACAAATAGGGTATTTTGTCCTAATTCATAATAGAAAAAATGGCAAAGACGAGCAAATGTGTAAAAATAAAAATAAATCAGCCAAAATTATACGGTTTGAGATATTTTGATGAAATAAAAACATCTCAGATTCTTTAATCATGTAGATTAAGAAGATGCAATCAGATAACACCTAGTAACTGTTTGAAATTTGCATCTGTGATAGCTAATATCAGGAAATTACGATATTTTTTATTAGATTATGCAAAATTCAAAACAAAATCAATAAAAAAAAGAAATGGTGAAACAAAGAAACGATTTTTATTCGGACAAGATTATAGATTCCTTCAAAATTCAAATTATATTATGTATATTATTTTCAAATGTTATTATCTCAGGTAATTATGGTAATTTTTATTAGATTATTATAATTCAAACAAAATCAACCAGAAATAGAGGAGAAATGGTTAAGAAGTTCAAAAGATAAACATTCTAAAGATTTCGGATATTTGGCCGGACTAGCGGATGTCAGTTCAAAATTGAGTGAAATTCGCAGTCTTAAAACCTATGAGGAGTCTATACTATCAGGTAATTATATTCTTATTTAAGAGAATATTCGAAATTCAAGCAAAATGAACCAGAAATAGAGGAGAAATGCTTAAGAAGTTGAAAAGAAAACATTCTAAAGATTTCGGATATTTGGCAGAACTAGCGAACGTCAGTGAGAATACTTCAAAATTAAGTAAAATTCGCAGTTTCAAAACTTAAAGGACTTCTGAACTCTCAGGTAATACTGTTCTTTTTTAGTAGATTATTAAAAATTAAAAAAATAAAACAGAATTAGGGGGGAAATTATTCAAAAGTTTGAGTAGTTAAACGTTTGAAAGATTTCGGAGTTTTTGCCGGACTAGCGGATGAGAGATAGAATCCTCCAAAGATGAGTAAAATTCAAAGTCTCAAAAAGTATGGGGATTCTATACTATCAGGTAATGATGTTCTTATTTAAGAGAATATTAAAATTCGAGCAAAATAAACCACAAATAGAGGAGAAATGCTTAAGAAGTTGAAAAGATAAAGATTCTGAAGATTTTGGATATTTGGTCGGACTAGGGGATGTCAGTGAGAATCGTTCAAAGTTGAGTAAAATTCAGAGTTTCAAAAGCTAAGGGATATCTCAACTCTCAGGTAATAATATTACTTTTTAGTAGATTATTAAAAATTAAACCAAAAATAAAACAGAATTGGAGAAGAAATTGTTCAAAAGTTTGAGATGTTAACGTTTGAAAGATTTTGGAGTTTTTGCCGCACTATAGCGGATGATAGTTAAAATCCTTCAAAGATGAGTAAAATTCACAGTCTTAAAACATATGGGGAGATTATACTATGTGGTAATGATGTTCTTATTTAAGAGAATATTCAAAATTCAAGCAAAATCAACCAGAAATAGACAAGAAACTTTTAAGAAGTTGAAAAGACAAACATTCTAAAGATTTCGGTTATTTGGCCGGATTAGCGGATGTCAGTGAGAATCCTTCAAAGATGAGTAAAATTCGCACTCTCGGAACGTAAAGGACGATCTCCAACTATCAGTTAATTTTGTTCTTTTTAAAACAGTAATTAAATTCAAGAAAATTCAAGCAGAAATAGTGGGAAAATGGTTAAGCAAGTTGAAAAGATAAACGATAGAGAGATTTCGGATATTTTTGCGGACTAGCGGATGTGAGTTGGAAACCATCAAAGATGAGTAAAATTCGCAGACTCGAAACCTAAAAAACGACCCAAGTATCAGGTAATTGTGTTATCTGTTAAAAGATTACTAAAAATTCACAAAAATTCAAGCAGAATTAGTGGAGAAATTTTTTAAACATGTTGAAAAGATAAACGTTCGAATGATTTTGAATATTCGGCAGGACTAGCGGATGTGAGATAGAATCCTTCAAAGTGAGTAAAATTCGCAGTTTCGAAACCTAAAAAACGTCCCAACTATCAGGTAATTTTGTTATTTTTTAAAAGATTATTTAAAATTCACAAACATTCAAGCAGAAATAGTGGAGAAATGTTAAAACAAGATGAAAAGATGAACCTTCGAATGATTTCCTTCAAAATTTGGCTCGGACTAGCGGATGTGAGATAGAAAATCCTTCAAAATAGTGGAGAAATGAGTAAAATTCGTTCGAATGATTTTGGAACCTGTGAAAATCGACCCAAGAGTATTCGCAAGGTAATTTTGTTATTTGTTAAAAGATTATTTAAAATTCACAAAAATTCAAGCAGAAATAGTGGAGAAATGTTAAAACAAGATGAAAAGTTAAACGTTCGAATGATTTTGGATATTTGGCCGGACTAGCGGATGTGAGATAGAATCCTTCAAAATGAGTAAAATTCGCAGTCTCGAAACCTAAAAAATTCAAGCAGAATCAGGTAATTTTGTTATTTGTTAAATGATTATTTAAAATTCACAAAAATCAAGCATGAGAAATAGTAAAACAAGATGAAAAGATAACGTTCGAATGATTTTCAAATGATTTTGGTTTTTGCCGGACACCTATCAAGTAATTATGTTATTAATTCAAAATTCAAGCATTAAAATTCTGAGTCAAATTCAAAATGCAGAAATAAAACGAAAGTTATTTTTTAAAAGTTGTTTGACAAAAACGATAAACCTTCAAATGATTTTTGAATTTTAAGCCGGACTAGTTGAGAAATTTCAAAATGAAAATTCCAAAAATTCAAAAAATTTAACGTTCAATGATTTTGATATTCAGCCGGACTAGCGGATGTGAGATATTTTGTTTCGCATTTTTAAAAACGTCCCAACTATCAGGTAATTTTGTTATTTTAAATTATTTAAAATACAAAAATTCAAGCAGAAATAGTAAGAGAAATAGTTAAAACAAGATGAAAATTCGGATGAACGGATTCGATATGATTTTCGGATATTTCAGGCCGGAACCTAGCGGATGTGAGATAGAAAATCACAAAATTCAAAGTGAGTAAAAAATTATTTCGTTCAGTTTGAAACCTCAAAAACGATGAAAATCCAAAATGATAAAATCGCAGTCAGGTAATTTTTTTATTTGTTAAAAGATTATTTAAAATTCACAAAAATTCAAGCAGAAGTAGTGGAGAAATAGTAAAACAAGATGAAAAGATAAACGTTCGAATGATTTTGAATATTCAGCCGGACTAGCGGATGTGAGATAGAATCCTTCAAAATGAGTAAAATTCGCAGTCTTGAAACCTAAAAAACGACCCAAGTATCAGGTAATTTTGTTATTTTTAAAAGATTATTTAAAATTCACAAAAATTCAAGCAGAAATGGAAGAGAAATAGTAAAAAAGATGAAATGATAAACGTTCGAATGATTTTGAATATTCGGCCAGACTAGCCGATGAGAGATAGAATCCTTCAAAAAGTGAGTAAAATTCGCAGTTTTTAAAATTCACAAAAAACGACAGAAATCAGGTAATTTTAAATTTGTTAAATGATTATTTAAAAATTTGAAAATTCGGCACTAGCAGAAATAGTAGAAAATTCAAAAAACAAGATGAAAAGATAAACGTTCGAATGATTTTTTAAATATTCATCCAGCCGGACTAAAACAAGTGATGAAAGAATCCTTCAAAATGAGTAAAATTCCTTCAGTCTTGGGAAAAAAAACGACCCAAGTATCAGGTAATTTTGTTATTTGTTAAATGATTATTTAAAATTCACAAAAATTCAAGCAGAAATAGTAGAGAAATAGTAAAACAAGATGAAAAGATAAACGTTCGAATGATTTTGAATATTCAGCCGGACTAGATAGATGTGAAATGATAGAATCCTTCAAAAAAACGAGTAAAATTTTGTTAGTTGTTAAATGAACCTAAAAAACGAAATCCAAGTATCAGGTAATTTTAAACGTTATTTTTTAAATATTATTTAAAAAATTCAAAATGAAAAATTCAAAAAATCAAAACGTTCGGAAAAATTCAGTATAAAACAAGATGAAAAGTCAAGAAATGAAAAATTCGATAAAATTATTTAAAATTCACAAAAATTCAAGCAGAAATAGTAGAAATAGTAAATAGATAAAATTTTGAAGATGAAAAATGACGATAAACGTTCGAATGATTTTGAAATATTCAAGCTGGTAGAGAAATAGTAAAACAAGATGAAAAGATAAAAACGGAATGATTTTGAATATTCGGCCGAAGCGGATGTGAGATAGAATCCTTCAAAATGAGTAAAATTCGCAGTCTTGGGACCTCAAAAACGACCCAAATATCAGGTAATTTTTGTTATTTGTTAAATGATTATTTAAAATTCACAAAAATTCAAGCAGAAATAGTAGAGAAATAGTAAAACAAGATGAAAAGATAAACGTTCGAATGATTTTGAATATTCGGCCGGACTAGCGGATGTGAGATAGAATCCTTCAAAATGAGTAAAATTCGCAGTCTTGGGACCTCAAAAACGACCCAAATTATCAGGTAATTTTGTTATTTGTTAAATGATTATTTAAAATTCACAAAAATTCAAGCAGAAATAGTAGAGAAATAGTAAAACAAGATGAAAAGATAAACGTTCGAATGATTTTGAATATTCGGCCGGACTAGCGGATGTGAGATAGAATCCTTCAAAATGAGTAAAATTCGCAGTCTTGGGACCTCAAAAACGACCCAAGTATCAGGTAATTTTGTTATTTGTTAAATGATTATTTAAAATTCACAAAAATTCAAGCAGAAATAGTAGAGAAATAGTAAAACAAGATGAAAAGATAAACGTTCGAATGATTTTGAATATTCGGCCGGACTAGACTAGCGGATGTGAGATAAAAACGAATCCTTCAAAAATGAGTAAAATTCAAGCAGTCTTGGATTTTGAATATTCCTCAAAACGACCCAAGTATCAAAACGACCCAAGTAATTTTTGTTATTTGTTAAATGATTATTTAAAATTCACAAAAATTCAAGCAGAAATAGTAGAGAAATAGTAAAAAAAAGATGAAAAGATAAACGTTCGAATGATTTTGAATATTCGGCCGGACTAGCGGATGTGAGATAGAATCCTTCAAAATGAGTAAAATTCGCAGTCTTGGGACCTCAAAAACGACCCAAGTATCAGGTAATTTTGTTATTTGTTAAATGATTATTTAAAATTCACAAAAATTCAAGCAGAAATAGTAGAGAAATAGTAAAACAAGATGAAAAGATAAACGTTCGAATGATTTTGAATATTCGGCCGGACTAGCGGATGTGAGATAGAATCCTTCAAAATGAGTAAAATTCGCAGTCTTGGAACCTCAAAACGACCCAAGTATCAGGTAATTTTGTTATTTGTTAAATGATTATTTAAAATTCACAAAAATTCAAGCAGAAATAGTAGAGAAATAGTAAAACAAGATGAAAAAATAAACGTTCGAATGATTTTAAACATTCGGCCGGACTAGCGGATGTGAGATAGAATCCTTCAAAATGAGTAAAATTCGCAGTCTTGGAACCTCAAAAACGACTCAAGTATCAGGTAATTTTGTATTTGTTAAATGATTATTTAAAATTCACAAAAATTCAAGCAGAAATAGTAGAGAAATAGTAAAACAAGATGAAAAGATAAACGTTCGAATGATTTTGAGTATTCGGCCGGACTAGCGGATGTGAGATAGAATCCTTCGAAATGAGTAAAATTCGCAGTCTTGGAACCTCAAAAACGACCCAAGTATCAGGTAATTTTGTTATTTGTTAAATGATTATTTAAATTCACAAAAAAATCTAGCAGAAATAGTAGAGAAATAGTAAAACTAGATGAAAAGATAAACGTTCGAATGATTTTGAATATTCGGCCGGACTAGCGGATGTGAGATAGAATCGTTCAAAATGAGTAAAATTCGCAGTCTTGGGACCTCAAAAAACGACCCAAGTATCAGGTAATTTTGTTATTTGTTAAATGATTATTTAAAATTCACAAAAATTCAAGCAGAAATAGTAGAGAAATAGTAAAACAAGATGAAAAGATAAACGTTCGAATGATTTTGAATATTCGGCCGGACTAGCGGATGTGAGATAGAATCCTTCAAAATGAGTAAAATTCGCAGTCTTGGGACCTCAAAAACGACCCAAGTATCAGGTAATTTTGTTATTTGTTAAATGATTATTTAAAATTCACAAAAATTCAAGCAGAAATAGTAGAGAAATAGTAAAACAAGATGAAAAGATAAACGTTCGAACGATTTATATATTCGGCACGACTAGCGGATGTGAGAGAGAATCCTTCAAAATGAGTAAAATTCTCAGTCTAGGAACCTCAAAAACGACCCAAGTATCAGGTAATTTTGTTATTTGTTAATGATTATTTAAAATTCACAAAAATTCAAGCAGAAATAGTAGAGAAATAGTAAAACAAGATGAAAAGATAAACGTTCGAATGATTTTGAATATTCGGCCGGACTAGCGGATGTGAGATAGAATCCTTCAAAATGAGTAAAATTCGCAGTCTTGGGACCTCAAAACGACCCAAGTATCAGGTAATTTTGTTATTTGTTAAATGATTATTTAAAATTCACAAAAATTCAAGCAGAAATAGTAGAGAAATAGTAAAACAAGATGAAAAGATAAACGTTTGAATAATTTTGAATATTCGGCCGGATATTCGGCCGGGACTAGCGGATGTTATTTGAGATAGAAAATCCTTCAAGTCAAAATGAAAACAAGATAAAATTCGTTCAATGTCTTGGGACCTCAAAAACGACCCAAAAACGTATCAGGTAATTTTTGTTATTTGTTAAATGATTATTTAAAATTCACAAAAATTCAAGCAGAAATAGTAGAGAAATAGTAAAACAAGATGAAAAGATAAACGTTCGAATGATTTTGAATATTCGGCCGGACTAGCGGATGTGAGATAGAATCCTTCAAAATGAGTAAAATTCGCAGTCTTGGGACCTCAAAAACGACCCAAGTATCAGGTAATTTTGTTATTTGTTAAATGATTATTTAAAATTCACAAAAATTCAAGCAGAAATAGTAGAGAAATAGTAAAACAAGATGAAAAGATAAACGTTCGAATGATTTTGAATATTCGGCCGGACTAGCGGATGTGAGATAGAATCCTTCAAAATGAGTAAAATTCTCAGTCTTGAAAACACAAAAACTACCCAAGTATCAGGTAATTTTGTTATTTGTTAAATGATTATTTAAAATTCACAAAAATTCAAGTAGAAATAGTAGAGAAATAGTAAAACAAGATGAAAAGATAAACGTTCGAATGATTTTGAATATTCGGCCGGACTAGCGGATGTGAGATAGAATCCTTCAAAATGAGTAAAATTCGCAGTCTTGGGACCTCAAAAACGACCCAAAGTATCAAAATAATTTTGTTATTTGTTAAATGATTATTTAAAATTCACAAAAATTCAAGCAGTAGTAGAGAAATAGTAAAACAAGATGAAAAGATAAACGTTCGAATGATTTTGAATATTCGGCCGGACTAGCGGATGTGAGATAGAATCCTTCAAAATGAGTAAAATTCGCAGTCTTGGGACCTCAAAAACGACCCAAGTATCAGGTAATTTTTTTATTTGTTAAATGATTATTTAAAATTCACAAAAATTCAAGCAGAAATAGTAGAGAAATAGTAAAACAAGATGAAAAGATAAACGTTCGAATGATTTTGAATATTCGGCCGGACTAGCGGATGTGAGATAGAATCCTTCAAAATGAGTAAAATTCGCAGTCTTGGGACCTCAAAAACGACCCAAGTATCAGGTAATTTTGTTATTTGTTAAATGATTATTTAAAATTCACAAAAATTCAAGCAGAAATAGTAGAGAAATAGTAAAACAAGATGAAAAGATAAACGTTCGAATGATTTTGAATATTCGGCCGGACTAGCGGATGTGAGATAGAATCCTTCAAAATGAGTAAAATTCGCAGTCTTGGGACCTCAAAACGACCCAAGTATCAGGTAATTTTGTTATTTGTTAAATGATTATTTAAAATTCACAAAAATTCAAGTAGAAATAGTAGAGAAATAGTAAAACAAGATGAAAAGATAAACGTTCGAATGATTTTGAATATTCGGCCGGACTAGCGGATGTGAGATAGAATCCTTCAAAATGAGTAAAATTCGCAGTCTTGGGACCTCAAAAACGACCCAAGTATCAGGTAATTTTGTTATTTGTTAAATGATTATTTAAAATTCACAAAAATTCAAGCAGAAATAGTAGAGAAATAGTAAAACAAGATGAAAAGATAAACGTTCGAATGATTTTGAATATTCAGCCGGACTAGCGGATGTGAGATAGAATCCTTCAAAATGAGTAAAATTCGCAGTCTTGGAACCTCAAAAAAAGACCCAAGTATCAGGTAATTTTGTTATTTGTTAAATGATTATTTAAAATTCAAAAAAAAATCAAAGCAGAAATAGTAGAAAATAGTAAAACAAGATGAGAAGATAAACGTTCGAATGATTTTGGATATTCGGCCGGACTAGCGGATGTGAGATATAATCCTTCAAAATGAGTTAAATTCGCAGTCTTGGAACCTCAAAAACGACACAAGTATAAGGTAATTTTGTTATTTGTTAAATGATTATTTAAAATTCACCAAAATTCCATCAGAAATAGTAGATAAATAGTAAAACAAGATGAAAAGATAAACGTTCAAATAATTTTGAATATTCGGCCGGACTAGTAAAAATCAAATGATGAAAAGATAAACGTTCGAATGATTTTTAAATGAATATTCAAGTAGAAATAGTAGAGAAATAGAAAACAAGATGAAAAGATAAACGGATGTGATTTTGAATATTCCTTCAAAATGAGTAAAATTCGCAGTCTTGGGACCTCAAAAACGACCCAAGTATCAGGTAATTTTGTTATTTGTTAAATGATTATTTAAAATTCACAAAAAATTCAAGCAGAAAAAGTAGAGAAAATAGTAAAACAAGATGAAAAGATAAACGTTCGAATGATTTTGAATATTCGGCCGGACTAGCGGATGTGAGATAGAATCCTTCAAAATGAGTAAAATTCGCAGTCTTGGGACCTCAAAAACGACCCAAGTATCAGGTAATTTTGTTATTTGTTAAATGATTTTTTAAAATTCACAAAAATTCAAGCAGAAATAGTAGAGAAATAGTAAAACAAGATGAAAAGATAAACGTCCGAATGATTTTGAATATTCGGCCGGACTAGCGGATGTGAGATAAATCCCTTCAAAATGAGTAAAATTCGCAGTCTTGGGACCTCAAAAACGACCCAAGTATCAGGTAATTTTGTTATTTGTTAAATGATTATTAAAAATTCACAAAAATTCAAGTAGAAATAGTAGAGAAATAGTAAAACAAGATGAAAAGATAAACGTTCGAATGATTTTGAATATTCGGCCGGACTAGCGGATGTGAGATAGAATCCTTCAAAATGAGTAAAATTCGCACTCTTGGGACCTCAAAATCGACCCAAGTATCAGGTAATTTTGTTATTTGTTAAATGATTATTTCAAATTCACAAAAATTCAAGCAGAAATAGTAAAACAAGATGAAAAGATAAACGTTCGAATGATTTTGAATATTCGGCAATACTAGCGGATGTGAGATAGAATCCTTCAAAATGATTAAAATTAGCAGTCTTGGGACCTCAAAAACGACCCAAGTATCAGGTAATTTTGTTATTTGTTAAATGATTATTTAAAATTCACAAAAATTCAAGTAGAAATAGTAGAGAAATAGTAAAACAAGATGAAAAGATAAACGTTCGAATGATTTTGAATATTCGGCCGGACTAGCGGATGTGAGATAGAATCCTTCAAAATGAGTAAAATTCGCAGTCTTGGGACCTCAAAAACGACCCAAGTATCAGGTAATTTTGTTATTTGTTAAATGATTATTTAAAATTCAAAAATTCAAGTAAAATAGTAGAGAAATATTAAAACAAGATGAAAAGATAAACGTTCGAATGATTTTGAATATTCCGCCGGACTAGCGGATGTGAGATAGAATCCTTCAAAATGATTAAACTTTCAGTCTTGAAACGTCAAAACGACCCAATTATAAGGTAATTTTGTTAATTGTTAAATGATTATTTAAAATTCACAAAAATTCAAGAAAATAGATTTAGTAAAACAAGATGAAAAAATAAACGTTCGAATGATTTTGAATATTCGGCCGGACTAGCGGATGTGAGATAGAATCCTTCAAAATGAGTAAAATTCGCAGTCTTGGGACCTCAAAAACGACCCAAGTATCAGGTAATTTTGTTATTTGTTAAATGATTATTTAAAATTCACAAAAATTCAAGCAGAAATAGTAGAGAAATAGTAAAACAAGATGAAAAGATAAACGTTCGAATGATTTTGAATATTCGACCGGACTAGCGGATGTGAGATAGAATCCTTCGAAATGAGTAAAATTCGCAATCTTGGAACCTCAAAAACGACCCAAGTATCAGGTAATTTTGTTATTTGTTAAATGATTATTTAAATTCACAAAAAATCTAGCAGAAATAGTAGAGAAATAGTAAAATTAGATGAAAAGATAAACGTTCGAATGATTTTGAATATTCGGCCGGACTAGCGGATGTGAGATAGAATCCTTCAAAATGAGTAAAATTCGCAGTCTTGGGACCTCAAAAACGACCCAAGTATCAGGTAATTTTGTTATTTGTTAAATGATTATTTAAAATTCACAAAAATTCAAGCAGAAATAGTAGTAAATAATAGTAAAACAAGATGAAAAGATAAACGTTCGAATGATTTTGAATATTCGGCCGGACTAGCGGATGTGAGATAGAATCCTTCAAAATGAGTAAAATTCGCAGTCTTGGGACCTCAAAAACGACCCAAGTATCAGGTAATTTTGTTATTTGTTAAATGATTATTTAAAATTCACAAAAATTCAAGCAGAAATAGTAGAGAAATAGTAAAACAAGATGAAAAGATAAACGTTCGAATGATTTTGAATATTCGGCCGGACTAGCGGATGTGAGATAGAATCCTTCAAAATGAGTAAAATTCGCAGTCTTGGGACCTCAAAAACGACCCAAGTATCAGGTAATTTTGTTATTTGTTAAATGATTATTTAAAATTCACAAAAAATTCAAGCAGAAATAGTAGAGAAATAGTAAAACAAGATGAAAAGATAAACGTTCGAATGATTTTGAATATTCGGCCGGACTAGCGGATGTGAGATAGAATCCTTCAAAATGAGTAAAATTCGCAGTCTTGGGACCTCAAAAAACGACCCAAGTATCAGGTAATTTTGTTATTTGTTAAATGATTATTTAAAATTCACAAAATTCAAGCAGAAATAGTAGAAAAATAGTAAAACAAGATGAAAAGATAAACGTTCGAATGATTTTGAATATTCGGCCGGACTAGCGGATGTGAGATAGAATCCTTCAAAATGGATGAGTCTTGATAGAATCCTTCAAAAATGATTAAAAATTCACAAAAATTCAAGTAGAAATCAAGATGAAAAGATAAACGTTCGAATGATTTTGAATATTCCCGGACTCAAAAACGAGAATCCTTCAAAATGAGTAAAATTCAAGTATCAGGTAATTTTGTTATTTGTTAAATGATTATTTAAAATTCACAAAAATTCAAGTAGAAATAGTAGAGAAATAGTAAAACAAGATGAAAAGATAAACGTTCGAATGATTTTGAATATTCGGCCGATCTAGCGGATGTGAGATAGAATCCTTCAAAATGAGTAAAATTCGCAGTCTTGGGACCTCAAAAACGACCCAAGTATCAGGTAATTTTGTTATTTGTTAAATGATTATTTAAAATTCACAAAAATTCAAGCAGAAATAGTAGAGAAATAGTAAAAAAAGATGAAAAGATAAACGTTCGAATGATTTTGAATATTCGGCCGGACTAGCGGATGTGAGATAGAATCCTTCAAAATGAGTAAAATTCGCAGTCTTGGGACCTCAAAAACGACCCAAGTATCAGGTAATTTTGTTATTTGTTAAATGATTATTTAAAATTCACAAAAATTCAAGTAGAAATAGTAGAGAAATAGTAAAACAAGATGAAAAGATAAACGTTCGAATGATTTTGAATATTCGGCCGGACTATGTGAGATAGAATCCTTCAAAATGATGTTCGCAGATAAAATCCTTCAAAATGAAATTATTAAAAATTCACAAAAATCTTGGGACCTCAAAAACAAGATGAAAAGATAAACGTTCGAATATTTTGAATATTCGGTAATTTTGTTATTTGTTAAAAAAACGATTATTTTAAAAATCACAAAAATTCAAGTAGAAATAGTAGAGAAATAGTAAAACAAGATGAAAAGATAAACGTTCGAATGATTTTGAATATTCGGCCGGACTAGCGGATGTGAGATAGAATCCTTCAAAATGAGTAAAATTCGCAGTCTTGGGACCTCAAAAACGACCCAAGTATCAGGTAATTTTGTTATTTGTTAAATGATTATTTAAAATTCACAAAATTCAAGAGAAATAGTAAAAAAGATGAAAAGATAAACGTAGATTTTGAATAGAAATAGTAAAACAAGATGAAAAAACGACCAAAGATAAACGTTCGAATGATTTTGAATATTCAAGATGAAAAGATAAACGTTCGACTGATTTTGAATATTCGGGATGGATGAGATAGAATCCTTCAAAATGAGTAAAATTCGCAGTCTTGGGACCTCAAAAACGACCCAAGTATCAGGTAATTTTGTTATTTGTTAAATGATTATTTAAAATTCACAAAAATTCAAGTAGAAATAGTAGAGAAATAGTAAAACAAGATGAAAAGATAAACGTTCGAATGATTTTGAATATTCGGCCGGACTAGCGGATGTGAGATAGAATCCTTCAAAATGAGTAAAATTCGCAGTCTTGGGACCTCAAAAACGACCCAAGTATCAGGTAATTTTGTTATTTGTTAAATGATTATTTAAAATTCACAAAAAATTCAAGCAGAAATAGTAGAGAAATAGTAAAACAAGATGAAAAGATAAACGTTCGAATGATTTTGAATATTCGGCCGGACTAGCGGATGTGAGATAGAATCCTTCAAAATGAGTAAAATTCGCAGTCTTGGGACCTCAAAAACGACCCAAGTATCAGGTAATTTTGTTATTTGTTAAATGATTATTTAAAATTCACAAAAATTCAAGTAGAAATAGTAGAGAAATAGTAAAACAAGATGAAAAGATAAACGTTCGAATGATTTTGAATATTCGGCCGGACTAGCGGATGTGAGATAGAATCCTTCAAAATGAGTAAAATTCGTCTTGGGACCTCAAAAACGACCCAAGTATCAGGTAATTTTGTTATTTGTTAAATTATTTAAAATTTAAAATTCAAAAAAATCAAGTAAAATAGTAGAAAAATAGTAAAACAAGATGAAAAGATAAACGTTCGAAATGATTTTGAATATTCGGCCGGACTAGCGGATGTGAGATAGAATCCTTCAAAATGAGTAAAATTCAAGTCTTGGGACCTCAAAAAATATTCGACCCAAGTATCAGGTAATTTTGTTAAAATAAATGATTATTTAAAATTCACAAAATTCAAGTAGAAATAGTAGAGAAATAGTAAAACAAGATGAAAAGATAAACGTTCGAATGATTTTGAATATTCGGCCGGACTAGCGGATGTGAGATAGAATCCTTCAAAATGAGTAAAATTCGCAGTCTTGGGACCTCAAAAACGACCCAAGTATCAGATTTTGTTATTTGTTAAATGATTATTTAAAATTCACAAAAATTCAAGTAGAAATAGTAGAGAAAACGTAGTAAAACAAGATGAAAAAATGATAAACGTTCGAATGATTTTGAATATTCGGCCGGACTAGCGGATGTGAGATAAATCCTTCAAAATGATAGTAAAAATTCGCAGTCTTGGGACCTCAAAAACGACCCAAGTATCAGGTAATTTTGTTATTTGTTAAATGATTATTTAAAATTCACAAAAATTCAAGCAGAAATAGTAGAGAAATAGTAAAAAACAAGATGAAAAGATAAACGTTCGAATGATTTTGAATATTCGGCCGGACTAGCGGATGTGAGATAGAATCCTTCAAAATGAGTAAAATTCGCAGTCTTGGGACCTCAAAAACGACCCAAGTATCAGGTAATTTTGTTATTTGTTAAATGATTATTTAAAATTCACAAAAATTCAAGTAGAAATAGTAGAGAAATAGTAAAACAAGATGAAAAGATAAACGTTCGAATGAATGATTTTGAATATTCGGCCGGACTAGCGGATGAGATAGAATCCTTCAAAATGAGTAAAATTCGCAGTCTTGGACCTCAAAAACGACCCAAGTATCAGGTAATTTTGTTATTTGTTAAATGATTATTTAAAAAATTCACAAAAAATTTCAAGCAGAAATAGTAGAGAAATAGTAAAACAAGATGAAAAGATAAACGTTCGTTCGAATGATTTTGAATATTCGGCCGGACTAGCGGATGTGAGATAGAATCCTTCAAAATGAGTAAAATTCGCAGTCTTGGGACCTCAAAAACGACCCAAGTATCAGGTAATTTTGTTATTTGTTAAATGATTATTTAAAATTCACAAAAATTCAAGTAGAAATAGTAGAGAAATAGTAAAACAAGATGAAAAGATAAACGTTCGAATGATTTTGAATATTCGGCCGGACTAGCGGATGTGAGATAGAATCCTTCAAAATGAGTAAAATTCGCAGTCTTGGGACCTCAAAAACGACCCAAGTATCAGGTAATTTTGTTATTTGTTAAATGATTATTTAAAATTCACAAAAATTCAAGTAGAAATAGTAGAGAAATAGTAAAACAAGATGAAAAGATAAACGTTCGAATGATTTTGAATATTCGGCCGGACTAGCGGATGTGAGATAGAATCCTTCAAAATGAGTAAAATTCGCAGTCTTGGGACCTCAAAAACGACCCAAGTATCAGGTAATTTTGTTATTTGTTAAATGATTATTTAAAATTTCACAAAAATTCAAATTTTGTTAGAAATAGTAGAGAAATAGTAAAAACAAGATGAAAAGATAAACGTTCGAATGATTTTGAATATTCGGGACTAGACTAGCGGATGAGATAGAATCCTTCAAAATGATTTGTTAAATGATTATTTAAAATCTTGGGACCTCAAAAAAACGACCCAAAGATATCAGGTAATTTTGTTATTTGTTAAATGATTATTTAAAATTCACAAAAACCCAAGTATCAGAAATTTTGTTATTTGTTAAATGAGAAAATTCAAAAATTCAAGTAGAAATAGTAAAAATAAGAAAACAAGATGAAAAGATAAACGTTCGAATGATTTTGAATATTCGGCCGGACTAGCGGATGTGAGATAGAATCCTTCAAAATGAGTAAAATTCGCAGTCTTGGGACCTCAAAAACGACCCAAGTATCAGGTAATTTTGTTATTTGTTAAATGATTATTTAAAATTCACAAAAATTCAAGTAGAAATAGTAGAGAAATAGTAAAACAAGATGAAAAGATAAACGTTCGAATGATTTTGAATATTCGGCCGGACTAGCGGATGTGAGATAGAATCCTTCAAAATGAGTAAAATTCGCAGTCTTGGGACCTCAAAAACGACCCAAGTATCAGGTAATTTTGTTATTTGTTAAATGATTATTTAAAATTCACAAAAATTCAAGCAGAAATAGTAGAGAAATAGTAAAACAAGATGAAAAGATAAACGTTCGAATGATTTTGAATATTCGGCCGGACTAGCGGATGTGAGATAGAATCCTTCAAAATGAGTAAAATTCGCAGTCTTGGGACCTCAAAAACGACCCAAGTATCAGGTAATTTTTGTTATTTGTTAAATGATTATTTAAAATTCACAAAAATTCAAGTAGAAATAGTAGAGAAATAGTAAAACAAGATGAAAAGATAAACGTTCGAATGATTTTGAATATTCGGCCGGACTAGCGGATGGATGTGAGATAGAATCCTTCAAAATGAGTAAAATTCGCAGTCTTGGGACCTCAAAAAAACGACCCAAGTATCAGGTAATTTTGTTATTTGTTAAATGATTATTTAAAATTCACAAAAATTCAAGTAGAAATAGTAGAGAAATAGTAAAACAAGATGAAAAGATAAACGTTCGAATGATTTTGAATATTCGGCCGGACTAGCGGATGTGAGATAGAATCCTTCAAAATGAGTAAAATTCGCAGTCTTGGGACCTCAAAAACGACCCAAGTATCAGGTAATTTTTTTATTTGTTAAATGATTATTTAAAATTCACAAAAATTCAAGTAGAAATAGTAGAAAATAGTAAAACAAGATGAAAAGATAAACGTTCGAATGATTTTGAATATTCGGCCGGACTAGCGGATGAGATAGAATCCTTCAAAATGAGAAAAAAATCGCAGTCTTGGGACCTCAAAAACGACCCAAGTATCAGGTAATTTTGTTATTTGTTAAATGATTATTTAAAATTCACAAAAATTCAAGGAAATAGTAGAGAAATAGTAAAACAAGATGAAAAGATAAACGTTCGAATGATTTTGAATATTCCTTCCGGACTAAAGATAGAATCCTTCAAAATGAGTAAAATTCGCAGTCTTGGGACCTCAAAAACGACCCAAGTATCAGGTAATTTTGTTATTTGTTAAATGATTATTTAAAATTCACAAAAATTCAAGTAGAAATAGTAGAGAAATAGTAAAACAAGATGAAAAGATAAACGTTCGAATGATTTTGAATATTCGGCCGGACTAGCGGATGTGAGATAGAATCCTTCAAAATGAGTAAAATTCGCAGTCTTGGGACCTCAAAAACGACCCAAGTATCAGGTAATTTTGTTATTTGTTAAATGATTATTTAAAATTCACAAAAATTCAAGTAGAAATAGTAGAGAAATAGTAAAACAAGATGAAAAGATAAACGTTCGAATGATTTTGAATATTCGCCGGACTAGGATGGATGATATAGAATCCTTCAAAATGAGAGTAAAATTCGCAGTCTTGGGACCTCAAAAACGACCCAAGTATCAGGTAATTTTGTTATTTGTTAAATGATTATTTAAAATTCACAAAAATTCAAGCAGAAATAGTAGAGAAATAGTAAAACAAGATGAAAAGATAAACGTTCGAATGATTTTGAATATTCGGCCGGACTAGCGGATGTGAGATAGAATCCTTCAAAATGAGTAAAATTCGCAGTCTTGGGACCTCAAAAACGACCCAAGTATCAGGTAATTTTGTTATTTGTTAAATGATTATTTAAAATTCACAAAAATTCAAGCAGAAATAGTAGAGAAATAGTAAAACAAGATGAAAAGATAAACGTTCGAATGATTTTGAATATTCGGCCGGACTAGCGGATGTGAGATAGAATCCTTCAAAATGAGTAAAATTCGCAGTCTTGGGACCTCAAAAACGACCCAAGTATCAGGTAATTTTGTTATTTGTTAAATGATTATTTAAAATTCACAAAAATTCAAGTAGAAATAGTAGAGAAATAGTAAAACAAGATGAAAAGATAAACGTTCGAATGATTTTGAATATTCGGCCGGACTAGCGGATGTGAGATAGAATCCTTCAAAATGAGTAAAATTCGCAGTCTTGGGACCTCAAAAACGACCCAAGTATCAGGTAATTTTGTTATTTGTTAAATGATTATTTAAAATTCACAAAAATTCAAGTAGAAATAGTAGAGAAATAGTAAAACAAGATGAAAAGATAAACGTTCGAATGATTTTGAATATTCGGCCGGACTAGCGGATGTGAGATAGAATCCTTCAAAATGAGTAAAATTCGCAGTCTTGGGACCTCAAAAACGACCCAAGTATCAGGTAATTTTGTTATTTGTTAAATGATTATTTAAAATTCACAAAAATTCAAGTAGAAATAGTAGAGAAATAGTAAAACAAGATGAAAAGATAAACGTTCGAATGATTTTGAATATTCGGCCGGACTAGCGGATGTGAGATAGAATCCTTCAAAATGAGTAAAATTCGCAGTCTTGGGACCTCAAAAACGACCCAAGTATCAGGTAATTTTGTTATTTGTTAAATGATTATTTAAAATTCACAAAAATTCAAGTAGAAATAGTAGAGAAATAGTAAAACAAGAAAAAGATAAACGTTCAAATGATTTTGAAAATTCGATAAACGTTCGAAAATGATTTTGAATATTCGGACCTCAAAAACGACTAGCAGGATTTTGTTATTTGTTAAATGATTATTTAAAATCCTTCAAAAAATAGTAGAGAAATAAAAAAAAGATGAAAAGATAAACGTTCGAATGATTTTGAATATTCTTGGGACCCTCAAAAAAATTCGACCTCAAAAACGATCAGGTAATTTTGTTATTTGTTAAATGATTATTTAAAATTCACAAAAATTCAAGTAGAAATAGTAGAGAAATAGTAAAACAAGATGAAAAGATAAACGTTCGAATGATTTTGAATATTCGGCCGGACTAGCGGATGTGAGATAGAATCCTTCAAAATGAGTAAAATTCGCAGTCTTGGGACCTCAAAAACGACCCAAGTATCAGGTAATTTTGTTATTTGTTAAATGATTATTTAAAATTCACAAAAATTCAAGTAGAAATAGTAGAGAAATAGTAAAACAAGATGAAAAGATAAACGTTCGAATGATTTTGAATATTCGGCCGGACTAGCGGATGTGAGATAGAATCCTTCAAAATGAGTAAAATTCGCAGTCTTGGGACCTCAAAAACGACCCAAGTATCAGGTAATTTTGTTATTTGTTAAATGATTATTTAAAATTCACAAAAATTCAAGTAGAAATAGTAGAGAAATAAAAGTAAAACAAGATGAAAAGATAAACGTTCGAATGATTTTGAATATTCGGCCGGACTAGCGGAAACGTGTGAGATATAGAATCCTTCAAAATGAGTAAAATTCGCAGTCTTGGGACCTCAAAAAATCGACCCCTCAAAAACGACCCAAGTATCAGGTAATTTTGTTATTTGTTAAATGATTATTTAAAATTCACAAAAATTCAAGTAGAAATAGTAGAGAAATAGTAAAACAAGATGAAAAGATAAACGTTCGAATGATTTTGAATATTCGGCCGGACTAGCGGATGTGAGATAGAATCCTTCAAAATGAGTAAAATTCGCAGTCTTGGGACCTCAAAAACGACCCAAGTATCAGGTAATTTTGTTATTTGTTAAATGATTATTTAAAATTCACAAAAATTCAAGTAGAAATAGTAGAGAAATAGTAAAACAAGATGAAAAGATAAACGTTCGAATGATTTTGAATATTCGGCCGGACTAGCGGATGTGAGATAGAATCCTTCAAAATGAGTAAAATTCGCAGTCTTGGGACCTCAAAAACGACCCAAGTATCAGGTAATTTTGTTATTTGTTAAATGATTATTTAAAATTCACAAAAATTCAAGTAGAAATAGAGAAATAGTAAAAAAAGATGAAAAGATAAACGTTCGAATGATTTTGAATATTCGGCCGGACTAGATGAAATAGAATCCTTCAAAATGAGTAAAATTCGCGTTTTGGGACCTCAAAACGAATCAGGTAATTTTTATTTGTTTGTTAAATGATTATTTAAAATTAAAAATTCAAGTAGAAATAGTAGAGAAATAGTAAAACAAGATGAAAAGATAAACGTTCGAATGATTTTGAATATTCGGCCGGACTAGCGGATGAATAGAATCCTTCAAAATGAGTAAAATTCGCAGTCTTGGGACCTCAAAAAACGACCCAAGTATCAGGTAATTTTGTTATTTGTTAAATGATTATTTAAAATTCACAAAAATTCAAGTAGAAATAGTAGAAAAATAGTAAAACAAGATGAAAAGATAAACGTTCGAATGATTTTTTGAATATTCGGCCGGACTAGCGGATGTGAGATAGAATCCTTCAAAATGAGTAAAATTCGCAGTCTTGGGACCTCAAAAACGACCCAAGTATCAGGTAATTTTGTTATTTGTTAAATGATTATTTAAAATTCACAAAAATTCAACTAGAAATAGTAGAGAAATAGTAGAGAAATAGTAAAACAATATGAAAAGATAAACGTTCGAATGATTTTGAATATTCGGCCGGACTAGCGGATGTGAGATAGAATCCTTCAAAATGAGTAAAATTCGCAGTCTTGGGACCTCAAAAACGACCCAAGTATCAGGTAATTTTGTTATTTGTTAAATGATTATTTAAAATTCACAAAAATTCAAGTAGAAATAGTAGAGAAATAGTAAAACAAGATGAAAAGATAAACGTTCGAATGATTTTGAATATTCGGCCGGACTAGCGGATGTGAGATAGAATCCTTCAAAATGAGTAAAATTCGCAGTCTTGGGACCTCAAAAACGACCCAAGTATCAGGTAATTTTGTTATTTGTTAAATGATTATTTAAAATTCACAAAAATTCAAGTAGAAATAGTAGAGAAATAGTAAAACAAGATGAAAAGATAAACGTTCGAATGATTTTGAATATTCGGCCGGACTAGCGGATGTGAGATAGAATCCTTCAAAATGAGTAAAATTCGCAGTCTTGGGACCTCAAAAACGACCCAAGTATCAGGTAATTTTGTTATTTGTTAAATGATTATTTAAAATTCACAAAAATTCAAGTAGAAATAGTAGAGAAATAGTAAAACAAGATGAAAAGATAAACGTTCGAATGATTTTGAATATTCGGCCGGACTAGCGGATGTGAGATAGAATCCTTCAAAATGAGTAAAATTCGCAGTCTTGGGACCTCAAAACGACCCAAGTATCAGGTAATTTTGTTATTTGTTAAATGATTATTTAAAATTCACAAAAATTCAAGTAGAAATAGTAGAGAAAATAGTAAAAAGATGAAAAGATAAACGTTCGAATGATTTTGAATATTCGGCCGGACTAGCGGATGTGAGATAGAATCCTTCAAAATGAGTAAAATTCGCAGTCTTGGGACCTCAAAAACGACCCAAGTATCAGGTAATTTTTTGTTATTTGTTAAATGATTATTTAAAATTCACAAAAATTCAAGTAGAAATAGTAGAGAAAATAGTAAAACAAGATGAAAAAATAAACGTTCGAATGATTTTTTGAATATTCAAGCCGGACTAGATTTTGAATATTCGGATGTGAGATAGAATCCTTCAAAATGAGTAAAATTCGCAGTCTTGGGACCTCAAAAACGACCCAAGTATCAGGTAATTTTGTTATTTGTTAAATGATTATTTAAAATTCACAAAAATTCAAGTAGAAATAGTAGAGAAATAGTAAAACAAGATGAAAAGATAAACGTTCGAATGATTTTGAATATTCGGCCGGACTAGCGGATGTGAGATAGAATCCTTCAAAATGAGTAAAATTCGCAGTCTTGGGACCTCAAAAACGACCCAAGTATCAGGTAAATTTGTTATTTGTTAAATGATTATTTAAAATTCACAAAAATTCAAGTAGAAATAGTAGAGAAATAGTAAAACAAGATAAAAAGATAAACGTTCGAATGATTTTGAATATTCGGCCGGACTAGCGGATGTGAGATAGAATCCTTCAAAATGAGTAAAATTCGCAGTCTTGGGACCTCAAAAACGACCCAAGTATCAGGTAATTTTGTTATTTGTTAAATGATTATTTAAAATTCACAAAAATTCAAGTAGAAATAGTAGAGAAATAGTAAAACAAGATGAAAAGATAAACGTTCGAATGATTTTGAATATTCGGCCGGACTAGCGGATGTGAGATAGAATCCTTCAAAATGAGGGACCTAAAAAACGACCCAAGTTCAGCAGTCTTGGGACCTTTAAAATTCAAAAACGAAATAAGAGAAATATCAAGATGTAATTTTTTTGTTATTTGTTAAATGATTAAAATGAGTTAAAATTCTTGGGACAAAAATTCAAGTTATTTGAAATTATTTAAAATTCACAAAAATTCAAGAAATAGTAGAAAATAGTAAAACAAGATGAAAAGATAAACGTTCGAATGATTTTTATATTCGGCCGGACTAGCGGATGTGAGATAGAATCCTTCAAAATGAGTAAAATTCGCAGTCTTGGGACCTCAAAAAAACGACCCAAGTATCAGGTAATTTTGTTATTTGTTAAATGATTATTTAAAATTCACAAAAATTCAAGTAGAAATAGTAGAGAAATAGTAAAACAAGATGAAAAGATAAACGTTCGAATGATTTTTGAATATTCGGCCGGACTAGCGGATGTGAGATAGAATCCTTCAAAATGAGTAAAATTCGCAGTCTTCGGACCTCAAAAACGACCCAAGTATCAGGTAATTTTGTTATTTGTTAAATGATTATTTAAAATTCACAAAAATTCAAGTAGAAATAGTAGAGAAATAGTAAAACAAGATGAAAAGATAAACGTTCGAATGATTTTGAATATTCGGCCGGACTAGCGGATGTGAGATAGAATCCTTCAAAATGAGTAAAATTCACAGTCTTGGGACCTCAAAAACGACCCAAGTATCAGGTAATTTTGTTATTTGTTAAATGATTATTTAAAATTCACAAAAATTCAAGTAGAAATAGTAGAGAAATAGTAAAACAAGATGAAAAGATAAACGTTCGAATGATTTTGAATATTCGGCCGGACTAGCGGATGTGAGATAGAATCCTTCAAAATGAGTAAAATTCGCAGTCTTGGGACCTCAAAAACGACCCAAGTATCAGGTAATTTTGTTATTTGTTAAATGATTATTTAAAATTCACAAAAATTCAAGTAGAAATAGTAGAGAAATAGTAAAACAAGATGAAAAGATAAACGTTCGAATGATTTTGAATATTCGGCCGGACTAGCGGATGTGAGATAGAATCCTTCAAAATGAGTAAAATTCGCAGTCTTGGGACCTCAAAAACGACCCAAGTATCAGGTAATTTTGTTATTTGTTAAATGATTATTTAAAATTCACAAAAATTCAAGTAGAAATAGTAGAAAATAGTAAAAACAAGATGAAAAGATAAACGTTCGAATGATTTTGAATATTCGGCCGGACTAGCGGATGTGAGATAGAATCCTTCAAAATGAGTAAAATTCGCAGTCTTGGGACCTCAAAAAACGACCCAAGTATCAGGTAATTTTGTTATTTGTTAAATGATTATTTAAAAAAAATTCAAAAATGTAAAATTCAAGAAATAGTAAAACAAGATGAAAAGATAAACGTTCGAATGATTTTTTAATATTCGGCCGGACTAGCGGATGATGAGATGAAAAATATGATAAAATTCGCAGTCTTGGGACCTCAAAAACGACCCAAGTATCAGGTAATTTTGATTTTGATTTGACTAAATGATTATTTCAAAATGAGTAAAATTCAGTCTTGGGAAAAAACGACCCAAGTTCAAGGTAATTTTGTTATTTGTTAAATGATTATTTCAAATTCACCAAAATTCACCAGAAATAGTAGAGAAATAGTAAAACAAGATGAAAAGATAAACGTTCGAATGATTTTGAATATTCGGCCGGACTAGCGGATGTGAGATAGAATCCTTCAAAATTAGTAAAATTCTGTCTTGGAACCTCAAAAACTACCCAAGTAAGAGGTAATATTGTTATTTGTTAAATGATTATTTGAAATTCACAAAAATTCAAGCAGAAATAGTAGAGAAATAGTAAAACAAGATGAAAAGATAAACGTTCGAATGATTTTGAATATTCGGCCGGACTAGCGGATGTGAGATAGAATCCTTCAAAATGAGTAAAATTCGCAGTCTTGGAACCTCAAAAACGACCCAAGTATCAGGTAATTTTGTTATTTGTTAAATGATTATTTAAAATTCACAAAAATTCAAGTAGAAATAGTAGAGAAATAGTAAAACAAGATGAAAAGATAAACGTTCGAATGATTTTGAATATTCGGCCGGACTAGCGGATGTGAGATAGAATCCTTCAAAATGAGTAAAATTCAGTCTTGGGACCTCAAAAACGACCCAAGTATCAGGTAATTTTGTTATTTGTTAAATGATTATTTAAAATTCACAAAAATTCAAGTAGAAATAGTAGAGAAATAGTAAAACAAGATGAAAAGATAAACGTTCGAATGATTTTGAATATTCGGCCGGACTAGCGGATGTGAGATAGAATCCTTCAAAATGAGTAAAATTCGCAGTCTTGGGACCTCAAAAACGACCCAAGTATCAGGTAATTTTGTTATTTGTTAAATGATTATTTAAAATTCACAAAAATTCAAGTAGAAATAGTAGAGAAATAGTAAAACAAGATGAAAAGATAAACGTTCGAATGATTTTGAATATTCGGCCGGACTAGCGGATGTGAGATAGAATCCTTCAAAATGAGTAAAATTCGCAGTCTTGGGACCTCAAAAACGACCCAAGTATCAGGTAATTTTGTTATTTGTTAAATGATTATTTAAAATTCACAAAAATTCAACTAGAAATAGTAGAGAAATAGTAGAGAAATAGTAAAACAATATGAAAAGATAAACGTTCGAATGATTTTGAATATTCGGCCGGACTAGCGGATGTGAGATAGAATCCTTCAAAATGAGTAAAATTCGCAGTCTTGGGACCTCAAAAACGACCCAAGTATCAGGTAATTTTGTTATTTGTTAAATGATTATTTAAAATTCACAAAAATTCAAGTAGAAATAGTAGAGAAATAGTAAAACAAGATGAAAAGATAAACGTTCGAATGATTTTGAATATTCGGCCGGACTAGCGGATGTGAGATAGAATCCTTCAAAATGAGTAAAATTCGCAGTCTTGGGACCTCAAAAACGACCCAAAATGAGTAAAATTCGCAGTATCAGGTAATTTTGTTATTTGTTAAATGATTATTTAAAATTCACAAAAAATTCAAGTAGAAATAGTAGAGAAATAGTAAAACAAGATGAAAAGATAAACGTTCGAATGATTTTGAATATATTCGCCGGACTAGCGGATGTGAGATAGAATCCTTCAAAATGAGTAAAATTCGCAGTCTTGGGACCTCAAAACGAAACCCAAGTATCAGGTAATTTTGTTATTTGTTAAATGATTATTTAAAATTCACAAAAATTCAAGTAGAAATAGTAGAAAATAGTAAAACAAGATGAAAAGATAAACGTTCGAATGATTTTGAATATTCGGCCGGACTAGCGGATGTGAGATAGAATCCTTCAAAAAGAATCCTTCGAATGATTTTTGAATATTCGGCCGGACTAGCATGTGAGATAGAATCCTTCAAAATGAGGATCAAAAACGAAAAATGAGTAAAAATTTCAGCCGTCTTGGGACCTCAAAAACGTTCAGAAATTTTGTTTTGTTAAATGATTATTTAAAATTCACAAAAACTAAAAATTCAAGAGAAATAGTAGAGAAATAGTAAAACAAGATGAAAATAAACGTTCGAATGATTTTGAATATTCGGCCGGACTAGCGGATGTGAGATAGAATCCTTCAAAATGAAAAATTCGCAGTCTTGGGACCTCAAAAACAGACCCAAGTATCAGGTAATTTTGTTATTTGTTAAATGATTATTTAAAATTCACAAAAATTCAAGTAGAAATAGTAGAGAAATAGTAAAACAAGATGAAAAGATAAACGTTCGAATGATTTTGAATATTCGGCCGGACTAGCGGATGTGAGATAGAATCCTTCAAAATGAGTAAAATTCGCAGTCTTGGGACCTCAAAAACGACCCAAGTATCAGGTAATTTTGTTATTTGTTAAATGATTATTTAAAATTCACAAAAATTCAAGTAGAAATAGTAGAGAAATAGTAAAACAAGATGAAAAGATAAACGTTCGAATGATTTTTGAATATTCGGCCGGACTAGCGGATGTGAGATAGAATCCTTCAAAATGAGTAAAATTCGCAGTCTTGGGACCTCAAAAACGACCCAAGTATCAGGTAATTTTGTTATTTGTTAAATGATTATTTAAAATTCACAAAAATTCAAGTAGAAATAGTAGAGAAATAGTAAAACAAGATGAAAAGATAAACGTTCGAATGATTTTGAATATTCGGCCGGACTAGCGGATGTGAGATAGAATCCTTCAAAATGAGTAAAATTCGCAGTCTTGGGACCTCAAAAACGACCCAAGTATCAGGTAATTTTGTTATTTGTTAAATGATTATTTAAAATTCACAAAAATTCAAGTAGAAAAAGTAGGGAAGTAGTAATACAAGGTGAAAAGATAAACGTTCGAATGATTTTGAATATTCGGCCGGACTAGCGGATGTGAGATAGAATCCTTCAAAATGAATAAAATTCGCAGTCTTGGGACCTCAAAAACGACCCAAGTATCAGGTAATTTTGTTATTTGTTAAATGATTATTTAAAATTCACAAAAATTCAAGTAGAAATAGTAGAGAAATAGTAAAACAAGATGAAAAGATAAACGTTCGAATGATTTTGAATATTCGGCCGGACTAGCGGATGTGAGATAGAATCCTTCAAAATGAGTAAAATTCGCAGTCTTGGGACCTCAAAAACGACCCAAGTATCAGGTAATTTTGTTATTTGTTAAATGATTATTTAAAATTCACAAAAAAATTCAAGTAGAAATAGTAGTAGAAAATAGTAAAAACAAGATGAAAAGATAAACGTTCGAATGATTTTGAATATTCGGCCGGACTAGCGGATGTGAGATAGAATCCTTCAAAATGAGTAAAATTCGCAGTCTTGGGACCTCAAAAAACGACCCAAGTATCAGGTAATTTTTGTTATTTGTTAAATGATTATTTAAAATTCACAAAAATTCAAGTAAAATAGTAGAAAATAGTAAAACAAGATGAAAAGATAAAACAATGATTTTGAATAAGATAAACGTTCGAATGATTTTGAATATTCAGGTAATTTTTTATTTGTTAAATGATTATTTAAAATTCTTCAAGCGGAAATGTAGAGAAATAGAAAACAAGATGAAAAGATAAACGTTCGAAATTTTGAATATTCGGACTAGTAAAATTCCTTCAAAATGAGTAAAATTCGCAGTCTTGGGACCTCAAAAACGACCCAAGTATCAGGTAATTTTGTTATTTGTTAAATGATTATTTAAAATTCACAAAAATTCAAGTAGAAATAGTAGAGAAATAGTAAAACAAGATGAAAAGATAAACGTTCGAATGATTTTGAATATTCGGCCGGACTAGCGGATGTGAGATAGAATCCTTCAAAATGAGTAAAATTCGCAGTCTTGGGACCTCAAAAACGACCCAAAAAACGATCAGGTAATTTTTGTTATTTGTTAAATGATTATTTAAAATTCACAAAAATTCAAGTAGAAATAGTAGAGAAATAGTAAAACAAGATGAAAAGATAAACGTTCGAATGATTTTGAATATTCGGCCGGACTAGCGGATGTGAGATAGAATCCTTCAAAATGAGTAAAATTCGCAGTCTTGGGACCTCAAAAACGACCCAAGTATCAGGTAATTTTGTTATTTGTTAAATGATTATTTAAAATTCACAAAAATTCAAAAACGTAGAAATAGTAGAGAAATAGTAAAACAAGATAAAAAGATAAACGTTCGAATGATTTTTTGAATATTCAAAAATCGACTACTAGCGGATGTGAGATAGAATCCTTCAAAATGAGTAAAATTCGCAGTCTTGGGACCTCAAAAACGACCCAAGTATCAGGTAATTTTGTTATTTGTTAAATGATTATTTAAAATTCACAAAAATTCAAGTAGAAATAGTAGAGAAATAGTAAAACAAGATGAAAAGATAAACGTTCGAATGATTTTGAATATTCGGCCGGACTAGCGGATGAGATAGAATCCTTCAAAATGAGTAAAATTCCCTTCAAAAACGAGTAAAATTCGCAGTCTTGGGACCTCAAAAACGACCCAAGTATCAGGTAATTTTGTTATTTGTTAAATGATTATTTAAAATTCACAAAAATTCAAGTAGAAATAGTAGAGAAATAGTAAAACAAGATGAAAAGATAAACGTTCGAATGATTTTGAATATTCGGCCGGACTAGCGGATGTGAGATAGAATCCTTCAAAATGAGTAAAATTCGCAGTCTTGGGACCTCAAAAACGACCCAAGTATCAGGTAATTTTGTTATTTGTTAAATGATTATTTAAAATTCACAAAAATTCAAGTAGAAATAGTAGAGAAATAGTAAAACAAGATGAAAAGATAAACGTTCGAATGATTTTGAATATTCGGCCGGACTAGCGGATGTGAGATAGAATCCTTCAAAATGAGTAAAATTCGCAGTCTTGGGACCTCAAAAACGACCCAAGTATCAGGTAATTTTGTTATTTGTTAAATGATTATTTAAAATTCACAAAAATTCAAAAGTAGAAATAGTAGAGAAATAGTAAAACAAGATGAAAAAGATAAACGTTCGAATGATTTTTAAATATTCGGCCGGACTAGCGGATGTGAGATAGAATCCTTCAAAATGAGTTTGAAATTCGGCGCAGTCTTGGGACCTCAAAAAAAATTCGACCCAAGTATCAGGTAATTTTTGTTATTTGTTAAATGATTATTTAAAATTCACAAAAATTCAAGTAGAAATAGTAGAGAAATAGTAAAACAAGATGAAAAGATAAACGTTCGAATGATTTTGAATATTCGGCCGGACTAGCGGATGTGAGATAGAATCCTTCAAAATGAGTAAAATTCGCAGTCTTGGGACCTCAAAAACGACCCAAGTATCAGGTAATTTTGTTATTTAATTAAATGATTATTTAAAATTCACAAAAATTCAAGTAGAAATAGTAGAGAAATAGTAAAACAAGATGAAAAGATAAACGTTCGAATGATTTTGAATATTCGGCCGGACTAGCGGATGTGAGATAGAATCCTTCAAAATGAGTAAAATTCGCAGTCTTGGGACCTCAAAAACGACCCAAGTATCAGGTAATTTTGTTATTTGTTAAATGATTTTTTAAAATTCACAAAAATTCAAGTAGAAATAGTAGAGAAATAGTAAAACAAGATGAAAAGATAAACGTTCGAATGATTTTGAATATTCGGCCGGACTAGCGGATGTGAGATAGAATCCTTCAAAATGAGAAAATTCGCAGTCTTGGGACCTCAAAAACGACCCAAGTATCAGGTAATTTTGTTATTTGTTAAATGATTATTTAAAATTCAAAAAATCAAACAAGAGAAATAGTAGAGAAAATAGTAAAACAAGATGAAAAAAATGATAAACGTTCGAATGATTTTGAATATTCGGCCGGACTAGCGGATGTGAGATAGAATCCTTCAAAATGAGTAAAATTCGCAGTCTTGGGACCTCAAAAAAAATTCGACCCAAGTATCAGGTAATTTTGTTATTTGTTAAATGATTATTTAAAATTCACAAAAATTCAAGTAGAAATAGTAGAGAAATAGTAAAAAAATTCAAAGGATGAAAAGATAAACGTTCGAATGATTTTGAATATTCGGCCGGACTAGCGGATGTGAGATAGAATCCTTCAAAATGAGTAAAATTCTTGGGACCTCAAAAACGTCTTCAGGACCTTCAAAAAATTCGAAATAGTAGAGAAATAGTAAAACAAGATGAAAAAAGATAAACGTTCAATGATTTTGAATATTTGTTATTTGTTAAATGATTAAAATTCGCAGTTTAAAAAACACAAAAAATTTTGTTATTTGTTAAATGATTATTTAAAATAGTAGAGTAAAAATAGTAAAACAAGATGAAAAGATAAACGTTCGAATGATTTTGAATATTCGGCCGGACTAGCGGATGTGAGATAGAATCCTTCAAAATGAGTAAATTTCGCAGTCTTGGGACCTCAAAAACGACCGACCCAAGTATCAGGTAATTTTGTTATTTGTTAAATGATTATTTAAAATTCACAAAAATTCAAGTAGAAATAGTAGAGAAATAGTAAAACAAGATGAAAAGATAAACGTTCGAATGATTTTGAATATTCGGCCGGACTAGCGGATGTGAGATAGAATCCTTCAAAATGAGTAAAATTCGCAGTCTTGGGACCTCAAAAACGACCCAAGTATCAGGTAATTTTGTTATTTGTTAAATGATTATTTAAAATTCACAAAAATTCAAGTAGAAATAGTAGAGAAATAGTAAAACAAGATGAAAAAAGATAAACGTTCGAATGATTTTGAATATTCGGCCGGAGTAGCGGATGTGAGATAGAATCCTTCAAAATGCGTAAAATTCGCAGTCTTGGAACCTCAAAAACGACCCAAGTATCAGGTAATTTTGTTTATTTGTGAAATGGTTATTTAAAATTCACAAAAATTCAAGTAGAAATAGTAGAGAAATAGTAAAACAAGATGAAAAGATAAACGTTCGAATGATTTTGAATATTCTGCCGGACTAGCGGATGAGATAGAATCCTTCAAAATGAGTAAAATTCGCAGTATAGGGACCTCAAAAAACGACCCAAGTATCAGGTAATTTTGTTATTTGTTAAATGATTATTTAATATTCACAAAAATTCAAGTAGAAATAGTAGAGAAATAGTAAAACAAGATGAAAAGATAAACGTTCGAATGATTTTGAATATTCGGCCGGACTAGCGGATGTGAGATAGAATCCTTCAAAATGAGTAAAATTCGCAGTCTTGGGACCTCAAAAACGACCCAAGTATCAGGTAATTTTGTTATTTGTTAAATGATTATTTAAAATTCAATTCAAAAAATTCAAGTAGAAATAGTAGAGAAAATAGTAAAACAAGATGAAAAGATAAACGTTCGAATGATTTTGAATATTCGGCCGGACTAGCGGATGTGAGATAGAATCCTTCAAAATGAGTAAAATTCGCAGTCTTGGGACCTCAAAAACGACCCAAGTATCAGGTAATTTTGTTATTTGTTAAATGATTATTTAAAATTCACAAAAATTCAAGTAGAAATATTAGAGAAATAGTAAAACAAGATGAAAAGATAAACGTTCGAATGATTTTGAATATTCGGCCGGACTAGCGGATGTGAGATAGAATCCTTCAAAATGAGTAAAATTCGCAGTCTTGGGACCTCAAAAACGACCCAAGTATCAGGTAATTTTGACCCAAATGATTATTTAAAATTTCAAAAAAATCAAGTAGAAATAATTTTGTTAAACGTTTGTTTTGAAATTCGGCCGGACTTAAAATTCAATCAAAAATTTCAAGGGACCTCAAAACGAAATATCAGTAATTTTGATTTGTTAAATGATTAAAAAACAAAAATTCAAGAAGATGAAAAGATAAACGTTAAACGTTCGAATGATTTTGAATATTCGGCCGGACTAGCGGATGTGAGATAGAATCCTTCAAAATGAGTAAAATTCAGTCTTGGGACCTCTTGGGACCTCAAAAACGACCCATAGTAGAGAAATATCAAGATGAAAAGATAAACGTTCGAATGATTTTGAATATTCGTTAAAAAATTCGATTTGGGATTTAAAATCAGGTAATTTTGTTATTTGTTAATTATTTAAAATTCAAAAAATTCAAGCAGAAATAGTAGAGAAATAGTAAAACAAGATGAAAAGATAAACGTTCGAATGATTTTGAATATTCGGCCGGACTAGCGGATGTGATATAGAATCCTTCAAAATGAGTAAAATTCGCAGACTTGGGACCTCAAAAACGACCCAAGTATCAGGTAATTTTGTTATTTGTTAAATGATTATTTAAAATTCACAAAAATTCAAGTAGAAATAGTAGAGAAATAGTAAAACAAGATGAAAAGATAAACGTTCGAATGATTTTGAATATTCGGCCGGACTAGCGGATGTGAGATAGAATCCTTCAAAATGAGTAAAATTCGCAGTCTTGGGACCTCAAAAACGACCCAAGTATCAGGTAATTTTGTTATTTGTTAAATGATTATTTAAAATTCACAAAAATTCAAGTAGAAATAGTAGAGAAATAGTAAAACAAGATGAAAAGATAAACGTTCGAATGATTTTGAATATTCGGCCGGACTAGCGGATGTGAGATAGAATCCTTCAAAATGAGTAAAATTCGCAGTCTTGGGACCTCAAAAACGACCCAAGTATCAGGTAATTTTGTTATTTGTTAAATGATTATTTAAAATTCACAAAAATTCAAGTAGAAATAGTAGAGAAATAGTAAAACAAGATGAAAAGATAAACGTTCGAATGATTTTTGAATATTCGGCCGGACTAGCGGATGTGAGATAGAATCCTTCAAAATGAGTAAAATTCGCAGTCTTGGGACCTCAAAAACGACCCAAATCAGGTAATTTTGTTATTTGTTAAATGATTATTTAAAATTCACAAAAATTCAAGTAGAAATAGTAGAGAAAACAAGAAAACAAGATGAAAAGATAAACGTTCGAATGATTTTGAATATTCAGCCGGACTAGCGGATGTGAGATAGAATCCTTCAAAATGAGTAAAATTCGCAGTCTTGGGACCTCAAAAACGACCCAAGTATCAGGTAATTTTGTTATTTGTTAAATGATTATTTAAAATTCACAAAAATTCAAGTAGAAATAGTAGAGAAATAGTAAAACAAGATGAAAAGATAAACGTTCGAATGATTTTTTGAATATTCGGCCGGACTAGCGGATGTGAGATAGAATCCTTCAAAATGAGTAAAATTCGCAGTCTTGGGACCTCAAAAACGACCCAAGTATCAGGTAATTTTGTTATTTGTTAAATGATTATTTAAAATTCACAAAAATTCAAGCAGAAATAGTAGAGAAATAGTAAAACAAGATGAAAAGATAAACGTTCGAATGATTTTGAATATTCGGCCGGACTAGGACTAGCGGATGTGAGATAGAATCCTTCAAAATGAGTAAAATTTGCAGTCTTGGGACCTCAAAAACGACCCAAGTATCAGGTAATTTTGTTATTTGTTAAGTGATTATTTAAAATTCAAAAAATTCAAGTAGAAATAGTAGAGAAATAGTAAAACAAGATGAAAAGATAAACGTTCGAATGATTTTGAATATTCGGCCGGACTAGCGGATGTGAGATAGAATCCTTCAAAATGAGTAAAATTCGCAGTCTTGGGACCTCAAAAACGACCCAAGTATCAGGTAATTTTGTTATTTGTTAAATGATTATTTAAAATTCACAAAAATTCAAGTAGAAATAGTAGAGAAATAGTAAAACAAGATGAAAAGATAAACGTTCGAATGATTTTGAATATTCGGCCGGACTAGCGGATGTGAGATAGAATCCTTCAAAATGAGTAAAATTCGCAGTCTTGGGACCTCAAAACGACCCAAGTATCAGGTAATTTTGTTATTTGTTAAATGATTATTTAAAATTCACAAAATTCAAAGTAGAAATATTATAGAAATAGTAAAACAAGATGAAAAGATAAACGTTCGAATGATTTTGAATATTCGGCCGGACTAGCGGATGTGAGATAGAATCCTTCAAAATGAGTAAAATTCGCAGTCTTGGGACCTCAAAAACGACCCAAGTATCAGGTAATTTTGTTATTTGTTAAATGATTATTTAAAATTCACAAAAATTCAAGTAAAAATAGTAGAGAAATAGTAAAACAAGATGAAAAGATAAACGTTCGAATGATTAAGAATATTCGGCCGGACTAGCGGATGTGAGTTAGAATCTTTCAAAATGAGTAAAATTCAGTCTTGGGACCTCAAAAACGACCCAAGTATCAGGTAATTTTGTTATTTGTTAAATGATTATTTAAAATTCAAAAAATTCAAGTAAACGTTCGAAAATAGTAGAGAAATAGTAAAACAAGATGAAAAGATAAACGTTCGAATGATTTTGAATATTCGGCCGGACTAGCGGATGTGAGATAGAATCCTTCAAAATGAGTAAAATTCGCAGTCTTGGGACCTCAAAAACGACCCAAGTATCAGGTAATTTTGTTATTTGTTAAATGATTATTTAAAATTCACAAAAATTCAAGTAGAAATAGTAGAGAAATAGTAAAACAAGATGAAAAGATAAACGTTCGAATGATTTTGAATATTCGGCCGGACTAGCGGATGTGAGATAGAATCCTTCAAAATGAGTAAAATTCGCAGTCTTGGGACCTCAAAAACGACCCAAGTATCAGGTAATTTTGTTATTTGTTAAATGATTATTTAAAATTCACAAAAAAACGTTCGAAGTTTTGAAAATAGTAGAAATAGTAAAACAAGATGAAAAAAATAAACGTTCGAATGATTTTTAATATTCGGCCGGACTAAAATTCATGTGAGATAGAATCCTTCAAAATGAAAAGATAAAATTCGCAGTCTTGGGACCTCAAAAACGACCCAAGTTGGGACCTCATCAGGTAATTTTTATTTTGTTAAATGATTATTTAAAATTCACAAAATTCAAGTAAAATAGTAGAAAAATTCAAACAAGATGAAAAGATAAACGTTCGAATGATTTTGAAAACAAGATGAAAAGAAAACGTTCGAAAAAAGAAAAAGATAAACGTTCGAATGATTTTGAATATTCGGCCGGACTAGCGGATGTGAGATAGAATCTTCAAAATGAGTAAAATTCGCAGTCTTGGGACCTCAAAAACGACCCAAGTATCAGGTAATTTTGTTATTTGTTAAATGATTATTTAAAATTCACAAAAATTCAAGTAGAAAATAGTAGAGAAATAGTAAAACAAGATGAAAAAAGATAAACGTTCGAATGATTTTGAATATTCGGCCGGACTAGCGGATGTGAGATAGAATCCTTCAAAATGAGTAAAATTCGCAGTCTTGGGACCTCAAAAACGACCCAAGTATCAGGTAATTTTGTTTATTTGTTAAATGATTATTTAAAATTCACAAAAATTCAAGTAGAAATAGTAGAGAAATAGTAAAAAACAAGATGAAAAGATAAACGTTCGAATGATTTTGAATATTCGGCCGGACTAGCGGATGTGAGATAGAATCCTTCAAAATGAGTAAAATTCGCAGTCTTGGGACCTCAAAAACGACCCAAGTATCAGGTAATTTTGTTATTTGTTAAATGATTATTTTAAATTCACAAAAATTCAAGTAGAAATAGTAGAGAAATAGTAAAACAAGATGAAAAGATAAACGTTCGAATGATTTTGAATATTCGGCCGGACTAGCGGATGTGAGATAGAATCCTTCAAAATGAGTAAAATTCGCAGTCTTGGGTCCTCAAAAACGAGCCAAGTATCAGGTAATTTTGTTATTTGTTAAATGATTATTTAAAATTCACAAAAATTCAAGTAGAAATAGAAGAGAAATAGTAAAACAAGATGAAAAGATAAACGTTCGAATGATTTTGAATATTTGGCCGGACTAGCGGATGTGAGATAGCATCCTTCAAATTGAGTAAAATTCGCAGTCTTGGGACCTCAAAAATGACCCAAATATCAGGTAATTTTGTTATTTGTTAAATTATTATTTAAAATTCACAAAAATTCAAGTAGAAATAGTAGAGAAATAGTAAAACAAGATGAAAAGATAAACGTTCGAATGATTTTGAATATTCGGCCGGACTAGCGGATGTGAGATAGAATCCTTCAAATGAGTAAAATTCGCAGTCTTGGGACCTCAAAAACGACCCAAGTATCAGGTAATTTTGTTATTTGTTAAATGATTATTTAAAATTCACAAAAATTCAAGTAGAAATAGTAGAGAAATAGTAAAAAAGATGAAAAGATAAACGTTCGAATGATTTTGAATATTCGGCCGGACTAGCGGATGTGAGATAGAATCCTTCAAAATGAGTAAAATTCGCAGTCTTGGGACCTCAAAAACGACCCAAGTATCAGGTAATTTTGTTATTTGTTAAATTTATTAAATGATTATTTAAAATTCAAACAAAAAAAGATTCAAATGATTTTGAATATTCAGAAATAGTAGAAAAATAGTAAAACAAGATGAAAAGATAAACGTTCGAAATGATTTTTAAAATTCACAAAAATTCAAGTATATTCAAGATGAAAAGATAAACGTTCGGACTATTCAGCGGATGTGAGATAGAATCCTTCAAAATGAGTAAAATTCGCAGTCTTGGGACCTCAAAAACGACCCAAGTATCAGGTAATTTTGTTATTTGTTAAATGATTATTTAAAATTCACATGAAAATTCAAAATTCAAGTTTTGAGAAATAGTAGAGAAATAGTAAAAACAAGATGAAAAGATAAACGTTCGAATGATTTTGAATATTCGGCCGGACTAGCGGATGTGAGATAGAATCCTTCAAAATGAGTAAAATTCGCAGTCTTGGGACCTCAAAAAACGACCCAAGTATCAGGTAATTTTGTTATTTGTTAAATGATTATTTAAAAAATTCACAAAAATTCAAGTAGAAATAGTAGAGAAATAGTAAAACAAGATGAAAAGATAAACGTTCGAATGATTTTGAATATTCGGCCGGACTAGCGGATGTGAGATAGAATCCTTCAAAATGAGTAAAATTCGCAGTCTTGGGACCTCAAAAACGACCCAAGTATCAGGTAATTTTGTTATTTGTTAAATGATTATTTAAAATTCACAAAAATTCAAGTAGAAATAGTAGAGAAATAGTAAAACAAGATGAAAAGATAAACGTTCGAATGATTTTGAATATTCGGCCGGACTAGCGGATGTGAGATAGAATCCTTCAAAATGAGTAAAATTCGCAGTCTTGGGACCTCAAAAACGACCCAAGTATCAGGTAATTTTGTTATTTGTTAAATGATTATTTAAAAAAATTCACAAAAAAATTCAAGTAGAAATAGTAGAGAAATAGTAAAACAAGATGAAAAGATAAACGTTCGAATGATTTTGAATATTCGGCCGGACTAGCGGATGTGAGATAGAATCCTTCAAAATGAGTAAAATTCGCAGTCTTGGGACCTCAAAAAAATTCGACCCCTCAAAAACGTATCAGGTAATTTTGTTATTTGTTAAATGATTATTTAAAATTCACAAAAATTCAAGTAGAAATAGTAGAGAAATAGTAAAACAAGATGAAAAGATAAACGTTCGAATGATTTTGAATATTCGGCCGGACTAGCGGATGTGAGATAGAATCCTTCAAAATGAGTAAAATTCGCAGTCTTGGGACCTCAAAAACGACCCAAGTATCAGGTAATTTTGTTATTTGTTAAATGATTATTTAAAATTCACAAAAATTCAAGTAGAAATAGTAGAGAAATAGTAAAACGAGATGAAAAGATAAACGTTCGAATAATTTTGAATATTCGGCCAGACTAGCGAATGTGAGATAGAATCCTTCAAAATGAGTAAAATTTGTAATCTTGAAAACTCAAAAACGACCCAAGTATCAGGCAATTTTGTTATTTGTTAAATGATTATTTAAAATTCACTAAAATTCAATTAGAAATAGTAGAGAAATAGTAAAAAAAGATGAAAAGATAAACGTTCGAATGATTTTGAATATTCGGCCGGACTAGCGGATGTGAGATAGAATCCTTCAAAATGAGTAAAATTCGCAGTCTTGGGACCTCAAAAACGACCCAAGTATCAGGTAATTTTGTTATTTGTTAAATGATTATTTAAAATTCACAAAAATTCAAGTAGAAATAGTAGAGAAATAGTAAAACAAGATGAAAAGATAAACGTTCGAATGATTTTGAATATTCGGCCGGACTAGCGGATGTGAGATAGAATCCTTCAAAATGAGTAAAATTCGCAGTCTTGGGACCTCAAAAACGACCCAAGTATCAGGTAATTTTGTTATTTGTTAAATGATTATTTAAAATTCACAAAAATTCAAGTAGAAATAGTAGAGAAATAGTAAAACAAGATGAAAAGATAAACGTTCGAATGATTTTGAATATTCGGCCGGACTAGCGGATGTGAGATAGAATCCTTCAAAATGAGTAAAATTCGCAGTCTTTGGACCTCAAAAAAGACCCAAGTATCAGGTAATTTTGTTATTTGTTAAATGATTATTTAAAATTCACAAAAATTCAAGTAGAAATAGTAGAGAAATAGTAAAACAAGATGAAAAGATAAACGTTCGAATGATTTTGAATATTCGGCCGGACTAGCGGATGTGAGATAGAATCCTTCAAAATGAGTAAAATTCGCAGTCTTGGGACCTCAAAAAAGAGCCAAGTATCAGGTAATTTTGTTATTTGTTAAATGATTATTTAAAATTCAAAAATTCAAAAAAATTCAAAATAGTAAAACAAAAAAGATAAACGTAGATGATTTTGAATAAACTAGCGGATGTGAGAATAAAACAAATGATGAAAAAAAGATAAACGTTCGAATGATTTTGAATATTCGGCCGGACTAGCGGATGTGAGATAGAATCCTTCAAAATGAGTAAAATTCGCAGTCTTGGGACCTCAAAAACGACCCAAGTATCAGGTAATTTTGTTATTTGTTAAATGATTATTTAAAATTCACAAAAATTCAAGTAGAAATAGTAGAGAAATAGTAAAAAACAAGATGAAAAGATAAACGTTCGAATGATTTTGAATATTCGGCCGGACTAGCGGATGTGAGATAGAATCCTTCAAAATGAGTAAAATTCGCAGTCTTGGGACCTCAAAAACGACCCAAGTATCAGGTAATTTTGTTATTTGTTAAATGATTATTTAAAATTCACAAAAATTCAAGTAGAAATAGTAGAGAAATAGTAAAACAAGATGAAAAGATAAACGTTCGAATGATTTTGAATATTCGGCCGGACTAGCGGATGTGAGATAGAATCCTTCAAAATGAGTAAAATTCGCAGTCTTGGGACCTCAAAAAACGACCCAAGTATCAGGTAATTTTGTTATTTGTTAAATGATTATTTAAAATTCACAAAAATTCAAGTAGAAATAGTAGAGAAATAGTAAAACAAGATGAAAAGATAAACGTTCGAATGATTTTGAATATTCGGCCGGACTAGCGGATGTGAGATAGAATCCTTCAAAATGAGTAAAATTCGCAGTCTTGGGACCTCAAAAACGACCCAAGTATCAGGTAATTTTGTTATTTGTTAAATGATTATTTAAAATTCACAAAAATTCAAGTAGAAATAGTAGAGAAATAGTAAAACAAGATGAAAAGATAAACGTTCGAATGATTTTGAATATTCGGCCGGACTAGCGGATGTGAGATAGAATCCTTCAAAATGAGTAAAATTCGCAGTCTTGGGACCTCAAAAACGACCCAAGTATCAGGTAATTTGTTATTTGTTAAATGATTATTTAAAATTCACAAAAAATTCAAGTAGAAATAGTAGAGAAATAGTAAAACAAGATGAAAAGATAAACGTTCGAATGATTTTGAATATTCGGCCGGACTAGCGGATGTGAGATAGTATCCTTCAAAATGAGTAAAAACATGCAGTCTTGGGACCTCAAAAACGACCCAAGTATCAGGTAATTTTGTTATTTGTTAAATGATTATTTAAAATTCACAAAAATTCAAGTAGAAATAGTAGAGAAATAGTAAAACAAGATGAAAAGATAAACGTTCGAATGATTTTGAATATTCGGCCGGACTAGCGGATGTGAGATAGAATCCTTCAAAATGAGTAAAATTCGCAGTCTTGGGACCTCAAAAACGACCCAAGTATCAGGTAATTTTGTTATTTGTTAAATGATTATTTAAAATTCACAAAAATTCAAGTAGAAATAGTAGAGAAATAGTAAAACAAGATGAAAAGATAAACGTTCGAATGATTTTGAATATTCGGCCGGACTAGCGGATGTGAGATAGAATCCTTCAAAATGAGTAAAATTCGCAGTCTTGGGACCTCAAAAAAAATTCGACCCAAAACGTATCAGGTAATTTTGTTATTTGTTAAATGATTATTTAAAATTCACAAAAATTCAAGTAGAAATAGTAGAGAAATAGTAAAACAAGATGAAAAGATAAACGTTCGAATGATTTTGAATATTCGGCCCGACTAGCGGATGTGAGATAGAATCCTTCAAAATGAGTAAAATTCGCAGTCTTGGGACCTCAAAAACGACCCAAGTATCAGGTAATTTTGTTATTTGTTAAATGATTATTTAAAATTCACAAAAATTCAAGTAGAAAAATAGTAGAGAAATAGTAAAACAAGATGAAAATAAACGTTCGAATGATTTTGAATATTCGGCCGGACTAGGACTAGCGGATGTGAGATAGAATCCTTCAAAATGAGTAAAATTCGCAGTCTTGGGACCTCAAAACGAGCCAAGTATCAGGTAATTTTGTTATTTGTTAAATGATTATTTAAAATTCACAAAAATTCAAGTAGAAATAGTAGAGAAATAGTAAAACAAGATGAAAAGATAAACGTTCGAATGATTTTGAATATTCGGCCGGACTAGCGGATGTGAGATAGAATCCTTCAAAATGAGTAAAATTCGCAGTCTTGGGACCTCAAAAACGACCCAAGTATCAGGTAATTTTGTTATTTGTTAAATGATTATTTAAAATTCACAAAAATTCAAGTAGAAATAGTAGAGAAATAGTAAAAAAAAGATGAAAAGATAAACGTTCGAATGATTTTGAATATTCGGCCGGACTAGCGGATGTGAGATAGAATCCTTCAAAATGAGTAAAATTCGCAGTCTTGGGACCTCAAAAACGACCCAAGTATCAGGTAATTTTGTTATTTGTTAAATGATTATTTAAAATTCACAAAAATTCAAGTAGAAATAGTAGAGAAATAGTAAAACAAGATGAAAAGATAAACGTTCGAATGATTTTGAATATTCGGCCTGACTAGCGGATGTGAGATAGAATCCTTAAAATGAGTAAAATTCGAAAAGTCTTGGGACCTCAAAAAAAATGACCCAAGTATCAGGTAATTTTTGTTATTTGTTAAATGATTATTTAAAATTCACAAAAATTCAAGTAGAAATAGTAGAGAAATAGTAAAACAAGATGAAAAGATAAACGTTCGAATGATTTTTGAATATTCGGCCGGACTAGCGGATGTGAGATAGAATCCTTCAAAATGAGTAAAATTCGCAGTCTTGGGACCTCAAAAACGACCCAAGTATCAGGTAATTTTGTTATTTGTTAAATGATTATTTAAAATTCACAAAAATTCAAGTAGAAATAGTAGAGAAATAGTAAAACAAGATGAAAAGATAAACGTTCGAATGATTTTGAATATTCGGCCGGACTAGCGGATGTGAGATAGAATCCTTCAAAATGAGTAAAATTCGCAGTCTTGGGACCTCAAAAACGACCCAAGTATCAGGTAATTTTGTTATTTGTTAAATGATTATTTAAAATTCACAAAAATTCAAGTAGAGAAATAGTAGAAATAGTAAAACAAGATGAAAAGATAAACGTTCGAATGATTTTGAATATTCGGCCGGACTAGCGGATGTGAGATAGAATCCTTCAAAATGAGTAAAATTCGCAGTCTTGGGACCTCAAAAACGACCCAAGTATCAGGTAATTTTGTTATTTGTTAAATGATTATTTAAAATTCACAAAAATTCAAGTAGAAATAGTAGAGAAATAGTAAAACAAGATGAAAAGATAAACGTTCGAATGATTTTGAATATTCGGCCGGACTAGCGGATGTGAGATAGAATCCTTCAAAATGAGTAAAATTCGCAGTCTTGGGACCTCAAAAACGACCCAAGTATCAGGTAATTTTGTTATTTGTTAAATGATTATTTAAAATTCACAAAAAAGCAAAAGTAGAAATAGTAGAGAAATAGTAAAAACAAGATGAAAAGATAAACGTTCGAATGATTTTGAATATTCGGCCGGACTAGCGGATGTGAGATATAATCCTTCAAAATGAGTAAAATTCGCAGTCTTGGGACCTCAAAAACGACCCAAGTATCAGGTAATTTTGTTATTTGTTAAATGATTATTTAAAATTCACAAAAATTCAAGTAGAAATAGTAGAGAAATAGTAAAACAAGATGAAAAGATAAACGTTCGAATGATTTTGAATATTCGGCCGGACTAGCGGATGTGAGATAGAATCCTTCAAAATGAGTAAAATTCGCAGTCTTGGGACCTAAAAAACGACCCAAGTATCAGGTAATTTTGTTATTTGTTAAATGATTATTTAAAATTCACAAAAATTCAAGTAGAAATAGTAGAGAAATAGTAAAACAAGATGAAAAGATAAACGTTCGAATGATTTTGAATATTCGGCCGGACTAGCGGATGTGAGATAGAATCCTTCAAAATGAGTAAAATTCGCAGTCTTGGGACCTCAAAAACGACCCAAGTATCAGGTAATTTTTTGATTTTGAATATTATTTGTTAAATGATTATTTAAAATTCACAAAAATTCAAGTAGAAATAGTAGAGAAATAGTAAAACAAGATGAAAAGATAAACGTTCGAATGATTTTGAATATTCGGCCGGACTAGCGGATGTTTGTTAGATAGAATCCTTCAAAATGAGTAAAATTCAAGCAGTCTTGGGACCTCAAAAAAAATTCGACCCAAAAACGTATCAGGTAATTTTGTTATTTGTTAAATGATTATTTAAAATTCACAAAAATTCAAGTAGAAATAGTAGAGAAATAGTAAAACAAGATGAAAAAAAGATAAACGTTCGAATGATTTTGAATATTCGGCCGGACTAGCGGATGTGAGATAGAATCCTTCAAAATGAGTAAAATTCGCAGTCTTGGGACCTCAAAAACGACCCAAGTATCAGGTAATTTTTTTATTTGTTAAATGATTATTTAAAATTCACAAAAATTCAAGTAGAAATAGTAGAGAAATAGTAAAACAAGATGAAAAGATAAACGTTCGAATGATTTTGAATATTCGGCCGGACTAGCGGATGTGAGATAGAATCCTTCAAAATGAGTAAAATTCGCAGTCTTGGGACCTCAAAAACGACCCAAGTATCAGGTAATTTTGTTATTTGTTAAATGATTATTTAAAATTCAAAAAAATTCAAGTAGAAATAGTAGAGAAATAGTAAAACAAGATGAAAAGATAAACGTTCGAATGATTTTGAATATTCGGCCGGACTAGCGGATGTGAGATAGAATCCTTCAAAATGATTAAAATTCGCAGTCTTGGGACCTATCAAATTTTGTTATTTGTTAAATGATTATTTAAAATTCACAAAAATTCAAGTATAGAGAAATAGTAAAACAAGATGAAAAGATAAACGTTCGAATGATTTTGAATATTCGTAGCGGATGTGAATAGAATCCTTCAAAATGAAAAATTCGCAGTCTTGGGACCTCAAAAAAACGAAAGTATCAGGTAATTTTGTTATTTGTTAAATGATTATTTAAATTCACAAAAAATTCAAGTAGAAATAGTAGAGAAAAAACAAGATGAAAAAAGATAAACGTTCGAATGATTTTGAATATTCGGCCGGACTAGCGGATGTGAGATAGAATCCTTCAAAATGAGTAAAATTCGCAGTCTTGGGACCTCAAAAAATGACCCAAGTATCAGGTAATTTTGTTATTTGTTAAATGATTATTTAAAATTAATTCAAGTAGAAATAGTAGAGAAATAGTAAAACAAGATGAAAAGATAAACGTTCGAATGATTTTGAATATTCGGCCGGACTAGCGGATGTGAGATAGAATCCTTCAAAATGAGTAAAATTCGCAGTCTTGGGACCTCAAAAACGACCCAAGTATCAGGTAATTTTGTTATTTGTTAAATGATTATTTAAAATTCACAAAAAATTCAAGTAGAAATAGTAGAGAAATAGTAAAACAAGATGAAAAGATAAACGTTCGAATGATTTTGAATATTCGGCCGGACTAGCGGATGTGAGATAGAATCCTTCAAAATGAGTAAAATTCGCAGTCTTGGGACCTCAAAAACGACCCAAGTATCAGGTAATTTTGTTATTTGTTAAATGATTATTTAAAATTCACAAAAATTCAAGTAGAAATAGTAGAGAAATAGTAAAACAAGATGAAAAGATAAACGTTCGAATGATTTTGAATATTCGGCCGGACTAGCGGATGTGAGATAGAATCCTTCAAAATGAGTAAAATTCGCAGTCTTGGGACCTCAAAAACGACCCAAGTATCAGGTAATTTTGTTATTTGTTAAATTTTTTTAAATTGTTAAAATGATTAAAAATTCACAAAAATTCAAGTAGAAATAGTAGAAAATAGTAAAACAAGATGAAAAGATAAACGTTCGAATGATTTTGAATATTCGGCCGGACTAGCGGATGTGAGATAGAATCCTTCAAAATGAGTAAAATTCGCAGTCTTGGGACCTCAAAAACGACCCAAAAACGATCAGGTAATTTTGTTATTTGTTAAATGATTATTTAAAATTCACAAAAATTCAAGTAGAAATAGTAGAGAAATAGTAAAACAAGATGAAAAGATAAACGTTCGAATGATTTTTTGAATATTCGGCCGGACTAGCGGATGTGAGATAGAATCCTTCAAAATGAGTAAAATTCGCAGTCTTGGGACCTCAAAAACGACCCAAGTATCAAGTTATTTGTTAAATGATTATTTAAAATTCAAAAAATTTTAGAGAAATAGTTAAAAGATTTCGTTTTTGAAATTCGGATTATTTTCAAAATTAAAATTCACTTGGGACCTCAAAAACGACCCAAGTATCAGGTAATTTTTGTTATTTGTTAAATGATTAAAAATTCACAAAAATTCAAGAGAAATAGTAAAAATAAAAACAAGATGAAAAGATAAACGTTCGAATGATTTTGAATATTCGGCCGGACTAGCGGATGTGAGATAGAATCCTTCAAAATGAGTAAAATTCGCAGTCTTGGGACCTCAAAAACGACCCAAGTATCAGGTAATTTTGTTATTTGTTAAATGATTATTTAAAATTCACAAAAATTCAAGTAGAAATAGTAGAGAAATAGTAAAACAAGATGAAAAGATAAACGTTCGAATGATTTTGAATATTCGGCCGGACTAGCGGATGTGAGATAGAATCCTTCAAAATGAGTAAAATTCGCAGTCTTGGGACCTCAAAAAACGACCCAAGTATCAGGTAATTTTGTTATTTGTTAAATGATTATTTAAAATTCACAAAAATTCAAGTAGAAATAGTAGAGAAATAGTAAAACAAGATGAAAAGATAAACGTTCGAATGATTTTGAATATTCGGCCGGACTAATGTGAGATAGAATCCTTCAAAATGAAAAAATTCGCAGTCTTGGGACCTCAAAAACGACCCAAGTATCAGGTAATTTTGTTATTTGTTAAATGATTATTTAAAAATTCATTCAAGTAGAAATAGTAGAAAATAGTAAAACAAGATGAAAAGATAAACGTTCGAATGATTTTGAATATTCGGCCGGACTAGCGGATGTGAGATAGAATCCTTCAAAATGAGTAAAATTCGCAGTCTTGGGACCTCAAAAACGACCCAAGTATCAGGTAATTTTGTTATTTGTTAAATGATTATTTAAAATTCACAAAAATTCAAGTAGAAATAGTAGAGAAATAGTAAAACAAGATGAAAAGATAAACGTTCGAATGATTTTGAATATTCGGCCGGACTAGCGGATGTGAGATAGAATCCTTCAAAATGAGTAAAATTCGCAGTCTTGGGACCTCAAAAACGACCCAAGTATCAGGTAATTTTGTTATTTGTTAAATGATTATTTAAAATTCACAAAAAATTCAAGTAGAAATAGTAGAGAAATAGTAAAACAAGATGAAAAGATAAACGTTCGAATGATTTTGAATATTCGGCCGGACTAGCGGATGTGAGATAGAATCCTTCAAAATGAGTAAAATTCGCAGTCTTGGGACCTCAAAAACGACCCAAGTATCAGGTAATTTTGTTATTTGTTAAATGATTATTTAAAATTCACAAAAATTCAAGTAGAAATAGTAGAGAAATAGTAAAACAAGATGAAAAGATAAACGTTCGAATGATTTTGAATATTCGGCCGACTAGCGGATGTGAGATAGAATCCTTCAAAATGAGTAAAATTCGCAGTCTTGGGACCTCAAAAACGACCCAAGTATCAGGTAATTTTGTTATTTGTTAAATGATTATTTAAAATTCACAAAAATTCAAGCAAAATAGTAAATAGTAAAAATAGTAAAAACAAGATGAAAAGATAAACGTTCGAATGATTTTGAATATTCAAGGACTAGCGGATGTGAGATAGAATCCTTCAAAATGAGTAAAATTCGCAGTCTTGGGACCTCAAAAACGACCCAAGTATCAGGTAATTTTGTTATTTGTTAAATGATTATTTAAAATTCACAAAAATTCAAGTAGAAATAGTAGAGAAATAGTAAAACAAGATGAAAAGATAAACGTTCGAATGATTTTGAATATTCGGCCGGACTAGCGGATGTGAGATAGAATCCTTCAAAATGAGTAAAATTCGCAGTCTTGGGACCTCAAAAACGACCCAAGTATCAGGTAATTTTGTTATTTGTTAAATGATTATTTAAAATTCACAAAAATTCAAGTAGAAATAGTAGAGAAATAGTAAAAAAGATGAAAAGATAAACGTTCGAATGATTTTGAATATTCAGGCCTCGGACTAGCGGATGTGAGATAGAATCCTTCAAAATGAGTAAAATTTCGCAGTCTTGGGACCTCAAAAACCCAAATGAGTATCAGGTAATTTTTGTTATTCACAAAAATTCAAGTAGAAATAGTAGAGAAATAGTAAAACAAGATGAAAAGATAAACGTTCGAATGATTTTGAATTGTTAAATGATTATTTAAAATTCACAAAAATTCAAGTAGAAATAGTAGAGAAATAGTAAAACAAGATGAAAAGATAAACGTTCGAATGATTTTTTTGATATTCGGCCGGACTAGCGGATGTGAGATAGAATCCTTCAAAATGAGTAAAATTCGCAGTCTTGGGACCTCAAAAACGACCCAAGTATCAGTTAATTTTGTTATTTGTTAAATGATTATTTAAAATTCACAAAAATTCAAGTAGAAATAGTAGAAAATAGTAAAACAAGATGAAAAGATAAACGTTCGAATGATTTTGAATATTCGGCCGGACTAGCGGATGTGAGATAGAATCCTTCAAAATGAGTAAAATTCGCAGTCTTGGAACCTCAAAAACGACCCAAGTATCAGGTAATTTTGTTATTTGTTAAATGATTATTTAAAATTCACAAAAATTCACCAGAAATTGTAGAGAAATAGTAAAACAAGATGAAAAGATAAACGTTCGAATGATTTTGAATATTCGGCCGGACTAGCGGATGTGAGATAGAATCCTTCAAAATGAGTAAAATTCGCAGTCTTGGGACCTCAAAAACGACCCAAGTATCAGGTAATTTTGTTATTTGTTAAATGATTATTTAAAATTCACAAAAATTCAAGTAGAAATAGTAGAGAAATAGTAAAACAAGATGAAAAGATAAACGTTCGAATGATTTTGAATATTCGGCCGGACTAGCGGATGTGAGATAGAATCCTTCAAAATGAGTAAAATTCGCAGTCTTGGGACCTCAAAAACGACCCAAGTATCAGGTAATTTTGTTATTTGTTAAATGATTATTTAAAATTCACAAAAATTCAAGTAGAAATAGTAGAGAAATAGTAAAACAAGATAAAAAGATAAACGTTCGAATGATTTTGAATATTCGGCCGGACTAGCGGATGTGAGATAGAATCCTTCAAAATGAGTAAAATTCGCAGTCTTGGGACCAAAAACGAAACGACCCAAGTATCAGGTAATTTTGTTATTTGTTAAATGATTATTTAAAATTCACAAAAATTCAAGTAGAAATAGTAGAGAAATAGTAAAACAAGATGAAAAGATAAACGTTCGAATGATTTTGAATATTCGGCCGGACTAGCGGATGTGAGATAGAATCCTTCAAAATGAGTAAAATTCGCAGTCTTGGGACCTCAAAAACGACCCAAGTATCAGGTAATTTTGTTATTTGTTAAATGATTATTTAAAATTCACAAAAATTCAAGTAGAAATAGTAGAGAAATAGTAAAACAAGATGAAAAGATAAACGTTCGAATGATTTTGAATATTCGGCCGGACTAGCGGATGTGAGATAGAATCCTTCAAAATGAGTAAAATTCGCAGTCTTGGGACCTCAAAAACGACCCAAGTATCAGGTAATTTTGTTATTTGTTAAATGATTATTTAAAATTCACAAAAATTCAAGTAGAAATAGTAGAGAAATAGTAAAACAAGATGAAAAGATAAACGTTCGAAATTTTTTTTGAATATTCGGCCGGACTAGCGGATGTGAGATAGAATCCTTCAAAATGAGTAAAATTCGCAGTCTTGGGACCTCAAAAACGACCCAAGTATCAGGTAATTTTGTTATTTGTTAAATGATTATTTAAAATTCACAAAAATTCAAGTAGAAATAGTAGAGAAATAGTAAAACAAGATGAAAAGATAAACGTTCGAATGATTTTGAATATTCGGCCGGACTAGCGGATGTGAGATAGAATCCTTCAAAATGAGTAAAATTCGCAGTCTTGGGACCTCAAAAACGACCCAAGTATCAGGTAATTTTGTTATTTGTTAAATGATTATTTAAAATTCACAAAAATTCAAGTAGAAATAGTAGAGAAATAGTAAAACAAGATGAAAAGATAAACGTTCGAATGATTTTGAATATTCGGCCGGACTAGCGGATGTGAGATAGAATCCTTCAAAATGAGTAAAATTCGCAGTCTTGGGACCTCAAAAACGACCCAAGTATCAGGTAATTTTGTTATTTGTTAAATGATTATTTAAAATTCACAAAAATTCAAGTAGAAATAGTAGAGAAATAGTAAAACAAGATGAAAAGATAAACGTTCGAATGATTTTGAATATTCGGCCGGACTAGCGGATGTGAGATAGAATCCTTCAAAATGAGTAAAATTCGCAGTCTTGGGACCTCAAAAACGACCCAAGTATCAGGTAATTTTGTTATTTGTTAAATGATTATTTAAAATTCACAAAAATTCAAGTAGAAATAGTAGAGAAATAGTAAAACAAGATGAAAAGATAAACGTTCGAATGATTTTGAATATTCGGCCGGACTAGCGGATGTGAGATAGAATCCTTCAAAATGAGTAAAATTCGCAGTCTTGGGACCTCAAAAACGACCCAAGTATCAGGTAATTTTGTTATTTGTTAAATGATTATTTAAAATTCACAAAAATTCAAGTAGAAATAGTAGAGAAATAGTAAAACAAGATGAAAAGATAAACGTTCGAATGATTTTGAATATTCGGCCGGACTAGCGGATGTGAGATAGAATCCTTCAAAATGAGTAAAATTCGCAGTCTTGGGACCTCAAAAACGACCCAAGTATCAGGTAATTTTGTTATTTGTTAAATGATTATTTAAAATTCACAAAAATTCAAGTAGAAATAGTAGAGAAATAGTAAAACAAGATGAAAAGATAAACGTTCGAATGATTTTGAATATTCGGACCGGACTAGCGGATGTGAATAGAATCCTTCAAAATGAAAACAAGATAAAATTCGCAATCTTGGGACCTCAAAAACGACCTCAAAAACGACCCAAGTATCAGGTAATTTTGTTATTTGTTAAATGATTATTTAAAATTCACAAAAATTCAAGTAGAAATAGTAGAGAAATAGTAAAACAAGATGAAAAGATAAACGTTCGAATGATTTTGAATATTCGGCCGGACTAGCGGATGTGAGATAGAATCCTTCAAAATGAGTAAAATTCGCAGTCTTGGGACCTCAAAAACGACCCAAGTATCAGGTAATTTTGTTATTTGTTAAATGATTATTTAAAATTCACAAAAAATTCAAGTAGAAATAGTAGAGAAATAGTAAAACAAGATGAAAAGATAAACGTTCGAATGATTTTGAATATTCGGCCGGACTAGCGGATGTGAGATAGAATCCTTCAAAATGAGTAAAATTCGCAGTCTTGGGACCTCAAAACGACCCAAGTATCAGGTAATTTTGTTATTTGTTAAATGATTATTTAAAATTCACAAAAATTCAAGTAGAAATAGTAGAGAAATAGTAAAACAAGATGAAAAGATAAACGTTCGAATGATTTTGAATATTCGGCCGGACTAGCGGATGTGAGATAGAATCCTTCAAAATGAGTAAAATTCGCAGTCTTGGGACCTCAAAAACGACCCAAGTATCAGGTAATTTTGTTATTTGTTAAATGATTAAATAAAATTCACAAAAAAATTCAAGTAGAAATAGTAGAGAAATAGTAAAACAAGATGAAAAGATAAACGTTCGAATGATTTTGAATATTCGGCCGGACTAGCGGATGTGAGATAGAATCCTTCAAAATGAGTAAAATTCGCAGTCTTGGGACCTCAAAAACGACCCAAGTATCAGGTAATTTTGTTATTTGTTAAATGATTATTTAAAATTCACAAAAATTCAAGTAGAAATAGTAGAGAAATAGTAAAACAAGATGAAAAGATAAACGTTCGAATGATTTTGAATATTCGGCCGGACTAGCGGATGTGAGATAGAATCCTTCAAAATGAGTAAAATTCGCAGTCTTGGGACCTCAAAAAACGACCCAAGTATCAGGTAATTTTGTTATTTGTTAAATGATTATTTAAAATTCACAAAAATTCAAGTAGAAATAGTAGAGAAATAGTAAAACAAGATGAAAAGATAAACGTTCGAATGATTTTGAATATTCGGCCGGACTAGCGGATGTGAGATAGAATCCTTCAAAATGAGTAAAATTCGCAGTCTTGGGACCTCAAAAACGACCCAAGTATCAGGTAATTTTGTTATTTGTTAAATGATTATTTAAAATTCACAAAAATTCAAGTAGAAATAGTAGAGAAATAGTAAAACAAGATGAAAAGATAAACGTTCGAATGATTTTGAATATTCCGCCGGACTTGCGGATGTGATATATTATCCTTCAAAATCAGTAAAAATAGCAGTCTTGGAACCTCAAAAACGACTGAAGTATCAGGTAATTTTGTTATTTGTTAAATGATTATTTAAATTTCACAAAAATTCAAGTAGAAATAGTAGAGAAATAGTAAAACAAGATGAAAAGATAAACGTTCGAATGATTTTGAATATTCGGCCGGACTAGCGGATGTGAGATAGAATCCTTCAAAATGAGTAAAATTCGCAGTCTTGGGACCTCAAAACGACCCAAAGTATCAGGTAATTTTGTTATTTGTTAAATGATTATTTAAAATTCACAAAAATTCAAGTAGAAATAGTAGAGAAATAGTAAAACAAGATGAAAAGATAAACGTTCGAATGATTTTGAATATTCGGCCGGACTAGCGGATGTGAGATAGAATCCTTCAAAATGAGTAAAATTCGCAGTCTTGGGACCTCAAAAACGACCCAAGTATCAGGTAATTTTGTTATTTGTTAAATGATTATTTAAAATTCACAAAAATTCAAGTAGAAATAGTAGAGAAATAGTAAAACAAGATGAAAAGATAAACGTTCGAATGATTTTGAATATTCGGCCGGACTAGCGGATGTGAGATAGAATCCTTCAAAATGAGTAAAATTCGCAGTCTTGGGACCTCAAAAACGACCCAAGTATCAGGTAATTTTGTTATTTGTTAAATGATTATTTAAAATTCACAAAAATTCAAGTAGAAATAGTAGAGAAATAGTAAAACAAGATGAAAAGATAAACGTTCGAATGATTTTGAATATTCGGCCGGACTAGCGGATGTGAGATAGAATCCTTCAAAATGAGTAAAATTCGCAGTCTTGGGACCTCAAAAACGACCCAAGTATCAGGTAATTTTGTTATTTGTTAAATGATTATTTAAAATTCACAAAAATTCAAGCAGAAATAGTAGAGAAATAGTAAAACAAGATGAAAAGATAAACGTTCGAATGATTTTGAATATTCGGCCGGACTAGCGGATGTGAGATAGAATCCTTCAAAATGAGTAAAATTCGCAGTCTTGGGACCTCAAAAACGACCCAAGTATCAGGTAATTTTGTTATTTGTTAAATGATTATTTAAAATTCACAAAAAACGTTCAAGTAGAAATAGTAGAGAAATAGTAAAACAAGATGAAAAGATAAACGTTCGAATGATTTTGAATATTCAGCCGGACTAGCGGATGTGAGATAGAATCCTTCAAAATGAGTAAAATTCGCAGTCTTGGGACCTCAAAAACGACCCAAGTATCAGGTAATTTTGTTATTTGTTAAATGATTATTTAAAATTCACAAAAATTCAAGTAGAAATAGTAGAGAAATAGTAAAACAAGATGAAAAGATAAACGTTCGAATGATTTTGAATATTCGGCCGGACTAGCGGATGTGAGATAGAATCCTTCAAAATGAGTAAAATTCGCAGTCTTGGGACCTCAAAACGACCCAAGTATCAGGTAATTTTGTTTATTTGTTAAATGATTATTTAAAATTCACAAAAATTCAAGTAGAAATAGTAGAGAAATATAAAAACAAGATGAAAAAGATAAACGTTCGAATGATTTTGAATATTCAGCCGGACTAGCGGATGTGAGATAGAATCCTTCAAAATGAGTAAAATTCGCAGTCTTGGGACCTCAAAAACGACCCAAGTATCAGGTGTTAAATGATTATTTAAAATTCACAAAAATTCAAATTTTTGTTATTTGTTAGAAAAAATCAGTAAATTCAAGAGAAATAGTAAAACAAGATGAAAAGATAAACGTTCGAATGATTTTGAATATTCGGCCGGACTAGCGGATGTGAGATAGAATCCTTCAAAATGAGTAAAATTCGCAGTCTTGGGACCTCAAAAAACGACCCAAGTATCAGGTAATTTTGTTATTTGTTAAATGATTATTTAAAATTCACAAAAATTCAAGTAGAAATAGTAGAGAAATAGTAAAACAAGATGAAAAGATAAACGTTCGAATGATTTTGAATATTCGGCCGGACTAGCGGATGTGAGATAGAATCCTTCAAAATGAGTAAAATTCGCAGTCTTGGGACCTCAAAAACGACCCAAGTATCAGGTAATTTTGTTATTTGTTAAATGATTATTTAAAATTCACAAAAATTCAAGTAGAAATAGTAGAAAATAGTAAAACAAGATGAAAAGATAAACGTTCGAATGATTTTGAATATTCGGCCGGACTAGCGGATGTGAGATAGAATCCTTCAAAATGAGTAAAATTCGCAGTCTTGGGACCTCAAAAAACGACCCAAGTATCAGGTAATTTTGTTATTTGTTAAATGATTATTTAAAATTCACAAAAATTCAAGTAGAAATAGTAGAGAAATAGTAAAACAAGATGAAAAGATAAACGTTCGAATGATTTTGAATATTCGGCCGGACTAGCGGATGTGAGATAGAATCCTTCAAAATGAGTAAAATTCGCAGTCTTGGGACCTCAAAAACGACCCAAGTATCAGGTAATTTTGTTATTTGTTAAATGATTATTTAAAATTCACAAAAATTCAAGTAGAAATAGTAGAGAAATAGTAAAACAAGATGAAAAGATAAACGTTCGAATGATTTTGAATATTCGGCCGGACTAGCGGATGTGAGATAGAATCCTTCAAAATGAGTAAAATTCGCAGTCTTGGGACCTCAAAAACGACCAAAGTATCAGGTAATTTTGTTATTTGTTAAATGATTATTTAAAATTCACAAAAATTCAAGTAGAAATAGTAGAGAAATAGTAAAACAAGATGAAAAGATAAACGTTCGAATGATTTTGAATATTCGGCCGGACTAGCGGATGTGAGATAGAATCCTTCAAAATGAATAAAATTCGCAGTCTTGGGACCTCAAAAACGAGCCAAGTATCAGGTAATTTTGTTATTTGTTAAATGATTATTTAAAATTCAAAAAATTCAAAGAAATAGTAGAAAATAGTAAAACAAGATGAAAAGATAAACGTTCGAATGATTTTGAATATTCGGCCGGACTAGCGGATGTGAGATAGAATCCTTCAAAATGAGTAAAATTCGCAGTCTTGGGACCTCAAAAACGACCCAAGTATCAGGTAATTTTGTTATTTGTTAAATGATTATTTAAAATTCACAAAAATTCAAGTAGAAATAGTAGAGAAATAGTAAAACAAGATGAAAAGATAAACGTTCGAATGATTTTGAATATTCAGGCCGGACTAGCGGATGTGAGATAGAATCCTTCAAAATGAGTAAAATTCGCAGTCTTGGGACCTCAAAAACGACCCAAGTATCAGGTAATTTTGTTATTTGTTAAATGATTATTTAAAATTCACAAAAAATTCAAGTAGAAATAGTAGAGAAATAGTAAAACAAGATGAAAAGATAAACGTTCGAATGATATTGAATATTCGGCCGGACTAGCGGATGTGAGATAGAATCCTTCAAAATGAGTAAAATTCGCAAGCTTGGGATGTCAAAAACGACCCAAGTATCAGGTAATTTTGTTATTTGTTAAATGATTATTTAAAATTCACAAAATTCAAAAGTAGAAATAGTAGAGAAATAGTAAAAACAAGATGAAAAGATAAACGTTCGAATGATTTTGAATATTCGGCCGGACTAGCGGATGTGAGATAGAATCCTTCAAAATGAGTAAAATTCGCAGTCTTGGGACCTCAAAAACGACCCAATCATCAGGTAATTTTGTTATTTGTTAAATGATTTGTTTAAAATGATTATTTAAAAATTCACAAAAATTCAAGTTTTGAAATAGTAGAAAAATAGTAAAACAAGATGAAAAGATAAACGTTCGAATGATTTTGAATATTCGGCCGGACTAGCGGATGTGAGATAGAATCCTTCAAAATGAGTAAAATTCGCAGTCTTGGGACCTCAAAAACGACCCAAGTATCAGGTAATTTTGTTATTTGTTAAATGATTATTTAAAATTCACAAAAATTCAAGTAGAAATAGTAGAGAAATAGTAAAACAAGATGAAAAGATAAACGTTCGAATGATTTTGAATATTCGGCCGGACTAGCGGATGTGAGATAGAATCCTTCAAAATGAGTAAAATTCGCAGTCTTGGGACCTCAAAAACGACCCAAGTATCAGGTAATTTTGTTATTTGTTAAATGATTATTTAAAATTCACAAAAATTCAAGTAGAAATAGTAGAGAAATAGTAAAACAAGATGAAAAGATAAACGTTCGAATGATTTTGAATATTCCGCTGGACTAGCGGATGTGAGATAGAATACTTCAAAATGAGTAAAATTCGCAGTCTTGGGACCTCAAAAAAAACCCAAGTATCAGGTAATTTTGTTATTTGTTAAATGATTATTTAAAATTCACAAAAATTCAAGTAGAAATAGTAGAGAAATAAAAAACAAGATGAAAAGATAAACGTTCGAATGATTTTTGAATATTCGGCCGGACTAGCGGATGAGATAGATAAAATGAGAAAATTCCTTCCTCAAAAACGAGTAAAATTTTTGTTATTTGGAAATGAAAAAATTCGAAAAATTCAAGTAGAAATAGTAGAGAAATCAAGATGAAAAGATAAACGTTCGAATGATTTTGAATTTCGTTAAATGATTATTTGAAAAATTCACCTCAAAAACGACCCAAGTTCAAGGTAATTTTGTTATTTAGAAATGAAAAATTCAGTAAAACAAGATGAAAAGATAAACGTTCGAATGATTTTGAATATTCGGCCGGACTAGCGGATGTGAGATAGAATCCTTCAAAATGAGTAAAATTCGCAGTCTTGGGACCTCAAAAACGACCCAAGTATCAGGTAATTTTGTTATTTGTTAAATGATTATTTAAAATTCACAAAAATTCAAGTAGAAATAGTAGAGAAATAGTAAAACAAGATGAAAAGATAAACGTTCGAATGATTTTGAATATTCGGCCGGACTAGCGGATGTGAGATAGAATCCTTCAAAATGAGTAAAATTCGCAGTCTTGGGACCTCAAAAACGACCCAAGTATCAGGTAATTTTGTTATTTGTTAAATGATTATTTAAAATTCACAAAAATTCAAGTAGAAATAGTAGAGAAATAGTAAAACAAGATGAAAAGATAAACGTTCGAATGATTTTGAATATTCGGCCGGACTAGCGGATGTGAGATAGAATCCTTCAAAATGAAAACAAGATAAAATTCGAATGATTTTTGAATATTCAGTCTTGGGACCTCAAAACAACCCAAGTATCAGGGAATTTTGTTATTTGTTAAATGATTATTTAAAATTCACAAAAATTCAAGTAGAAATAGTAGAGAAATAGTAAAACAAGATGAAAAGATAAACGTTCGAATGATTTTGAATATTCGGCCGGACTAGCGGATGTGAGATAGAATCCTTCAAAATGAGTAAAATTTGCAATCTTGGGACATCGAAAACGACCCAAGTATCAGGTAATTTTGTTATTTGTTAAATGATTATTTAAAATTCACAAAAATTCAAGAAGAAATAGTAGAGAAATGAGTAAAAAACGACCTAAGTATCAATTTTGTGAAAAAGATAAACGTTCGAATGATTTTGAATATTCCCGGACTAGCGGATGTGATAGAATCCTTCAAAATGAGTAAAATTCGCAGTCTTGGGACCTCAACAACGACCCAAGTATCAGGTAATTTTGTTTTTTGTTAAATGATTATTTAAAATTCACAAAATTCAATTAGAAATAGTAGAGAAATAGTAAAACAAGATGAAAAGATAAACGTTCGAATGATTTTGAATATTCGGCCGGACTAGCGGATGTGAGATAGAATCCTTCAAAATGAGTAAAAATTCGCAGTCTTGGACCTCAAAACGACCCAAGTATCAGGTAATTTTGTTATTTGTTAAATGATTATTTAAAATTCACAAAAATTCAAGTAGAAATAGTAGAGAAATAGTAAAACAAGATGAAAAGATAAACGTTCGAATGATTTTGAATATTCGGCCGGACTAGCGGATGTGAGATAGAATCCTTCAAAATGAGTAAAATTCGCAGTCTTGGGACCTCAAAAACGACCTAAGTATCAGGTAATTTTGTTATTTGTTAAATGATTATTTAAAATTCACAAAAATTCAAGTAGAAATAGTAGAGAAATAGTAAAACAAGATGAAAAGATAAACGTTCGAATGATTTTGAATATTCGGCCGGACTAGCGGATGTGAGATAGAATCCTTCAAAATGAGTAAAATTCGCAGTCTTGGAACCTCAAAAACGACCCAAGTATCAGGTAATTTTTTATTTGTTAAATGATTATTTAAAATTCACAAAAATTCAAGCAGAAATAGTAGAGAAATAGTAAAACAAGATGAAAAGATAAACGTTCGAATGATTTTGAATATTCGGCCGGACTAGCGGATGTGAGATAGAATCCTTCAAAATGAAGTAAAAATTCTCAGTCTTGGGACCACAAAAACGACCAAGTATCAGGTAATTTTGTTATTTGTTAAATGATTATTTAAAATTCACAAAATTCAAGTAGAAATAGTAGAGAAAGAGTAAAACAAGATTAAAGATAAACGTTCGAATGATTTTGAATATTCGGCCGGACTAGCGGATGTGAGATAGAATCCTTCAAAATGAGTAAAATTCGCAGTCTTGGGACCTCAAAAACGACC